>JAPPVO010000002.1:37292946-37444873 GCA_030407325.1 Camellia japonica | reverse complement strand
ATCATGCATTGATTACTAACTAGCTTCTTTTTTTGGCTCGGAGTACACTGTGAGTGTTTATGCTTTAGCATCCTTGCATGTGTGTAAGTGACTTCCATGATAGCATGCTTGCCATGAGGCTAACTGCTTAAGTGATTAACAGCTTGAATGCCTGTGGATGAAGGCTTGATTGCCTGGATTGGAACAACTCGATGATTATGAGTTTTAAGCCCACTTGAAGTGGCAAAATCATGTTTTCGTAAGCCCACTTGAGGGTGGAAAATCCGCGTCTTAGCCTACTTGCGAGTAGCACTTTCAAACCATTTTCGAAAACAAACATGAGTTGTTTTGTTCCAATCCGCGTGATTGAGTCTATACTTGTATACTGTGCGCATCACATAGTAAGGTTAGATTAATAACTGGAATAAGAACGCATGTGTTTTCAAAAACAACATATCATGTTAGTAGAGGCCGATCCTTTGATCGGGCGAGCGGGGGTGCTCATTGCATGACCTTCCCCTCTCGTACCCAAGTTCCCGAGCCGAAGCAACTTTGGTGATGACGGACACGTGGCCTTAGGCACGAGTCAGGGTTTCCTAAATTTCCCAAAACAAAATATTTAGGTGGCGACTCTGAAATCTGGCAAAGCAGTCCATGTTTGGCACTTCTTGATCAAAATCGATTTTCCAAAACGATTTGCCGGATTTGGACTCTTTGGTGATTTATCAGTCTTACATTGCACTTTGTGAGATTAGATTCAGAACCGTGACAGGAGTCCGAACTGCAGTAGCTAAGAACCACGATTCGCGCCCTCGCGCGCGGAGCGGAGTTCGGGGCGGTCTACACAAGTACCTTCTTTTGCTAAATTTTTGAAGGACCTTTGTACGCAAAATCGTAAATCGAGGACACACGTGTCCCAAAAGGTCATACTCACGAAGCAAGTAAGCTTCATTTTATTGAATGACACACCCCCTAAGCTTAAAGACTCGGGTGCCCCAACCATTGCATGCATATAGGGGATCATTTCAATGATAGGGCCTTGTTAGATTTAGGGGCTAGTGTCAATTTGTTGCCGTACTCTGTGTATGAGGAATTCGGGCTTAGCGAGTTGAAGCCCACTATTGTTACTCTCCAGTTGGCTGACCGGTCCCTCAAAGTGCCACGTGGCATAATTGAGGATGTGCTAGTAAAGGTCGCTAGGTTTTATTTTCCTATTATTTTTTGGTTTTAGATATGGAACTGATAGCCAGCTCTAGGAAACAAATCCCAGTGATCTTAGGTCAACCTTTCTTGGCTACGGCCAATGCATGTATTAATTGTCGTGCTAGGGTTATGGAAGTTTCATTCGGGAATATGCAAGTGAAACTCAATGTTTTCCAAGCATCCCAACAACCCCATGAAAGAGAAGAATGTTTATTTGTGGATGTTGTGGATGAGATTGTGGATGAGGCTTTACCCTCCATTTTTGTGGAGGACCCTCTAGAGGCTTGTCTAGCTCATTTTGGGTTCGAGGATTTTGATATTGATGGGTCAGTTAAGGAGGTGAATGCCTTACTTAATTCTTCTTCTACATCGGATTTTCCTTCGTGGAAAGCCCGGTTTGAGCCCCTTTCTCCTCTGTCAAGAGAGCCTGCCATACCATATCTAGTCGCACCACTTACACTTGAGTTGAAGCCACTTCTGGCCACACTCAAGTATGTTTTTTAGGTCCAAGGGATACTTTACTTGTCATTATTGCATCTGACTTAACTACAGAGCAGGAAAGTCAATTAATGAGTGTTCTTGTGGCACATCGGAGTGCTATAGGGTGGTCGGTGGCCGATTTGAAAGGGATAAATCCCTCCATGTGCATGCATCATATGCATCTAGAGGAGGATGCCAAACCTCCTCGTGAAATGCAACGGAGACTTAATCTCAACATGAAGGAGGTGGTGAAAAATGAGGTGTTAAAATTGTTGGATGCGGGTATTATATATCCCATCTGGGATAGCAAGTGGGTGAGTCCCACGCAAGTGGTGCCTAAGAAATCGGGAATCACTGTTGTAGAGAATGAGCAAGGAGAATTGGTCCCCACACGAACCACTACTGGGTGGCAAGTTTGTATCGATTATAGGAGATTGAATTCCATGACTAGGAAGGATCATTTTCCTTTGCCATTTATTGATCAAATTCTTGAGAGGTTAGCGGGGCAGGGTTTTTGTTATTTTCTTGATGGTTACTCGGGATATAATCAAGTCTCGGTGTACCCTGCTAACCAAGAAAAGACCACGTTTACTTGTCCTTTTGGCACTTTTGCTTACAGGCACATGCCCTTTGGGCTATGTAATGCACCAGCAACTTTCCAACAGTGTATAATGGCCATTTTCTCTGACATGGTGGAGAAATTTTTAGAGGTGATGCCTCAGATTATGCTGTCGGGGCTGTGTTGGGCCAAAGGGTCAATAGGGCACCATATGCTATATACTATGCTAGTTGCACTCTCTCGGATGCATAATTGAGTTACACTACTACCGAGAAAGAGTTGCTAGCTGTGGTCTTTGCCTTAGATAAATTCCCGTCCTATCTCGTAGGTTCCAAGGTCACAGTCTTCACTGATCATTGTAGCTCGACTTTTTCGCGCCCACTTTCGGAGAGCTCGAATTGGTCCTACAGTTCGGACTCCTGTCACGGTTTTGAATCTAATCTCACAAAGTACAATGTGAAATTGATAAACACCAAAGAGTCCAATCCGGCAAATCATTTTGGAAAATTGATTTTAGATCAAATAATACCAAAACTGAATTGCTTTGCCAGATTACAGAGTCGCCACCTAAATATTTTGTTTTTGGAAAATTTAGGAAACCCTGACTCGTGCCAAAGGCCACGTGTCCGTCATCACCAAAGTTGCCTCGGCTCGGGAACTTGGGTATGAGAGGGGAAGGTCCTGAAATGAGCACCCCCGCTCGACCGATCAAAGATCGGCCTTTACTAATCATGATATGTTGTTTTATAAACCTCGCGTGTTCTTATTCCCGTTATTAGCTAACTTTACTATGTGACCCATACAAGCAAGTATAGACTAAGTTGCAAGAATTGGAACAAATTCAACTCATGTTTGTTTTTGAAAATGGTTTGAAGTTGCCATCCTTAAGTGGGCTAAAACGCGGATTTGCCATCAAACATGATGGACTTAAAACATGATTTGCCACTTCTCAAAGTGGGCTTAAAACTCTTATTCGTTGAATTGTTCCAATTCAAACAACAAAGCCTTCATCCATAAGCATTCATGCAGTTTAGCATTCAAGCAAATAGCCTCATGGTAAGCATGCAAAACATGGTAATATGGCAATCACACTCATGCAAGTATGCTAAAGCATAAAACTCACCGAGTACTCTAAGCCAAAACAAAAGCTAGTTAGAAAGAATGCATGATCCTAACTATACAAGATGCCTAATGCAACGCATGCAATATGAAATTAATAGGCTTGGCTACTAATATGGCATATGATACAATTTGATAACATGCTTTGAAACACGTATTCAAATAAGTATTAAATTTGCAATGCAGTTTGAATGATGCGCCGAGCCTCGGTGCATGCAATACAAATGAATGGATGCAAACATGCGAGCATAAGGTATGCTAATCGAAACATGATCCCTAATCTAACCATCAAAAGCGGATAAATAAAAGGGAGAAAGACGTGGGGTTGGAAGACATGCACACACGCATGCACACTTATTACAACATTGTATCCTCGCGAAAGAGGGTCCGAATGAATAAGTTAGCTAGCTACGCTAATTAAGCTAACTATTACAAAACGAAACTAATTAACTATTCTAGTTAACTAATTATTACAACACAATTGAATAACTAGCTATGCTAAGCTAATTAAAATATTACAAAACGAATTAAGCTAATTAATTACAACACATGTATGAATGAATTAGCTAACTTATTCTAAGCTAACAAAAGCAATTAAATGGCATCGAGGCGAGGGATGCGTGCATGCTCGGTTACTCCACCCGAAAATGCCATCGCCTTGCCATCGGATGCCTCTGTTTGCACTCGTTTGATCATTGAAAATTGTACCAACTTCCAGATTGTCTCTGCTCCAACACAAGAACACATTTGTGCAAAAATTCACTGGTGGCCAGTCGGCTACAAAAAGTGGCTGTCGGCTACTCCAACTAGCCGGTCGGCTACTTCAAGTGGCCGGTCGGCCACCCACTTTTCTAGACTTCTTCTTTTGCTGCAACAGAGAGCAAACAGAGGCAAAGCAATGCATTTTCAAGAAATGTATGTACTGCTACCTTCCTTATCATCTCTCAAGCTCAAAGGGGTATAGCTCTTGGCTCTCAAGCCATCAACCAATCATTTTCAATGCATGATGGCTAGAGAACTAAGCTTGTACAAGGTTAATGAACGCACAAACAAGACCAAATAACCACCACCCTATCATGCATGATCAAGGGTGACGGTGACCAAGAAAAGTGGCACGTTTTATCACTTTGAGTATGAAACGTCTCATTTTTCCTATGTTTGGATTAACGTCCGATCCGAACACATGCAATGCAACACAACGACGCTCAATCTTGCTTCTTTTACTTTGTTCATTTGTTTACTCATTTTAACTTACCAATCCATTCTTTAATTGATTAGTCCAAAGAGTGAGTGTCCTCTAATGGAAAGAGGGCTTAAACCACAAGTACCTTGAGCATGAAAGAGGCCTTATGCTGTTGGTAATGAACTCCCGAAGGAATTAAACCATTAGGCGTGAGGGTCTCAATTCCATACTCAAGCCAACAAGGGGTTCGAAGTCACTTTCAAAACAAATGAAAAAGTGAAGAATAGAGGGATATTACAGAGATTTCAGTGCTGAAATGGAGTGCAAAAAGACACTAAAACATGCAAGCAACTCATGCAATACATGCTAAAAGGCCTAACTCACTAAGCTAGTGAAAGAGATTGCACTACAACCATACAATACAAGCCTCAAAGGGCCAAACCAACTCAAAACAGAGTTAAAACCAGTCAAAATAGTGACTAAATCATGCTGAGATTGAGGTACAAAAATGCTAGAAAAACATGCTCACATGTTAGCTTGCAAACAAGACTGAAGACACAACTCTCAAAAGCAATGAAAGAGTGAAACAAATGAGCATATGACAGAGCTATATATACTCAAATTACATGTTAAAAGACACTACAACATGCAATCATTCAAAGCAAAACATATTTAGAGGCCTAAAATGCTAAGCTAATGAAGCCATTTGCAGTTCAACTATGCAAAACAAGGCTCACATGACCAAAGCAGCCCAAAATAGAGCTAAATCATGCCAAATCAGAGGCAAACACATGCTGGAAATAAGCTAAGTTAAGCCACAAAAACATGCTACCATGTGATGCTAACTAGGCATGGAAGTGAGACACAAAGAGGGGAGGCTAACCCCTCCATTTTTGGACTTCAAAACATGCTCTTTACCACTAAAATAACTCTGAATTTCAGTGGTTTAAAGGCCCAAAAATTTTGATTTTAATATGCTAAAAGATGGTGTAAAGGCTCACACAAATAAGCAACAAGAAGGGTAGACAACCCCTTAGCACAAAATGGCTTCAAACCAACATGTTAAGGCCCAAAAACCAGAGCTTTTTGTAGTTGGAAACTGCCCAAAATAGTATAAAAAGATGGCCAAGCAAGTGATTAAAACTAAGCCTACAAGGTAAGTAATATACCTCTTGAAGCTCAGCACAAAACAGGCACTCTTTTAGGCTTAAACCTCCTTCCAACAGCCCAAAATAGGCTTCAAGGGACCTCAGCTCCAAGGTGGTCCAATTTGGTTAAGGGCTAGTGTGCAAAGGTGTAGAGAAAATCAACTATCAAGCATAAAACAAGAGGAGAGAGAGAGAGAGAGAGAGAGAGAGAGAGAATTTTGATCCAAAATTTTCTAACCCCTTCAAATGGGGGAGAGCATCCCCTATGTATAGAAAATCAAGCTAAAGGCTTGTATTCATCCGTCCATACACGTGTATGGAGATGGCCTTCAGTGAACAATAGTTGGCACAACTGGCAAAGAAATATCTGAAAAAGGAGAAAAATGGCCGCCGGCCATCAATGTGGCCGACTGGCCACCACTGATGGCCGGCAGGCACAAGCCATGGCCAATGGACTGTGGGGATGGCCGACAGGCCACCCTCTCCTCTAGATTTGAAACAACAAGCTTTTGGTCCACAACCAAGTACAAAACAGACAAGTTGATAGGCTTGAAGACAAGGCACTCCGCCAAGAACTTCAGGCGCTTAAAATGAACACGAGCATACAAGATCATCGAGTGTTCAATCGGTGACATCCAAATCTTGAGGACGGTCAAAAATGGGATGTCTACAATCATGCTGCTTTACGGTATTTACTATCAAAGAAAGAGACCAAACCTAGGTTAATTAGATGGATATTGTTGCTTCAGGAATTGGACATAGAGATCCGAGATAAGAAAGGGTCTGAGAATGTGGTGGCGGATCACCTCTCCTGAGTCCTTATTGAGTATAACAGTGACTCTTTAATTTTGCATGATTTGTTCCCGGACGAACAACTTCTTGTGGTGTCACGAGCGAGCCCCCCACGGTTTGCACATATAGTGAATTAATTAGCCATTGGGCAAATTCCTCAAAATTGGTCTAAGCAAGACAAAGACCAATTCTTTTTGTAGCTCAGGTATTATTTTTGGGAGGATCTGGAGTTGTTTAAATATTGCTCCGACCAAGTGATCCGACAGTGTGTGCCAGTGTCACGACCCAAACCTGCCCCTAAAAGTTTGGACATGACTGGTCTGTATTTAGGCCTCAAACCAAATTTTCATAATTTTTACTCAATATTGGGGCCTGAACGGAAGCAAATATGATATCAAAATAAAACATCCATTGAGCGGTGTCTACATGCCAGGATCTTAATACATCACATCATACATGAAAACATAACATTTTCATATTTCATATACCATTCATACCCATTGAGTCCACACATGTATGTCTATACACAAAGGGTAGCAACCCCATGGTTAAATATTAATAATATATCCAAGACAAGTCATCCAAGACTAGCAAAACATGTCATCATATGGGACTTTCCAAAATAAAACAAAAGGTCCCTTTGGGTGACTTGACAAAACAGGTCCAGCAAAAAAAAGGCTCCTGGATCCAAGACAAGTCATCCAAGACTAGCAAAACATGTCATCATATGGGAGTCTCCAAAATAAAACAAAAGGTCCCTTTGGGTGACTTGACAAAACAGGTCCAGCAAAAAAAAGGCTCTTGGAGTTGACCTAGGGTTGTCCTCCGGATTGATCACCTACATAACATACAAAAAAAAAAAAAAATACGGAGTGAGCAAGGCTCAGTGAATAATAGCAATGTAAAGAGACTATGTGTATGAGCATAAATTTTGTAGTGTATGATTATAGGTGTAGACACCCCATTTTTGACCGTCCTCAAGACTTGGACGTCACCATTTGAACACTCGGTGATCATCCATGTTCGTGTTCGTCTTGAGTTCTTGGAGGTTTCGGTCGCGCGCCTTGCCTCAAGACCTCTCGACTTGTTTGCTTTGTGCTTGGTTATGCACCAAACACTTGTGTTTTTGCTTCTGAGGGCAGGGAATGGCTTGTTGGCCATCCCCACACCTCACCGGCCTTGGCTTGAGGCCACCGGCCCTGTTTTCTTGCTACCGGCCAAAGGTTTGGCCGGTCGGCATTGTTTTTGGTCGGCCAGCCATTTTTGTTGGTCAATCGGCCATATTTTCCAGCCGACCCCTTTCCATCTGCTTTTGGCAAATATTTTATGCCAGCTGTCATAGCTGGCATCCACATTACACCCCCTCCATACACGTGTATGGAGGGATTTGCTCCCTTATGTTAGCTTCTCCAAGAAGCTTAGGAAGTGGATTTCTATAAGAGGGGAGGCCCTCCTCCCTTCTCAGAGGTTCTGAGATTTAGGGTTAGGAAGTTTGTATCTATCTATCTCTATAGTTCCCTCTCTTTGCCTTTGTGTGTGTATTTTGTGCTCTAAAGTGACTTTTGTTCACACTATTGCACACAAACACCTAGCATTACACCATCCTTAGTTGCTGAGGTGCTAAGGAGTTATTTTCAGAGTTTTTGAGTTGGTTTTGATCCAAGGAAGGTGTTGGAGTGGTGTTCTTGAAGAGGTTCTTCAAAGGTGAGAAACTACCCTCTTTATTCCCCATTTTTGCACAAGCTTTTAGCCTATCTTGCATCTGTTTTTAAGCTTAACTTATAACTGATAAAAGTTCTATTTTTAAGTGCTTAAAATAGTTGTTTAAGATCACTTTGGTGTTTGGGGTTGTTTACCCCCTCTTAGGCCTTGTTTGGCCTCTTTTTGTGCCCTTCTTTGTGAGCTCCGGGACCACCTTGTATTGGCCTTCTCACCACTGAAATCCAAAGGGATTTTAGTGGTGGGGATGGTGTTTTGAGGTCCTAAGAAGGAGAGGGCCATCCCCTCTCCTTATTGTCTTCAATACTTGCCATATTTGCCTCATAGGTGAGCACCTTTGTTAAGTTCATGTTGACCATGTCTTAGCTGGTATTTGTGGTTGTTTTGCCATGATACAACTCTGTTTTAAGTTGGTTTAGACATGCCATGTATGCTTCATACACTTGTCTTGTAATCCCATGATTTAGCCTAACATGCATCATGTTGTAACATGTCTTTCTAGCATGATTTTGGCTCAACTTCAAAAAGATTTTATCCATGTTTTGGTATGCTTGAGGTCTGATTTTGGTTTTTTTGGCCATGCTTGATATGCTTTGTATAGCTACCATGCAATCTAGCTTGTAGGCTTTGAGTATTGAATCCTCTAGCATGCTCTACTTGGATCATTTTAGTGGTTTAGCATCACTTAGAATGTCATTTCAGTCCATATAGTATGCTTGAATACTTGCATTTATCACCTATTCCATGCCTTGGATAGTTTGTGTTTTATGCCTCATGAATGTGTCATTGGGTATGCCACCATGCTTAGGTCATCGGGATGCCATCTAAGTGGGTTTTTGGGATCATTTTGGTATGCCATAACTCTATTTTGGGTCACTTAAATCATGCCATGTTTGGTTGTATTAGGTGTGGTGTAACACCTCTTTGATGGCCTTGTATGCTTTATGTTTTTGCCCCTTTGTTTTGGCTTGTTCTAGCTTTGGTCATTGCATGTTTTAGGCTTACTTTGCCATGATTTAGGACTGTTTTGGGTTATGCTTTCCATATGCACTTTGTTTTGTGTAGCATTGGTTCAATTCCCTTGTCTAGTTTTAAGCCTTAAGCCTTAATCATGCATGCTTGGCTTGTTTATGTGATTTGGCATCACTCTTAGCACCATTTCAGAGCATGTAATGTTGTTACATTTGCATACTTTCCATCCCTTTTAAGTGTTCTTAAAAGTTACCCTTTGATGCTTGAGTGTTGGGTCCACTAGCATGCATGTTTGTATGTGCATTTGCCCTCACGTCCATAGCATTTTGGCCACTGTTTTGGACCTATTAGAGAGTTGTCCATCTTGGTGTAAGTCAATCCTTTCCATGTTGTTGCATGCTCGCCTTGTGTGTTGTTGCATACTTGGCTCATTGCATGTTATTGCATGCTTAAGTTGCATTTTGCATCCTTGTTAGCTTGCATTTTGCCATATGTTTGATATGTTGTTACATGTTTGCATGCTTGTATGTTTGTTCACATGCTCATGTTGCATTGGTTTGCTTGCATGTTTAGGTTGCATAGCATTGTGCATGTTTGCATCCCTTGCCTCTTGATAAATCATGATAGAGGTTGGGGCTCCCCTATGTATTTGTGTGCATTTCATTTGACATCAAAATGCACATTTGGCACCTTGGGTCATCATGCATTGGAATGCGTGATTGATGGCTTGAGGGTCGAGAACCATCCTCCTTTGAGTCTTAGACATGATAAGGAGGGTGGTGGTGCAAACATTGCTTTGGAAATGCATTGCCATGCTCTGTTTGTCCTCTGCTGCAGCAAAACAGGTTTCTACAGGAAGGATGGTCGGTCGGCCATCTTTAGTGCCGGCCAGCCATATATTTCTGGCCGATATTTCCACAAGTGGTCAATGACCAGTTCTCCTTGGCCGGTGGCCTCACCTCTTGGTCGGTGACCTCCCACAACCCTCAGGGAGTAGTTTAGAAGCATCCTTGAGACTTGCAAAGTGTTCAGAGGCAGCATGAGCATGACGATGGATTTCCGAGCGAAGCCGAGCACGCATACATTTGTCTCTCTTCCTGAAGCTGCTTTACTGTTTTCAGTAGCTTAATTAATTTGTTTAATTAGTTAAGTGTTGTGTAATAATTAGTTAGCTTGTTAGTTAGTTAATTTGTACTATTCATTTGGACCCTTCCTCGAGAGGGCGCAATTGTGTAATAAGCGTGCGTGTGTGTGATGCATGTCCTCCAACCTCCATTTCTTTCTCCCTTTTATTTGACCGCTTATGATGGTTAGATTTAGGGCATATTTTCATTAGCATACCTTATGCTCTGCATGTTTGCATCATTTGTTTGTATTGTATGCACCGGGCTCGGCGCATCATGCTAACTGCATTGTACTTCAATTCCAACTTGAATATGTGTATCGAGTTGTCGCATTTCACATGCCATTCTTAGATTAGTCGAGCCTATTCTAGCTGCATTTTGCATGCGATGCATTAGCCATTTTAACATGAACTAGGATCATGCATTGATTACTAACTAGTTTTTTGTTTTGGCTCGGAGTACACTGTGAGTGTTTATGCTTTAGCATACTGCATGTATGTTAATGTTGCCATGAAAGCATGCTTGCCATGAGGCTAACTGCTTATCTGCTCTAACTGCCTGAATGCCTGTGGGTGAAGGTTGGACTACTTGAATTGGAACAATTCATTGAAATCCGCATTTTTAGCCTACTTGCGAGTAGCAAACTTCAAACAATTTCCAAACAAATGGATATGCGATGCTTTGTTCCAAATTAGGCGATCTAGTCTATACTTGTGTGTTGTGCGCATCACATAGTAATCCTAGGCTAATAAACCGGAATAAGAGCACATAATGTTTTCAAAACTAGATATCATGGTTAGTAGAGGTCGATCTTTGATCGGGCGAGCGAGGGTGCTCATAGATGACCTTCCCCAATCGTACCCAAGTTCCCGAGCCGAGGCAACTTTGGTGATGACGGACACGTGGCCTTAGGCAACGAGTCAGGGTTTCCTAAATTTCCCCAAAAATAAAATATTTAGGTGGCGACTCTGTATCTGGCAAAGCAGTCCATGTTTGGCACTTCTTTCTAAAAATCTGTTTTTCAAAACGATTTGCCGGATTTGGACTCGTTGGTGATTTATCGGTCTCGCATTGCACTTTGCGGGATTAGATTCAGAACCGTGACTTTGAGTCCGAACTGTAGTGAGCCCCAAATGAACAAAACGGGATTCCCTCCCGGGACGTTCGGGGACGTCTAGAGTTTCTGGCGACTCTGCTGGGGATTTAGAGAACTTGACTCGAACTCATGATATCTTGTTTTCACTACCCTTATGTGTTTCTTTGCATTGCATTTGCATTGGTGCGCCTAGGACACCGTGTTTGCCATCTGCTATTCCTGAACGGTTTGTCGGAGGCTCGCTTTGACAAGCGTGCCATAAGGCTGACCGGTTACGGGCTCTGCTACGATGGGAACACAAACCCCGGTTGTTACCGGGGCACCCTTTTTGACCATTCGACCTAGTGCATATTCGGAATTCGTAGTGACCATTCCAAACTAGGACAGGTTGCTCACCCGATTATAGGTTATTTGAAACCGCTGCGTGCATAGTGAAACCCTAGTTCTTGACAAAAATAGGACAGGGAAACCCTACCCCACCATAGGGGTGTTTTTGGCTCTCATTTGCTTGTTATGTGCTTTTAGAGTTGTGCCTCTACAGGAATGCATATATCAGTTTGCAAGTTTGGGTATCAGGCCTACGGGCATCAGTATCAGTGTTTTGAGAATCAGTTATATCCGTGGGTATCAGATTCAGTTTTTGAGCAGTGATTTTGGGGAACAGTGATCAGTAGTAGAGTACAGTTATTCAGCTATGCCTATGTCAGTTCTGATGAAATTGGGCTGAAATGCTGCCTATTTTGCCTTTCAAGGTTCAGAGACTTAGTTCAGAACAGCCAGTATTCTCCTTTGTTGAGGCAAGACCAGTTAAGGCTTACCGATTCATCTGATCCGTCAGTCACCGGTTACATCATCTCCGTTCAGTTCAGCGGACTTATGATGACACAAAATTCAGAGGAAATTGTGGTTATGGCAGCCGCATTGGACCGAGGAATCATCTTGCAGGATGAGACCAATGTTGAAATACCACATTTGCCTAGGTCGCCTGCCGCGCACCCGATCTGGGAACCCCAGTTGTTTCAAGCTCGTGAACCCACCACGTTTGAGTTAATGGGAATGGTTGGCGACCTCCAGAGGTCTGTGGTTGATCTAGCCTATGGAATGTCAGCCCTACCGCCAACTGCATCGTATGCTGGGAACTTCGTGCCGCAGGAGCCCCCGCTACTGGGGCGAATTGTAATCGAGCTCAGCCAACCTGAAGCTGTCTCAAGCTCCGACAATGATACGTCGACGACAACGGGGCTTCGTACTGAAGCAGCAACCCAAACCACCCACCAGGCTGAGGCTAGTGGAAAGAACAAGATGAAAGTGGACGCAGATCCCTATGAACAACTCCAGCAAGCTGTTGAGGCTCTGAAAGCCGGAGGGTTGAATAAGCAACAAGTACTCGCAGTCGTGGCTAAGATTGCGGATGATATTTTCCCCGCTCAGATTGAGAGCAGTTCAAACCAAAGGGAAAATCGGGATAGGGACCATCGTGCCAGAACAGTTCCTTCCAATCCCAACCCTGTACCTGGAAAAGATCAGAGAGCCAAGGCAGTACCTGCTGATCCTTTCGCTAGTGCGTCCAGCAAAGGTCCACAGACTTCGAAGTATCTGCCTCGAGGGCGCAGGGTCTTTCATGCCCTCTACATGCCTTTGTCCAAGGCTCTTCGAATCCTCACTCAGAAGGGTCATCTCAAGCCTCTTGAGCCTCGGCCTCTCCCGAGCAATCTCCCTCTCTCACATGATGCTACCCAGTACTGTGCGTACCATCAACAAGCTGGTCACACCACTGACAATTGCTTTCGTCTTCGCCACGAAGTGCAAGACTTGATCGACAATGAGGTCATCCTCCCGCGTAGCTCAGCAAAGTCTGTCACCACTGAGTTGTTGGACTTCGAAGATAATTCAAGTATGTGATCAGGGGTCGGACCACCTGCGGGCGGTGCTCAGTTTGCTTCAGATGTGGCGTGTGGCATGCACTGTCTTGAACATTTGCGAATGCTGGTTTTTTTTGTAGTTTCTGACTTGGGTGTTGAGTCAGTTTTGTGTTGTTTTGAGTCTGTCTCTTTGTTTTGAGTCAGTCTTTTGTTAAAGTCTGTCTTGTTGTATCGAGTCAATCCTATTGTACAGAAGTCGGGTGACGTCGGGGATGTTACCTCGGACTTCGCTATTTGTTTTGTGTTTATCTTTTGCTTTCCTTTGAGTCTGTTCCTGTCTTGGAGCCAGTTGCGCAGACAGTTCTGAATAAAACAACAGTGGTTTTTCATACTTTTGTGCTTGTCCTCGCTTTCAGCCTGTTGTGCCAGCAAGTTTTAGAATGAAAGGACAGTGCATTTTCACCTGCTCTTCTGTGCCTTGAAATCGTTGCATTTGACCTCAGTTTTTCAAAACCTTTTGAACATTGTGATGAAAACGAAGAGGAAGGAGTTCCTCGGGTTTTGCAAAATTTGATCAAATGAGAGAAAGAGAGACATGTTAAGCCCTTAATGAATGAGATCATGCTTGTTAGTGTGAGTACTGGGAAGGATCCTGGCTTGATCCAGATTGGTTCTACACTGTCTTCAGCGCGAGCGATTAGTCGCTTTCTTAAAAGATTTCAAAAAATGTTTTGCGCCGTCTTGCGAAGACCTGTGTGGAATCGCTCTTGAGATTGTGCAGCTTAGGATCGCTCTCAGCCTCGAGACTCGATCCCTTGCTTTCAAAACCTTGAACTTGGATTCAGAATGTTCAACGGTCAACCACAATGTGAGGCCTGTGTGGCCAGATTTGAAGCACCCCTCGAACTAGGGGCAATAATGTCCGATGTGCTCGAAAAGCCGAAGATGGATCATTCTGCAAATCAATGAAGACTGGCAAGAATGCCAAATCCCAGAAGAGAGGAAAGAAGAATTTATTGTTGAAAGACAACTGAGTTCCTATCCACAACACTAGGGGCAAATTCAGCCCCCATTAGATAGACTTCTACATCATTAGCAGACAGCAGCCATTCTCCTGGATTTGGATGGCTTCAAGACCCTAAAACCATTTGACATGGACAAAGCTACACTTTTACCCTTGAGAGGCTCGCTGGGCCGAAAACCCGGAAGGGCAACCCAGGCAAAAGTTAGAGCAAGAAAAAAAAAGAAAAAGAAGAAAAAAAAAAAGAAAAAATACAAAGAAAACAAAAGAAAAGACAAAAAAAGAAATAAAGAAGAGAGAAATGAAAAGAAATGAAAAAAGAAGAAGAACATAGCTCGCAAGGTTGAAAACTCGGAAGGGCGGCCTTGGCAAAAGTTAGAGCGTAAAAGGTGAGGGTTAATACACGAGTGTACCTTAACCGGAACTACGTAAGGCTTGATTCCCATGTTTGGGATACGTAGGCAACTTCATCCTGAAGTCCAGCCACAAACACTTCCAAATTGAGTGTGTCCATGCAATGGTTCAGATCATCTTTGTCTCCTCTATATCCGAGAGAGTTTGGTTGTGTTCGTCACTCTGAGGATTGACTACAATGCGCTGCGGTTCATTTCAAACAAGGGGCAACTTTCCGTTGCCATACGATGTGCTGTGGTGCTATTCAAACAAGGGGCAACTTTCTGTTGCCGTGCAGTGCCGTTCAGAGAAAGAGCAATTTTCCATTGTTTTGGATCTGAGGTTGTATATCTCAAGAGTGGGTTCCATGCTCATTGAGCGGTGGCCGTTTGCAAAAACAGTTTTTGGGATTATTTTACTGAATTGACTAATTTTCTTGAAAATTATTCCATTTTTCCAAAATCGGACCATTTCTTGGACCCAAAAAAGGAAAATTTTCAGTGCTCATAGCCTAACTTGCCTGATTTCAAATCAAAAAGTTGAACAAGTATGTTAATCTAACTCTCATATTGGTCAAAATTTGTTTTAGTAGAAAGTCAAAACAAAAAAATGGTCAAAATGATGAACTAGGGGCACAGTCGAGTCAGGCTTCCTGTCTTTACCCCATTGTCAACGTACTTGCCAGAAAGGGCATAGCGGAAGCTAACAGAAAAGGGCTGAAGGCTCTCAACATCCTCTAAGCAGTGATGTATCAAGCCAAGTGCGAAGCACAAATTGGGATGGTTTGAGACATTTCACTCCCTCATCCAAGCATCAGCTAAACGCCACCAGAAGAAATAGCTGCGAGCTGAAAGTGTTGGGGCATGAACCCACAATTTCTTTTTATCCATCAACCACCCAGGGGAGGGATTGACAAATGAGAGATTAAAAAAAATAGAGAGATGTGCGTTGAGAGAAAAGTGAGAAAAGGGCTTTTTTAGAAAAACAGAGCCTGAGGGCCGAGTGATGTGAGAATCACAAATGAGAAAGGGTGGGAAACAATACCTAAAGGAACTGGCTCCTCGTGACCAGGAGGTCTCTTGCCTTTGTAACACGTCTGTGTGTCGTGTCTTCTGTTGTTTTGTTCATCTCTTGCTTTGAGTCGTTTCGAGTGTTTCTCGATGCGTTTAGGTTGTTTGCCTTTTGTTTTTCTTTGTTGAGTCGTAGTGTGCTGTGGTCAATTGTAGGCTCAATACCCAGTTAAAAACTCAATTTCAAAACAAAATTGTTTTGTGCTTAGAGTGCTGTGCCATTCTCTACATTTGTGCAAAACAAGATTTATTCTTTCATAAAACCGCAGGGTCCAACCCAGGTCATATGAGAACAGTGAATATATGTGTTCTGGATTGCGAAGCAAAAGAAAAGGGGAAAATTCGGAGCATCTGAGTATGTTTCAGCTTCTGTCGATTCCATCTTTGCATTCCGTCTTTTCAGATTGGACTGTTTGTTCAGGATTAGCCGTATCCAGAATAAACCAAGCGCTGTGTTATGGGCTGTATGTTCAGAATGAGCAGTGCGTTGTATGAGCTGTGTGCAGAAGGAACCAAGTGTTGTGTTATGAGTTGTGTGTTCAAAATGAGCAGTCTATGTGTTGAACATGTTGGGAACTTGTGATTAGTTCCACTTCTAGTGCCTTCCGGTGTTGATTTTGCAAAGTCACACCTATGTTACTTCAATTTGCTTATCGAGTTGTTGCTCATTTGCTTATCGATTTGTTGCTCATTTGCTTATCGAGTTGTCGCTCATTTGTTTATCGAGTTATTACTCATTTTCTTATCGAGTTGTTACTCATTTGTTTACCAAGTTGTCGCAATTTTGTTTATCGAGTTGTTGCTCTTTGCTTATCGAGTTGTAAACTTGTCAAGGTTTTATTATTGCTTGTTGAGTCAATTTGTTACGTTGGTTCGCTACCTGACCTGGTAACACATGCATGTTCAATTTCCATTCGATTACATTGTTATGTAATACGATGAGATGCGATGTGATGCGATGTACAAATACAACACTTTTTTAGCAAAAAGTTTGTTTCATTCCATTATCTTTTCAAGTATATAGTTTTGAGCAAGCAAAATCTGCTTGAAAGGTCCAGGAGCATCGTCGTCGGCTTCACCATCTGAACCCGAGCTCGAGTCATCTCCAGTCTCATCCTCAGACGACTCTGCCTCCGCCTCTATCTCGGACTCATTATCGTCCGGAATCGGTGCCCGCGAGTTGCTCCCAACATGAGTGCGCCCCGCTTTGGTGCGGGGGAATACTGTGGTCCCTCGCCCTGCTCTCCCTCCCCCTCGGGCAGACGCAGATGGTCCTCCTGTAGCACCCCCTGCAGCCGATACCTGGAATGGGGCCTGAAAAGGACAAATGGTAAATGCATCAGTTATACTACGCGAAGCAGAGTATGGATACAGAATGCAGTATATGAGTACAGTGTATGAATGCTGTGAGCAGTACATCAGAACAGAATGCAGTGTATGAGTACAGAGTACGAATGCTGTGAGCAGTATATCAGTACAGAATACAGTGACCGAGTGCAGTGTATGAATGCCGTGAGCAATGCTGTGAACAATCCGTGGGTTACAAAGTATCAATGCCGTGAGGGCTGCGTATCAAGTGCCACGTGGACAGTGTGATGCATCAGATTATGTGTGAAACAGATTATGCACAGTTTGAGATTGTGGTTGAAAAAGCTTACCGGGATACCGTAAATAGCCAGCAGGTCGAGGCTCCGCTGTAGCATCCCCATCACGGAGGCGATCAACTCCAGAGACTGGCGAGTGTACTCAGCAGAAGCCTGCAAAAGTGTTAGAAACATCAGTATTCTGCGGAATATCAAGAGAAATGAAATGAATGACTGTACAGGATGCAAAGTGCAGTAATACATACCGGAGGCAAACCGTGGAATCCGACTAGCTCGTGATCAGTCGGGAGGGGGAGCGATGGGGATCTGGTAAGTCTTCCCACCCTGCCCTCGGCATGTCATCATAGTAGGCAGCTCGGGCACCCCAGCTTTCTGCCCTCTCCGGGGCCCACTCCTACCTCGAGCCAGAGGTGCCCTTGGTGCCCCCGCTCCTGCTGCTGGCGCCGCTGGCCTCTCTCGCTCAGCTCGACGAGCACCAGTCAAAGGCCATATGATGTAAGCCTGAATGTACTCGGCGTAATCGCCCTCGTCTCTAAAGCCCTCCGAGTCCCAACCGATCGTATAATCCACCATCTCCTCGAAGGTGTATCTCTCAGTATTCCTCTTATGGGTGGGAGGCGGCCTCGGGACTACCTGCTCCGGTAAGCCGAGGGTCTGCCGCAAGAAGCGCTCACCCAAGTACCAAGTGCAGCAGACTGGGCCCTCCAGTAAGACTTTGAACCGGGCAGTCTCTCGAGCACTGGCATACCGCTTCCGAACTGCGTCAGGTAAGGGGGCCCATGGCTGCCAGGTGATCTGCAAATAAAACGTAGTTTGTTACCTACTGATGTTGAAAGTACAACAAAAAAGCAAAGCTTAAATGAACTAAATGTTTGACATACCTCGGCTGCGGTGATGGTATCAAAGTAGCGGCGGAAGAACATGAAGGTCTCCCGTGGCCTCCGCTCGCATCTCACGTCGAAGCGATGGGAAAATGGAACACCGAGAGGAATCTCCTCGTCTGGCACTAGGGTAAGCCTCGGGAAATAGGCATACACCCACAACTACAGAACGTAACAGAGCAGACATGTGCAGGCTTATCAGATAAAGCAGTATACAGATAAAAGCAGAAATCAGAGAACAGTGTGCAGTGTGTTGTGCAGTGTGTGCAATGTACAGTCAGTGTAAAACAGATTGCGTGTGCGCAGTGTGTATGGTGTGTAGATAATAAAAGGCAGAATTGAAAAGACAGGAAGGGAATGTGTACCTCCCAGGGTCGCCAATAGCCTCCAAGCAACTGTCCGCTGCGGCGGGACGATGAGCTCATGTAACCGTAAAGAGTGGCCAAGCCGGTGCCACCCCAGTCGTAAAGGCGGATCCGCGTCACGTCCACAAGCGCGCTTAGCAGATAGAGGGCGACGGTGTTTGCCTGGTCGGCGAAAAGCGTGGTCCCTCGCAGAAACATGATAAAACCGCGGGCGTACTGCTCCTCCTCCTCCGGGGTAGTAGGCGCCTGGATCCGGAAGTGGTCCTCGAACCACGAATACCTAACAAACCCTGGCCGGGCAAGAGGTGGCCGAGTGCCGAGCAGGTACATCTGAGCGGCGTCCCACTCCTCCATATCAGTATCAAAGGGGATCGGATCAGCCCCCACCCCGATGCCAGTGAGCATCGAGAAATCAAAGGGAGTCATCGTCATCTCCCCAGTGGCAGAAAGGTGGAAGGAGTCGGTGGTGTCCCACCACCTCTCCACTGAGGCAGCAAGAACAGGCCTGCTCGCAGTGAGGCGCGAGAGCCCCATGCAGAAGCGCCCAAAGCCAGCCAGGTCGACGATCTGGCGGAATGCGTCGGGCAGCTCCATATACCATCCTCGGGCCGCGACGTTCCCATACCCTCGAAAGGCATAGGAATCTTCCTGTGATAAAAAGTAACAACAAACAAGCAATTGCGAAGCGATGTTAGAAATACACTGTGTGTGAAAGCCTTCAGAATTTCGGAGAATGCAGTGCATGTGCAATACGTGAAAGCCTCCAGAATTCGAAGAAAATACAGTGTGTGTGCATATGTTGGAATGCCTTCAGAATTCGAAGAAAAATACAGTGTGTGTGCATATGTTGGAATGCCTTCAGAATTTGAAGAAAAATACAGTGTGTGTGCATGTGTCTGAATGCCTTCGGAATTTGGAAAAATGCAGTGTATGTGCCTGTATTTGAATATGCTCAGAATTGATGAATATGCAGTGTGCGTGCATTGTGTTTAAACAAATAATGGGTGTAGGTGTGCTCACAGTGAACTACAGCATGTGGTATATCGGTGTATCCGGGCCAAATAGTTAAAGAACAGAATCGACTATTGCAGTTATATGTTCTACATTGCAGAAAATGAAACAGAGAAGAGTGTACCTCAGAAGTGCCGAAGGACATATGTGACTCTGGCTCGCACAGTAGAAGCTCTAGTGGGGCGCCTCGTGCATAGCTCCGGAAGTGATGAAGGCTGTCAGGAGGAAGCACGTGTATCGCCGGCCTGTAGGTCGCCGGATCGAACGGCCGGATGTGAAGAGGTAGGAGCTCGGCCTCAGGGTCTATGTCCAACTCCGGGGTAGCCCCACCCTGTGGTATGTCGTCTGCCATCTCAGAAAGAGTGCAAAATGGCCGAAAATGCGAAAACCGGTTAAGAATGTGAAAAGTCAACCCTGAGGTCAACCCCGAGAGGGTGAAAAATGGACGGAAGGGCCGAAGTCCAAAAAAGGCATGAGAATCGAGATAAACTCGGGGGAAACAAACCCCGAGTGGTGGAAATCGAGAAAGAGACACCGAAACTAAGATTTGTTCGGTTCAAAACGTGCGAAACGGGGAGGTTTTCGCGAATCGAACGACGAAAAAGTGACGAAAACAAGAGAAAAGTGTGGATCGAGGGTTGGAAAAATACCTTAGAGAGAGAGGGGAGAGATTTTCGACCAAGAGAGAAGTGGAAACATAGGGTTTTGAGGCCCTATATTTAAAGACCCATGGCCAATTGACAAAACTGCCCCGACACAACAATTTTTGGCCGGTCGGCCAAATTGTTAGCCGGTCGGCCAAATATTTGGCCGGTGACCTTATTTCTTGGCCGGTGGATGGCCGGTGGTCTTTCCTTGAGGCCGGTGAGCCTCCCACGCCCTTGGTTGGGTCATTTATGGGGTTTGGAACCTTCATTTCTCAAGGCAGTGCAAGGAAATGCACTTTTGAATCTCGATCGGCCTTCGTGTTGACCTCGAACCGTGTTTCCAGTATGCGATGCTCATTACGCGCAAGGTGTATCCTTTTCATATCCTTTGGTATCTTGTAGGGTTCAATAACCACTTTAAATGCGTTGCATTGCATGTTTTGTCTTGCTTATGATAAACATGCATAGGTTGTATTGTTATGCACTGTTCACGTGCGTTGTCACGCGTTTGAGCTCATTTGCATTGTCATGCATTTCTTCATTTGCATTGTCATGCATTTCAGTACTGTGCATTGTCATGAACGTTTTAATTTGCATTGTTATGAGTTTCCTTATCATGCATTGTCATGCATGTTTCTCATTTCGCATTGTCATGCATCTCTCTATCGTGTATTGTCGTGCATGTTTCTCATTTGCATTCATTGCATATAGAATATATATTGCATTGTAGTTGCATGCATTCACTGCATCATCCATCTATGGCTTGCGCCTTTCCATGTTGAGCTTGGTCTGGTATGTGCCCATACTTTTCACGTTGAAGCATGGTTATGTTATTATGTGTACGCACCTAGTGTTGAGGGTGATGGCACCATTTCCGTGTTAGACGTGGTTTGTTTGTGTCCATGCCTTTCCTAGGCAAGATACGGTTTGGACGCGCGCCTTATCCGCTCCATTCATTGCATATAGAATAATATTGCATTGTAGTTTGCATGCATTCACTGCATCATCCATCTATGGCTTGTGCCTTTCCATGTTGAGCTTGGTCTGGTATGTGCCCATACTTTTCCCGTTAAGACATGGTTATGTTATTATGTGTACGCGCCTAGTGTTGAGGGTGACGGCACCATTTCCGCATTAAACGTGGTTTGTTTGTGTCCATGCCTTTTCTAGGCAAGTTATGGTTTGGCCGCGTGCCTTATTCAATTCATCCATTGCATCCATTGCATTGTAGTGTGTTGCATCCAACATTTAGGATCATGATCTTTCCTCAGTAGATCATTCCTCACTTAGATCATGCCACCTAATTGCTTGTATTTTGTGTTCCGTCTACAAGCACATAGTTCTGCATGTGTACGCGCCTATTCCACTAAAGAGATTGTGGTTTGAGGGTGTCGGGACTTTTTCTATGATAGACGTAGTTTGATTTGGCATCTCTATCCCTTTATGATATTTGTGAGGTTTTGTACTGCTTGTGGTTTGATCATCTCAAATACATTGCATATCATTTGCATTGTTTCAATACATTATATATTATTACATTGTTTTGTAATATTGCATATCATCTTGCATTGTTATGTACTTCTCATTTACATTGTTGCTATACACATTGCCTGCGTTTCCGCGCATGCTTTACTTACATGTGTATATATATATTTTCAGGTGGTTACACATTGTATACGTTTCTGCGTGTGCTTTACTTACATGTGTTCATACCTTGCTTGCTTTACACATTGCATACGTTTCCGCGTGTGCTTTACTTATATGTGTTCATGCATTTTTCAGGAGGTTACACATTGCATACGTTTCCGCGCATGCTTTACTTACATGTGTTCATTCCTGCTACACACATTGTATGCGTTGTCGCGTGTACTTTACTTATATGTGTTCAAGTTCCTTATTATAGACATTGTATGCGTTGTCGCGTGTACTTTACTTACATGTGTTCAAGTTCCTTATTACACACATTGTATGCGTTGTCGCGTGTACTTTACTCACACGTGTTCAAGTTCCTTATCATACACATTGTATGCGTTGTCGCGTGTACTTTACTCACATGTGTTCAAGTTCCTTATTACACACATTGTATGCGTTGTCGCGTGTACTTTACTCACATGTGTTCAAGTTCCTTATCATACACATTGTATGCATTGTCGCATGTACTTTACTCACATGTGTTCAAGTTCCTTATTATACACATTGTACATGTTATCGCGTGTACTTTACTTATATGTGTTCAAGTTTTTATACACATTGTACATGTTGTCGCATGTACTTTATTTATATGTGTTCAAGTTCCTTTTATTTCACACATTGTACACGTTGTCGCGTGTGCTCTATTCACATGTGTTCAAGTTTCTCTTTATTACACATTGTACACGTTGTCGCGCGTACTTTACTCACATGTGTTCATAATTATCTTCACCTTCACACATTGTATGCGTTGTCGCGTATGCTTTACTTATATGTGTTTGTGCCTACCTAGCATTGTTATGCTTGTTCCAAATCGCATTGTTATGCGTCCTACTCGGCTTGCATTGTCGCGCATGCCCTCCTTGCATTGTTTTGCATCCAATCTGCATTGTTATGCGTCGTCCTTGGGTTGCATTGTCTTGCATCCTCTCACTTGCGTTGTCTCGCACATTACTTGCATTGTTCTGCACATTTCACCTGCGTTGTCACGCACTTCTCACTTGCATTGCTATGCATGTTTTCTAACGATATTGTACCTATTAAGTTTTCTTTCTTTTTCAGGCACGATATTGTATGTATGGTTCATTTGAAGCTGGCACGACCAGACGAGCCAGACAGGTATTGTATTCTCCGCATGAGACGTAGCGAGAATTAAATAATTCTCTTACATCCTTTCTGCATCGTAATGTAGTTTGGTTTTTGGCTCACTTAAAACTGTGGCATGTTATGCTTCGTTACAGCTTTCTTTGCATGATCATAAGTAATGTGAGGCATCGTGCATTGTCTTGCATCTTGCCCCTACCCACGGGCACATATCTTGTTAGCTTGTATGCTTTGTCTAAGTCTTCGGCCTTGTCAAAAATGGGTCGTCTCTGGGCTTTGACATTCACTCCCGTTATTGTTATGACTTTCGAGTTCTGTCAAAAAGGGGCAACTGTAGACACCCCATTTTTGACCGTCCTCAAGACTTGGACGTCACCGTTTGAACACTCGGTGATCATCTATGTTCGTGTTCGTCTTGAGTTCTCGGAGGTTTCGGTTGCGCGCCTTGCCTCAAGACCTCTCGACTTGTTTGCTTTGTGCTTGGTTATGCACCAAACACTTGTGTTTTTGCTTATGAGGGTAGGGAATGGCTTGTTGGCCATCCCACACCTCACCGGCCTTGGCTTGAGGCCACCGGCCCTGTTTTCTTGCTACCGGCCAAAGGTTTGGCCGGTCGCATTGTTTTTGGTCGGCCGGCCATTTTTGTTGGTCAATCGGCCATATTTTCCAGCCAACCCTTTCCATCTGCTTTTGGCAGATATTTTATGCCAGCTGTCACAGCTGGCATCCACATTACACCCCTCCATACACGTGCATGGAGGGATTTGCTCCCTTATGTTAGCTTCTCCAAGAAGCTTAGTGTAGACACCCCATTTTTGACCGTCCTCAAGACTTGGACGTCACTGTTTGAACACTCAGTGATCACCCTTGTTCGTGTTCGTTTTGAGTTCCCGGGGGCCTCGGCTGCGCGCCTTGCCTCACGATCTCTTAACTCGTTCATTAGTGTTTGGTTTTGCACCAAACACTCTTTTTGCCTTGGGAGGCAGGGAATGGCTTGTTAGCCATCCCCACACTCCACCGGCCTTCCCTTTACCTCACCGGCCATTCCTTGTTGCCATCAGCCATTGTTGCTTGTTATCAATGGCCGGTCGGCACTCTGTGTGGCCGGCCGGCCGGCCCTTTTTTTGGTCGGTGATCTGTTTTGCCGGCCGGTGGCCCTTTTGCACCGCCCTCAGGCATGGTGCATGCCAGCTGTGCCAGCTGGGGGGCACAGACCCCACTCCCTATGCACGGGGATGACCATTTTGAGCCTTTGACCCCCTTTTCCTTCTAGAAGGTTGACCCCTTTGGCCAAGCTTCTTGGGGAAGCTTGGCCAGCTGTCTTAGCTTCCTCTAGAAGCCTTGACTCCTTTGCACCCTTTGCCCCTTTTTACTTAGCTTCTTGAAGAAGCTTCAAGCCATTTCCTATGTCTATATAAGGATCCCTCTTCTTCCTTTGTAAAGGGTTAGGGTTTTTGATAAAAAAAACCAGAGATACACATATATATCTGTCATATACACTCTCTCTCTACATTTTCCCTCTCTCTCCTCCCTTGTGTGTGTTTTATGGCCTAAAAGTGCTTTTTTACCTTAGTTTTGCACTAAGACACACACCATCACACCTTACTTCGACCTTGAGGGGCTTTGAGGGTTTGTTCTTGAGTTTTTGGATTGGTTTTGATCAAAAGAAGAGGGCTGATCTTGCTGTTCATCAAGGGTTCTTCAAGGGTAAACTCTTTACTTTAGTTTCCCCAATCTTGCATTGGCTTTTGACCTATCTTGCATGCTAATTTAAGCTTTGTGTATAACTACAAAAAGTCTTGTATTTTCATGCTTTAGATCTTTCATTAAGGGTGTTTTGTTGCTCGGGGTCGACCTCCCCCTCTTAGGCCCCATTTGGCCTCTTTTAGTGCTCTTTCTTTGAGCTTTGTTTACCTTGGTGTATTGGCCTTCTCACCACTGAAATCCAGTGGATTTTCAGTGGTGAGGAAGGAAGTTTGAGGTCTGGTATAGGGAAGGGACACCCCTCTCCCCTTTGTGCTTCACTTGTGCATATTTTGGTTCAATATGGTAGCATTCATGCCTAGTTGTTTATGACTCCATTTCAGAGGCTTTTTGGATGTTTTGGGTCATATTATATCTCTGTCCTATGTGGGTTTGTTGACCCTTAGCATGCATTTTGTAATTGCTTTGTATTCCTTCATTTTGCCTAAAAATGTATCATGATATTTGACCACCATGCTTTCATGTTTTGACTTTACTTTGTGAAGTTCTTGGCCATATTTTATCATGCTTAAGGTCTGTTGGCCACTGATTTGGTCATGTTTGACATGTTTGGTATAGTTGCTATGCATTGTGGCTTGTAAGCCTTGAGTGTGTGAGTCCTAAACATGCATTGGTTAGGCCTTTCCAATGATTTGGAATCATTTAACATGCTATTTCAGTCCCTATACCATGCTTACATGTCTCCATTTATCATCTCTTTCATGCCTTGAAATGTTGGTCTCTTATGCCTTGAAATGTGCATTGTGTATGCCTATGTGTTTGGGGTCATTTAAGCTACCATATGTGTGGGTTTTGGGGCTCATTCTCACATGCCATAGCACTGATTTTGTTGGTCTAATGTCCATGATTGTCTTCCTTTAGGTGTGCTTGAGTTGGCTTTTATACCTTAGTCTCGGGCTCATTGATTGGCATGTTTGTCTTCTATGATTGGTACCTTTATTTTGGCATCTTTAGCCACTGTTTTGGGATAGGCTGAGGTCTCCCTCTTTGTGGTCTACATCCACCTTTGCATGAGCATGTTGCATTACATTAGAAGCATGTTTGCATTGTATCTTACTTGCATATTAGTCCAATGTTGAGCCATCTCACATATTTGCTACATATTTGACATGCTTGGTGCCTTAGTTTCATTTGCATGTTTGAGCCATGCTTATATACTTGCATTGCATTGTTTGGCTTGGGGTGTCAAGCCAAACTTGAGCGGTGAGAAGTGTTCATACTACAAGTGATGTAACATGTCTCAACTCTCGGTCGCCGAGGCCCTTGACTTTGACATGATGGGGTCTTGGTATTCATTTGTGTGTTGCATGCATTCTCATTGAATTGTAACCTTGGCCTCTTAGGCCATCATGCATCAAAATGCACAATTGATGGCCCGAGGGTCGAGGGCCATGCTCCCTCGAGTCCAATGCATGACAGGGAGTGTGGCTATGCTTACATTTGCTTGAAATTTCATGCCATACACTGTCTGCCCTTGTTGCTGTCAAAACCAGTCTCTGCAGGGAGTTTTGGCCGGTCGGCTAAATTCAGTGCCGGCCAGCCGTTAATTTTGGTTGGTAGTAAAAATAGGTGGCTGGTGGTTCCTCCCTTTGGCCGGTGGTATTTGTGCTTGGCCGGTGGCATTCCCCAACATCCATAGAGCATGTCCCAAGACTTTTGCAGTGTTCAGAGAAGCAGGGTAGTGTTAACAGAGGCAACAGTGCTATGGCAGCGAGTTTCCGAGCGAGACGAGTCAAGCATGCATCATTTACGCATCTCGAGGCAGGGCTGTGGCCACCTTCTTTCTGCATTTAATTTGTTGATTAAATTAAAAGTTCTGTAATAATTAATTTAGTATTATTTGTTCGGACTGTAATATTTATTCGGACCCTCCGAGCGAGGGCAATTGTGTAATAAGTGTGCGTGAGTGTATGTATGTCTTCCAACCCCACGTCTTTCTTCCCTTTTATTTACTAGCTTTCGATGGTTAGTTTAGGGCATATTCAAATTAGCATACAGTATGATAGCATGTTTGCATTCATTCATCTGTTTTGCATGCACCGGGCTCGGCGCATCATTCTAACTGCATCTGTATTTCAATTCCAAATTGAATACGTGTTAGTTGTAGCATTTCACATGCCATGTTTAGGATAGCCGAGCCTGTCTAGATTGCATCTTTGCATGTGTTGCATTAGCCATTTTAAACATGAACTAGGATCATGCATATGATTACTAATTAGTTCCAGTTTTGGCTTGGAGTACTAGGTGAGCTTTTGTGCTTTAGCATACCGCATGCATGTGAGTGTTGCCATAATTGCATGATTACCATGAGGCTAGCTGCTTATGTGATACAACTGCTCGAATGCCTGTGGATCGAGGTCGAATTGCTTAAATTGGGATAATGCATTAAAACTGTGAGTTTTAAACCCATTAGATAGTGGCAAAACCATCTTTTCTAAAAGCCTACTCGAGGTGGCAAAACCTGCATTTTAGCCTACTTACGAGTAGCAAACCATTTTCAAACAAACATGAAATGTTCTGTTCCAATTTAGGCGATTTGGTCTATACTTTTGCTGCGCGCATAACATAGTAATTCTAGGCTAATAACCGGAATAAGAACGCATAATGTTTTCAAAACAAGATATCATGGTTAGTAGAGGCTGATCTTCGGATCGGGCGAGAGGGGGTGCTCATAGCTGACCTTCCCCAATCGTACCCAAGTTCCCGAGTCGAGGCAACTTTGGTGATGACGGACACATGGCCTTTGGCACCGAGTTAGGGTTTCCTAAATTCCCCCATTAAAAATATTTAGGTGGCGACTCTGTATCTGGCGAAGCAGTCCATGTTTGGCATTTCTTTCAAAAATCTGTTTTCTCAAAACGATTTGCCAGACTTGGACTCTTTGGTTCAGATTGAGAACCGTGACAATTTGAGTCCGAACTGTAGTACCCCGCAAACGAACGGAACGGGGGGGTCATCCCCCCGGGGCGTTCGGGGACGTCTACACTTAGAAAGTGAATTTCTATAAGAGGGGAGGCCCTCCTCCCTTCTCAGAGGTTCTGAGATTTAGGGTTAGGAAGTTTGTACCTATCTATCTCTATAGTTCCCTCTCTTTGCCTTTGTGTGTGTATTTTGTGCTCTAAAGTGACTTTTGTTCACACTATTGCACACAAACACCTAGCATTACACCATCCTTAGTTGCTGAGGTGCTAAGGAGTTATTTTCAGAGTTTTTGAGTTGGTTTTGATCCAAGGAGGTGTTGGAGTGGTGTTCTTGAAAGGTTCTTCAAAGGTGAGAAACTACCCTCTTTATTCCCCATTTTTGCACAAGCTTTTAGCCTATCTTGCATCTGTTTTTAAGCTTAACTTAACTGATAAAAGTTCTATTTTTAAGTGCTTAAAATAGTTGTTTAAGATCACTTTGGTGTTTGGGGTTGTTTACCCCTCTTAGGCCTTGTTTGGCCTCTTTCTGTGCCCTTCTTTGTGAGCTCTGGGACCACCTTGTATTGGCCTTCTCACCACTGAAATCCAGAGGGATTTTAGTGGCGGGATGGTGTTTTGTGGTCCTAAGAAGGAGAGGGCCATCCCCTCTCCTTATTGTCTTCAATACTTGCCATATTTGCCTCATAGGTGAGCACCTTTGTTAAGTTCATGTTGACCATGTCTTAGCTGGTATTTTGGTTGTTTTGCCATGATACAACTCTGTTTTAAGTTGGTTTAGACATGCCATGTATGCTTCATACACTTGTCTTGTAATCCCATGATTTAGCCTAACATGCATCATGTTGTAACATGTCTTTCTATTGGCAATAAGTAAAGCGTATTTTATAGATTGACACAGTTGTCTTGCGTATAACAGAATAATAACAATAACTATTAACAGAGGGCACATATATCATTACAGTACACTTAATAAGGACAAAACGATTCACATTCTAACGTGGGTCACATAATAATGTTAGACCTTTACACTCATATTATGGGTTCTAAACGACCACAACAGAATTATCTTAGATTCACACAGATACTATTGTTCAAAGATGAACTTAAGTTCCATTTATTCGTTAAGAAACGACGTAGATTGCTTACGAATAACAAAGCGTTAACATTAATTATTAATAGTACACCAGATGTACTACACAGTACTATTACTCACGGTGTGGTGGCGGAGCGTTAGTCCTTCCCGGAATGTGTCCTGCACACATACATAACTTGTAAGTTAGTTTCTTTTTCTTTGTTAAATCATTTTCTGACTCACTTGTTTCGAATGAATTTACAGATATCAAAAAGGCATCAAATACAGATTTAAAAAATACCAAGGGGTCAAGCAGATAAAACGGAGCAGACAAGATTTTTTGGCATGGGGCACACGTGCGGCAATCCCCTCCGCACATGCGGTACTCCTTCCCCGCACGAGCGGCAAAAAGCAGAATGTAAATTCCCATTTTTCCCTCTTTTCCGCACATGCGGCCATGACCTCCGCACATGCGGCCGTGGCCCCTGTTTTGGGCAGTCCGAATTCAAACCAAAATTCAGCAAAACCAACACATTACAAAGGGGAGGAATAGAAAGAATAACTCAATATAAGGGCATAACAACTCCATAAACATGGATCATAAGTCAAAACATCTTATAATCAAGGATTACTAACTTAATAAAATCATAATCTAACTCCCTATTTGGGATAAACAAGAAATATGTAGAAATATGCAATTCCAACATGGACCATCAAGGAATAAAATGCAATTCTTCCACATAACTCAATTTATTTTCCAAGCAACCAAACAATAAGTACTACCCACCAATTAAACAATTCTCACATACCAAACTTTAAACATAAACCCTAGTTCTCACAAGTAAAAAGCATGCTCACCCAAATCCAAGAAAGAGCTTATTTAAAGTGAAGTTTACATACCTTAGCTCCAATTCCTACAAACCCTCTCAAATCCACCAATTTTTCTTTCTTATTGAGCTTCCCCTCTTCCTCTCTAACTCTTCTCTTCAAATCCTCTCCCAGGAGATATTTTGAGTTCAAGATTACAAGTCAAATGTTTAAAGAACATATATGTATATAAAAGATGGATAAGGACAAAAATCAATCAGTTTAATCATTCCAAATCAAAATTTTACAGAAAATCATATCTTGGCCTAAAAATCATGCTGATCTCAAATATAAAATCAATTTCAGATTATTAAGCTTCTAAGGCTTTCAATTTCTGATCCAAACATTCTAATTGTAACAGAGATTTTCCTTATTAAACAGATATAGGTCTCTATTCATAAAGTCCATTTGCTTAAACTTAATTTCACCTGAAATTTGACATTAAACATTTAAATGTACAGAATAAAGGACTGAAAATATACCAGAAACATACGTGAAGATCGGGTCATTACAGTATACCATTGCAATAAACACAATTCGTATCAAGTAAATATATATTAAGCCATTCATGATTAAAAATATATAACGTATATGCACAATACATAAATAAGACATATCGTTACACTACTATTACTCATAGTGATGTGGATGAGCAACGGTTCCCTCTGGCATGTGACCTACACAAGGCACATACACACAATTTATAAGTTATTCACTTCCTTTAGCCTTTTCTTATGTTCGATTCGTACATTCTCATTCAGTTTTAAGCATTTTAGAAGGATCAAATATACACATTAACAACTTTAGAGAGTCAAACAGGGGAAAGGAAGATGACAAAATTTCTCCCTATTAGCTGCACGTGCGGAAGTCCTCACCGTACGTGCGGGAATGTGCGCCACACGTGCGGCCCACATGTGCTTTTATTGCAGAATGTCCTAATTTGCCTCCCCTGTTTTCTGCACGTGCGGCTATGAGCCCCGTACGTGCGGCTGTGCATCCCGTATGTGCGGTTCTGGCTCTGTTCTGGCAGTCTGAAAATTCAATAATTTTAAGCTTCCAAGAGATAATCATACATCCAAAATCAAGTAAATTTACCTAAAAAACATAGCATGTAAACACAATAAACATGAAATCCAACCTATTAAGATCAAGATTTGATTTCTTTGGGCCTTTACACCTCCAATCCATGATTCCTTGATTTTCATTATATACATACATATATACATATACATATACATATATATATATATATATATCTATATTACATGAGCTCAAGTATGGAAAAAGGGGTAAAATTATGTACAATTTCTCCCAAGCCAATGCAAATTAAGCATAATATAGAAGTATCAACTTCTCCATTACACACATTTAAGAGATACATAATCACTTACGAGAGTTGATCATTTATAACTCATAACCCTTACTTCCATGGATGACAATTTCATTTCAAAGCTTGATTCAAAACAACACAAGAAGGATTGAGAGTTTACTAGTGATTTACACTCACTTTAAGTTGTATTCTTCAAATCTTCCTTAGCAAGTTCTTCAATTTCCCAACCTTGATTGGTCTCCTTCTCTCTTTCTCTTTCTTTTCTCTCTCTCTCTCTCTCTCTCCCTTCTCCAAAATCTCTACCAGGAGATATTTTTGTTTTGAGTTCTTTTGATCTTAGTGTTGTCCTTAATTCATGGTCTCATATATAACTAAGACTTACATTTATTTGAGCCTACAAAGCAAGTTTAACTATGGTTAATCCAATTAACTCAATTTAATTCATTACGAATCAAATTTTTACAAAACTGCATATAATATCCTAAAAATCATGTTAATCATAACGGTAAAGTCAATTTCGGGTTATTGCACCTCTAAGGCTTTCAATTTTCAATCCAAATGTCTCAATTTCAACAGATTTTTCCAATAATCGAAAGATATAATGTCATAAGCATATAATTCACACAATTAAACACAAATTCACATGAAATTTCTCATTAAGCATATAGTCACACATATAATTAAAACTGTAGAGCATAGAGAAGGGTCGGGTTATTACACTCTCCCCCCCTTAAAATAAGTTTGGTCTCTCAAACTTGTTTTACCTTAAGTTGAGAACAATTCCGGGTACCGTTGTCTCATTTCCTCCTCTCTTTCCCAAGTAGCTTCTTTCCCATAATGTTCTTGCCATTCCACTTTCACCATTGGAATCACTTTGTTTCGTAATTGCTTCACTTGTCAGTCCAAAATTTGAATAGGTTTCTCCTCATAGACCAAGTTATCGTCCAAAATAATCTGACGGTAGTCTATAACATGGGACGGGTCTTGTAGGTAACCCCGTAACATAGATACATGAAACACATTATGTATTTGTTCCATACTTGGTGGAAGAGCAACACGATAAGCTACTGGACCCACTCTGTCCAAAATTTGAAACGGACCAACATACCAAGGTGCTAATTTACCCTTCTTGCCGAATCTTGAGTGTCCTTTCATCGGGGTGACCTTCACAAAAAAGTAATTACCCATTTCAAATTCTAAATCCCTGTGTCGATGATCTGCATAGCTCTTTTGTCTACTTTGGGTGGTTTTCAATCTTTCTTGAATAGTTTTAATTTTCTCTGTCGTCAATTGTACAATCTCGGGCCCAAACAACGATCTATCACCGACTTTGGTCCAGCACAGGGGAGAGCGACATTTTCTTCCATACAAAGCTTCGTAGGGTGCCATTCCTATACTTGAGTGGTGGCTATTGTTGTATGTGAACTCTGCCAATGGTAGATAAATTTCCCAACTTCCTTGGAAGTCTAAAGCACACATCCGAAGTATATCTTCCAATGTTTGTATGGTTCTCTCGAATTGGCCATTCGTTTGAGGGTGGAAGGCTGTACTAAATTTTAACTCCATCGCCATAGCATCCTGTAAACTCTGCCAAAATCTTGACGCAAATTTCGGATCTCTATCAGACACAATTGAAACTGGCACACCATGTAGCCACACAATTTCATTCACATAAATGGTAGTAAGTTTATCTGCATTGTATTGAGTTTTCACAGGTAGAAAATGGGCTGATTTAGTTAGTCAATCAACGATAACCCAGATAGAATTCATACCTCGAGGAGTTTGTGGTAAGCCCACAATGAAATCCATAGTCAAATGTTCCCACTTCCACTCCGGAATTGGAAGCGGTTGAAGTAAACCTGCCAATCTCTGGTGTTCTGTTTTTACTTGCTGACATTGTAAGCATTTGGCAACAAATTCTGCAATTTTTTTCATCATACTAGGCTACCAAAAATTCTGCTTTAAGTCTTGGTACATCTTCGTGTTATCGAGATGCATCGCAAATTTGGATTTATGTGCTTCTTTCATAATCCTTTTCTTGATTTCTGGTACATTTGGAACACATAATCTGTTTTGAAATTTTAGCACGAAGTTTTCAACAACAAACCTAGGCCTTGGTTTTGTATCTATTTCCTCACAAATTTTCTTCAAAAAGTCATCTTCTACTTGCCTTTGGTTGATTTCTTCAGTAAGTGTTGGTTGAGCTGAAATCATTGCTATTATGGCATCTTGACTGTGTAGCATAACTTCCACATTCATTCTTTCTAATCCTAGCAGTAACTCTTTTTGCTTGGTGAGTAAATTTGCCAAGTTCCCCATACCTTTTCAGCTAAGTGCATCCGCAACAATATTAGCTTTGCCAGGGTGGTAATGGAGGCAATAGCTACCCGATCAAACGATCATAAAGTAGTAATCAAATTCTTGCATGAAAACATCTTTAGTCGTTTTGGGTTTTCTAGGGCCATAATAAGTGAACAAGGTACGTATTTTTGTAACTGGTTCTTTGAGTCGGTCGTTAAGAAATACTCTATCACTCATAAAGTTGGCACTCCATACCACCCTCAAACTAGTGGCCAAGTGGAAGTCTCTAATAGGGAGGTTAAGCACATAATACAGAAAACAGTGAGACCAGATAGGAAAGATTGGTCAAAATGTTTTATTGATGCATTATGGGCCTACCGCACTGCTTATAAGACACCATTGAGATGTCACCATATAGGGTAGTGTTTGGGAAAGCTTGCCACCTCTCGGTTGAACTTGAGCACCGAGCGTTGTGGGCCATAAAGAAGTTTAACTTCGATATGGTCGCGGCTGGGCTCAACCGAAAATTGCAACTCAATGAGTTGGAGGAAATTTGCAATGATGCATATGAGAGTTCAAAAATTTTTAAAGCCTGAACTAAGGAATTCCACGATAAGCACATTAATAGAAAATCCTTTGAACCCGGCCAAAAAGTATGGATTTTTAACTCAAAATTGAGACTCTTTCCTTTTGTGGTTGTAGAGGCATTTATTCATGGTGCCGTTGAGGTGCAAGATCCACGGAATGGCCACACTTTCAAGGTGAATGGCCAAAGGCTGAAGCCATATATAGAGGGGATTAGGAATGGGCATATGATTGAGTCCATTGCTTTGATGGACCCTTTTTACTTTGACTGAGAGATTAATGTCCTGTTCTCTTTTCTTTCCTTTCTACTCTATTATAATTTTGCTTATTCTTGCTGTGCATTATTTGATATCTAGAAGACTTTAAATCCTCTAAAGGTGTAATTCCTTTGGTGTTAGCCGTGCCCGAATGGCATTTGAAGGTCTGGTATAGCCACCTAACTATGTTTGGAGTGAGTTCCTAGGAGACCAACTTAGACGGTGGAAACTAGAGTTCGAATGGCAAAGCCTAGAACCCAAAGGTTTGGAATTTCCAACACTAGAGTCTGGTTTAAATACCCAAGGGTGTAGAGATTGCTTCAAAACCACCTCGGCTTGAACTTTGTATGGCAGCCCCATAGGTCGAGTTAGCTTTAAGCACCTCAATTCTGGATACTGAATCAATCTAGTCTGTCACCCTATTGGAGAATAGGGAAAGTTACAAACATAGTTAGAGAGAAAAGTAGTATCCATGGTTTTCGCGTGAAGATCATACCTTTGTTGCGCATTTTGATGTTTTTGATGTTCTAATTTTTATTTCAGATGTGCATTGAAGGTAGAAATGGTTTACATTTTTATTTGGATTGTGATTGGGTTTTTATATAAAATAAATAAATAAAAATAAAAAAATAATAAAAAAGGGGGTGTGCAACAGACCGCACGTGTGACCCACACTGGCGCACGAGCGGATGACCAGGCCGGACGAGTGATCCAACCCAAATGCACATTGCTTTCACGCCGCAGGAGCAGCCCAAAAATAAGTGCTCGCACGACCCAAATAGGCGCACGAGCGGCCTATACAAAAAAAAAAAAAAAAAAATGGAGCGCACGAGTGGAAGGGCTAGCCGCACGAGCGGCCCAAGCCCAAAAACATTCTACTCAGGAGCGGCTCATAATTTAGCGCTCGTGCGGCCCACATGGACGCACGAGCGGCCTGATCCAAAAAAAAAAAAAAAAAAACCCATATATTTTGTTTATTTATTTATGCTTATTTACTTATTTTATATTTCTTCAAAAAATTTTTTTTTTGTGCCATTTTATTTATTTATTTTTATTTTCTCATTTTATATATAATAATAATAATAAAATTTATGCAGTTTTATTTATTTATTTATTTTTATTTACTTATTTTATATATAAAAAAAATCGTGCATTTTTTTATTTGTTTATTTATTTATTTACTTATTTTATTTTATTTTATTTCAAAAAAAAAAAATATATATATATACATATATCTTTAAGCCAAACCCTAACACCCTTTTTGACCATCACTTTCCCAACACTCTCTCTCTCTACCTCTCATCATCTTCTTCTTCTTTCTCTCTCACTCTCTCTCTCAAAACCTCACTGTAGACGCGCCCCCGGAGAGAACTCCCGAGGAAATCTCGTTTTGTTCTCTGTGCTACTACAGTTCGGACTCAAATGTCACGGTTCTGAATCTAATCTTACAATGTGCGATGTAAGACTGATAAATCACCAAAGAGTCCAAATTCGGCAAATTGTTTTGGAAAACTGATTTTTATAAAGAAGTGCCAAACATGACTGCTTTGCCAGATACAGAGTCACCACCTAAATATTTTATTTTGGGGAAATTTAGGAAACCCTGACTCGTGCCTAAGGCCACGTGTTCGTCATCACCAAAGTTGCTTCGGCTTGGGAACTTGGGTACGATTGGGGAAGGTCATCTATGAGTACCCCCGCTCGCCCGATCAAAGATTGGCCTATACTAAGCATGATATCTTGTTTTTGAAAACACATGCGTTCTTATTCCGGTTAATTAGCTAATCTTACTACGTGATGCGCACAACACACAAGTATAGACTAGATCGCCTAATTTGGAACCAAGCATCGCATATCCGTTTGTTTGAAAAATGGTTTGAAGTTTGCTACTCGCAAGTAGGCTAAAATGCGGATTTCAATGAATTGTTCCAATTCAAGTAATCCAACCTTCACCCACAGGCATTCAGGCAGTTAATCACGTAAGCAAATAGCCTCATGGCAAGCATGCTTTCATGGAAACATTAACACACGTGCAGTATGCTAAAGCGTAAACACTCACAGTGTACTTCGAGCCAAAACAACGAACTAGTTAGAAATCTATGCATGATCCTAGTTCATGTTAAGATAGCAACTTTGGTATGATGCGAAAATGCAAAAATGCAACTAAAATAGGCTCGGCTATTCTAGAATGGCATACAAAATGCAACTTTGGTACATGTATTGAAGTAAATGTATTTGAAATACAATGCAGTTAGTATGATGCGCCGAGCCCGGTGCATGCAAAACAGATGAATGGATGCACGCATGCGAGTATAAGGTATTCTAAATTAAACATGCCCTAAAACTAACCATCGTAAGCTGTTAAGTAAAAGGGAGAAAGAAATGGAGGTTGGAAGACATGCATCACACATACGCACGCTTATTACAATAATGTGCCCTCTCGAGGGAGGGACCGAATAAAGAGCTAACTAGCTAATCAAAGCTAATCAAACTAATTATTACAACACAATTAATTAACTAATCCTAGTTAACTAATTATTACAAAACGAATTGAATAGCTAACGCATTAACTAATTAAAGTACAAACCAAAGCAAAACCTAGCTATCTACGCATGGCAGCTAAGGAAAGCAGTAAAAGTAGGAGCTTCAGAGGGAGAGGAATGCATGCAAGCTCGGTCGCCTTGTTCGGAAATCCAATGCGATGCCCCAATTTGCCTTTGTTTTCATTTGTTCTCAGAAACTTGCACCAAGCTCCAGAAAGCTGAAATTTCACCTTGGGAATCCTATGGGAGGGTGGTCGACCACTTTTGGTCTCTAGAAACACCTGCCGACCACTTTTGGTTGTTGAAAAACCAGAAAAGTGGTCGGCCAGCTACTTTTTCTGGCTGGCCGGCCAGTTGTTGCTGCTGAATCCCAGTTTTCTGCAACAGAGAGCAAGAAAGGGCATGGCAATGTATTTGCAAGATATGTGTGCACAACCACCCTCCCTATCATGTCATGAACTCAAGGGAGTGTAGTTCTCGACCCTCGGGCCACCAATTGCGCATTTCAATGCATGATGGCCGAGAGGCGAAGTTGCACAATTCAATATGAAATGAATGCACAAGTAAACACATAAAGCCTAAAACTCTATCATGGATGATCAAGAGCGTCGGCGACTGGGAATTAAGGCACGTTTCATCACTTTAAGTATGAAACGTCCCTCGTTTCCCGTGTTTGGACTAACACCTATTCCAAACACAATGCAACACAAGCATGGCATACATAATGCGACTCGAGCATGCAAGTATGCTATATGACTTAAGCATGCAAACATGCAATGCAATATGAACAACCTAATAAGGCTAATGGCATGCACAATGCTAAAGCATGTAACAACTAGCATACACAATGCTAAATGCTAAAAACTAGATGGCATATTCAATGCAAGGCATTCATAAGGTTCTAAGCATAATGTAATGCATGCATGCACAATGCAATGCAACAAGGGCAACTTATGTAATATACCAAGCATGGCATGCTCAATGTAATATACATGGTATACTCAATGGACTTAAACGAAAAGGGTAGACCTCAATCATGCCCAAATCAGTGGCCATTGGTGATGAAATGAAGGCACATAAAGCAAGGCATGCATGCACAATGCATTGGCCATCAAAGAGGCCAAAGAGCACAACTCTCAGGAGTGCTCAATGAGTGACAAAAGTGGAAGTGTAACAACACTAAGTGCACTGAAATGAAGCAAGAAATGATGCCAAATCATTCAAACAATATAAGTAAAGCATGCTAGGGTCCTAAGGCATGAAAGCTAGCAAAGAGCAACACAAAGGAGGCATGCAATACATGGCACAAATGCATGAACTAAGCATGGACAGAGCTCAAGTAGGTCAAAACAAGGACCAAAACACGCTGAGATAAGGGCCCAAAGGCCTAGGCATGCAAGCATACGAGCTAAGCCATAAGCTAGGCAAACATGGACATACTTAGAGGCATTCAAAGCATGAATGAAGTAGGAACAAAAGCATGCTATAAGCTCTGAAATGTCATGTTAGATGATGCCAAATCATGAACACAACACAAATGAAGCATGCAATGGTGCCCAAAGCTTGAGGCAAGCAAGAGCATTTGTACTACAAGTATGCAAAACATGAAGCATGCGACCAAGGCAACCCATAACAGTCCTAGAACATGTTAAAATGAGTCTAAAACATGCATGGAAGGAAGCCAAAACATGCTAGCATGAGGGGCATGAAGCATGGTGAATGCAAGGCAAATAAGGTGGATTACACTACACCTATTAAGACCAAGCATGGGATGACTTAAGCAATAAAAATCAGAGTTATATCATGGCATAATAACCCCCAAAACACATTGAAATGATGGCTCGCAAGCTAAGGCATGAAGGCATACACAATGGTTCATGTTAAGGCATAAAGGGGCAAACCCTCCAACGCATTGAATGAGTGATAAATGCAAGTGCATGAGCATGAAACATGGACTGAAATTACATATGAAATGATGCCAAATCATTGAAATAAGCCAAGTAATGCATGCTAGAGGATTCAATACACAAAGCTAACGAGCTAGATTGAACCAAGGCTATACAAAGCAAGTCATGCATGACCAATACAACACAAATCAGACCTTAAACATGCTAAAACATGAACAAAGTCTTCTTTAAGCTAAGCCAAAAGCATGCTAAAATGACATGTTACAACATGATGCATGTTAGGCTATTTCATGGGATTGCACTACAAGTGCAAGGAGCATGCAAAGGCTAACCAAACCAAACAAAAATAGAGTCATGACATGGCAAAACATCACCAAAAACATGCTGAAATGAAAAGAAAACAAGCTAGAATGACATGCTACTTCATGAAGCATACAAAGCTAGTTTGTGTGATTTACACTACAAATGTATTAACCATGCATGGGGTGACCAAAGCAAGCAAAAATAGTGGTATGCCTCAGTAAAATAACCACAAATACAAGCTAATATATGGTCAACATACACTTAGTAAAGATGCTCAAACATGAGGCATATTAAGGCATGTATTGAAGATGCAAGGAGAGGGGATGACCCTCCCCTTCTTAGGACCTTAAAACACCATCCCCACCACTGAAATCCCTCTGGATTTTAGTGGTGAGAAGGCCAAAACAAGGTGGTCCTGAAGCTCACAAAAAAGGCTCAAAACAAGGCCAAACAAGGCCTAAGAGGGGGTAAACAACCCCAAACACAAAAGTGATCTTAAACAAACTTTTTAAGCATGAAAAAACAGAACTTTTATCAGTTATAAGTCAAGCTTAAAACAGCATGCAAGATAGGTTAAAAGCTTCAGCAAGAAAGGAGGATTTAAAGGTCAAAAGCTCACCCTTAAAGACCCTCTTTATAACTGCAACTCCAGCAGGTTTTTTGAACTCAAGATAACCCAAGAACACCAAAATCAGCCCCTAAGCACCTCAGTAGCAAAAGGATGGTGTTTGAGTGTGTGTTTGTGTGTTAAAGTAAGACAAATCTACACTTTAAGGCATAAAAATGAAGCAAACAAGGCAATATAGATACAACACTATATCTATCATCTTCTCTCAGATTTTTTGAACCTGGAGGAGGGAAGAGGAGCCTCCCTCTTATAGAAGAGGAAAGCCAAAGCTTCTTGGAGAAGCTAAGCTTGAATGCCATCCCTCCACGTGTATGGAGGATGGCTCAAATGCTCTCTAGCTGTGCCAGCTGTCCCAAAATATCTCCAAAAAGGTGCCAAAAAGCAGCCGACCACTTCAAGTGGTCGGCCTGCTAGTTTAAGTGGTCGGCCGACCACTTTAAGTGGGCAACTAGAGCAAAAACTGGTCGGCCATAGGTGGGAGAGGTCAACACACTAAATGCAAGGTGGTGGTGTGGTGATCGACCAGAAAAGATGGTCCAAAGACCAAGAAAGCCAGTTATCTGACAAGAAAACTAGCTGGAAAAAGGAAAAGTGGTCTCCAAGGAGAAATACTGGTCTCCCACCTTTGTACCACCTTCCAAACAAGGAAAACAAGGTTTGTACCAAAAACAAACCAAAGTGGATGCAAGACGAGAAATTGGGAGGCGAAACACGCGGCCAAAAGTCCCGAAAACTAGCTGATGAGCATCAAAAGTGGTATGCGACCACAAAAGTGGTCTCCCGGACCACAGTGTTCCTCTAGGCAGAGGCAACAAGTTGTGGTTCAAAAACCATTCCAAACGGAGAATGTTAAGCGGTCCCGAGACAAGGCGCATGACCAAAGGCTCCAAAAATCGGAAACTAGTTTCCAAACGGGAAAAGTGGCCTACGACCACGAAAAGTAGTCTACGACCATAGAGAGATGGTCTACAAGACCACTCCCTCCCTCTGGGAAGGGAAAACAAGACTTGGTCCTCAAACCGAGCCAAAGCACAAAGAGTTTCGAGGCTCGGAGGCAAGGCTCTCAGCCAAAACTCCGAAACCTCAGAACGAGCACAACATGCACCATCACCGAGCGCTCAATCGATGACGTCTGAGTCTTAAGGTCGGTCAAAAATGGGGTGTCTACATTCACAAACCCACAACTCCTTAAACCCCACTGTAGACATCCCATTTTTGACCGACCTTAAGACTTAGACGTCATCGATTGAGTGCTCGATGATTGTGCATGTTGTGCTCGTTCTGAGGTTACGGAGTCTCAGCTGAAAGCCTTGCCTCCGGACTTCAGGACTCTTTTGTGCTTTGCCTCGGTTTGTGAACCAGGTTCTGTTTTCTCTTCCTGAAGGGAGGGAGAGGTCTCGTAGACCATCTCTTAGTGGCCGTAGGCTACTTTTCGTGGTCGTAGACCACTGTTCCCATTTGGAGACTAGTTTTCGATTTTTGGAGCCGTCAGCCGTGCGCCTCGGTTCGGGATCGCTTAACTTTCTCCGTTTGCTCCGGTTTTTGGCACACACCTTGTTTCCTCTTTCTATAGGGACACTATGGCCTGGGAGACCACCTTCGTGGTCACATGCCACTTTCGATGCTTAACAATCAGTTTTCGGTACACCCAGTTGCGCGTTTTGGCCCCCAAACCCTCGTTTTGCATCGGTGTGGGTTCATTTTTGGCATGGTGTAGACACCCCATTTTTGACAGTCCTCAAGACTTGGACGTCACTGCTTGAACACTCGGTGATCATCCATGTTTGTGTTCGTCTTGAGTTCCCGGAGGTCTCGGCTACGTGCCTTGCCTCAGGATCTCTCGACTCGACTATTTCGTGTCTGGTTTTGCACCAAACACTTGTGCTTTGCCTTGGAGGGGCAGGGAATGGCTTGTGGGCCATCCCCACACTCCACCGGCCATGGCTTGAGGCCACCGGCTGTGTTTTGTTGCCACCGGCCAAATGTTTGGCCGGCCGGCACTATAGATGGCCGGCCGGCTATCTTTTTTGGTCAATTGCATTTTTGGCCGGCCGACTACTGTGCATCTGCTTTTGCAGATATTTTTGTGCAGCTGGCATGCACTTGGCTCCCCTCCATACACGTGTATAGAGGGATCTCCCTCTTAGCAAGCTTGTCTTGTAAGCTTACAAGATTGAGCTCTATAAGAGGAGGCCCTCTCTCCCACTTTTAGGGTTACAAAAATTTCAGAGGAGAGCTCTGGTTTTTAGGGTTAGGATTTGTATCTATCCTATATCTATACCTCCCTCTCTTTTGTGTTTTGTGTGTGTTTAGCCTTAGTTTTGCACACAAACACCCACCATCACACCTTTTCTTGGAGTTGAGGTCCTTGAGGCTTGTTCTTGGAGGTTTTGGACTGATTTGAACCTAAAGAACCAGCTGGTCCACCATTTTTGAAGAGGGTCTACAAGGGTAAGACTTTTGTCCCTTTTTACCCCATTTTTGCATACTCTTTTTTCTTATCTTGAAACTGTTTTTGAGCTTTGTGTATAACATATAAAAGTTCTATTTTTGAGTGCTTTAAATAGTTGTTTAAGGTCACTTTTGTGTTTGGGGTCGTTTACCCCCTCTTAGGCCTTGTTTGGCCCCATTTTGTGCTATTTTTGGTGAGCACCGGGACCACCTTGTTTGGGCCTCCTCACCACTGAAATCTTGAGGGATTTCAGTGGTGAGGATCGTGGTTTAAGTTCCTAAGAAGGAGAGGGCCATCCCTCTCCTTGTTGTCTTCAAAAAGTGACATCTTAGCCTCATGTGTGAGCACCATTTTTTAATTCATGTTGACCATGTCTTAAGTGTTATTTGTGCTTATTATGCCATGATATAGCACTATTTTTGATTGGTTTAGACACACCATGTTTAGCTTGCATACATGTCTTGTAATGCCATGAAATTGCCTTAACATGTATCTAGCATTTAGACCACTATGCTTACTTGTTTTGGCTTAGCTTTGTGAAGCTTTTATGCATGTTTTAGTGTGCTTGAGGACTTTTTTTGGTTGTTTGGGTCATCCATGATTTGCTTTGTATAGCTACCATGTAATCTCTCTTGTATGCCTTGAGCATTGACCCCTCTAGCATGCCATCCTTGCATCATTTCAGTGGTTTGGAACCACTTGACATGTTATTTCAGTCCTTGTGACATGCTTGCATGCTTGCCTTTGATGCTCCTTTGATGCCTTGTGAGGTTGTGCCCTATGCTCCATGTTTGGTCATTGTGCATGCTCTTGAATTTAAGTCATTTAGATGTCATCTAAGTGGTCTTTAGGCTTTGTTTTAATATGCTAAAACTCTATTTTTAGTCATTTAATTCATGCCATGTTTGGTCTTGCTAAATGTGATCCCATGCCCTTTGAGCTTGCCTTGAGTTTTGGCCATGCTAGCATGCTTTGCTTGTGTTAATTAGTAGGTTTGGCACCTCTATTTTATGCATATTCAGAGCTTATATTGCATGCTATGTATCCATATTTGCATCCTCTTGAGTATGCTTGAGAGTTGTCTCTTTATGCCCAAGTCTTGGACCTTGCATGCATGTCTATTTGTGTGTGTGTTGGCCCTCATTTTTATAGCATTGGCCACTGTTTTGGACCTAGTTTAGGGCTATCCAATTAGTGTAAGTCCCTCCCTTCGCATGTGTTGCATGCTTGCCTTGTGTGTTGTTGCATGCTTGGTCCCATTGGTATGATGTTGCATGCCTTGCATACTTGTATGTTTAGATTACATCTTGCATGCTTGTCATTAAAATGCTTGTTCCATGCCTTGCATGATTATTGTATGTATTGTATGCTTCTTAGCATTGTCCATGTTGCATACTTAGCTTCTATGCCTAAATTGCATTGCATTAGCATGCATGCTTGACCTCTTGAATTGCTTGTGATAGAGGTTGAGTTCCATTTGTTTGATTATGTGCATTGCATTTCATATCAAAATGCACACTTGATTCTTTGGGCCATCATGCATGGAAATGCGTGATTGGTGGTCCGAGAATCGAGGCACATCCTCCTTTGAGTCATACACATGATAAGGAGTGTGGTTGGTGCATACATTGCTTGAAACACATTGCCATGCTTTGCTTTGTCCTTTGCTGCTGTCAAACCAGTTTCTGCAGGGAGATTTGGCCGGCCGGCCATCTTCAGTGCCGACCGGCCATCCATTGTTGGCCGATGGAGTATTTTGTGGCTAGTGACCATTATACATGGCCGGTGACCAATCCCTTCAGCCGGTGGTGTTCTAGAGCACTCAGAGGAGCAACCCTGAGACTTTTGCAGTCTTCAGAGTAGGATAGTCAAAGCAGAGGCATCTTGTGCATGGCAGTGATTTCCGAGCGAATCGAGCGCGCACGCATTAGACCCTCTTCCCGAGGCTGCTGTTTATTGCTTAAATAAATTAGTTAATTTGCTTAGCTGATTTAAGTGGTCTGTAATATTTAATTAGCTTGTTGGTTAGTTAAATTGTATTATTCTTTCGGTCCCTCTGAGCGAGGGCAAATTTGTAATAAGTATGGGTGCGTGTGTGCATGTCTTCCAACCGCCACTTCTTTCTCCCTTTTACTTACCTGCTTTGATGGTTAGTTTAGGGCATGTTTACTTTAGCATACCTTATGCTATGCATGCGTGCATCATTCATCAGTATTGCATGCACCGGGCTCGGCGCATCATACTAACTGCATAAGTATTTCAAATCTAACTTGAATACGTGTTACTTGTCACATTCCACATACCATCCTAGGATTAGCCGAGCCTATCCTAGATTGCATTTTGTATGCGATGCATTAGGCACTTAACATGGACTTGGATCATGCATGATTGCTAACATGTTCTTGTTTTGGCGCGGAGTACACTGTAAGTATTTTATGCCTTAGCATCTCGCATGAGTGTGAATGTTAACATAATAACATGCTTACCATGTGACTAAATGCTTATGTGATAAATTGCTTGAATGCCTGTGGGTGAAGGTTGGATCGTTTGAGTTGGAACAACTCATTGAAATCCGTATTTTAGCCTACTTGCGAGTAGCAAATTCCAAAACGTTTTCCAAACAAACAGATATGTAATGCTTCGTTCCAAATTAGGCAATCTAGTCTATACTTTTGTCTTGTGCGCATCACATAGTAATTCTAGCTAATTAACTGGAATAAGAACGCGTAATGTTTTCAAAATAAGATATCACGGTTAGTAGAGGCCGATCTTCGGATCGGGTGAGAGGGGGTGCTCATAGCTGACCTTCCCCAATCGTACCCAAGTTCCCGAACCGAGGCAACTTTGGTGATGATGGACACGTGGCCCTTGGCACCGAGTCAGGGTTTCCTAAATTCCCCCATAAAAAATATTTAGGTGGCGACTCTGTATCTGGCGAAGCAGTCCATGTTTGGCACTTCTTTCAAAAATCTGTTTTCTTAAAACGATTTGCCGGATTTGGACTCTTTGGTTCAGATTAAGAACCGTAACAAATCGAGTCCAAACTGTAGCATTGAGGTCCCCCGCGGACTTGTTACACATGGACCCTATTTTCTTTGTTTGGAAGATAGTACTAGGGTGGGAGACCACCTTTTCTTCTTGGAGACCACCTTTCTCTTCGCCGACCGGTTTTCTTGATAGGAGGCTGGTCTCCTTGGTTTTTGAGCCACATTTATTGGTCTCCCACCACACCACTAGCTTACATTCAATTGGGAGACCACCATTTAGGGCTGCCGACCACTTTTCTTGAGCTTGGACCTTTTGAACTGGTCGGCCGACCAGGGGAAGTGGTTGGCCGACCACCTGAACTAGTCGGCCTGCCTCCCTCAGTCTTGTCTCTGTGAGTTGTTGACAGCTGTGCCAGCTGGGAGGCACAGACTGCATCCTCCATACACATATGGAGGATCTTTGCCCTTGTTTTTTAGCTTCTTGGAGAAGCTTTGGTCTCTTTTGGCTATAAAGGAGGGCCTCCCCCTCCTTTGCCATGGTTCAGATTTTGGTTAAGGCATAGCATACATATCTCTCTATATCTCTATATTTTGGGTTCAAAAGGGTCTTGTTCTTGCACCTTTACACACCACCTCATAGCCTAACCCTTCCACCATTGCTTGGAGCTTCTTGGAGACCATTTTCAGAGGTTAAGAGGTTGAGTTTTTGGTCCAGAGTTGGCTGTCTTGCTGAGCTTCAAGGGTAACACACTATTTCCCTCTTTTAAGCCTTATTTTGATCCATCTCTTAGCCTTATTTTCATGCATATTTGAGCTTTGTCGTCAACTGAAAAAAGTCTTGTCTTGAGGTCCTTTTGATGTTTGTTTAAGGTCATTTTGTTGTTGGGGGTCATCTACCCCCTTGCGTGCTTCATTTTGCCTTGTTTTGAGCCATTCCCTAAGGCCTTCGATTTAATCTTTGCTTGGCCTTTTGGCCAATGAAATCCAACAGATTTTTAGTGTTTAGAATTCTATTTTGAGGGCCTAAATCAGAGAGGGGTGACCCTCTCTTTTGTTGTCTTATTTACTAGCATATTTGGCCTTACAAAGGAGCCTTCATTTGCACACCTCCAAGCCTTGTTTTAGGCCATTTTCAGTGACTTTTAAGGCCTGACTAGGCTCTTTCCAGAGTTGGTTTTGTCACCTTGGGTGTGTCCCTTGCATGTGTAGAATAACCCCTCTTATAGCATGTCATTCTTGCATGCATTGATCATGTTTCAGTGGGTTTTTGGGCTTTATTTGGCATGTCATGTCTCTGACTTTTTCTGGTTTGGTGGCTTCTTGAATGCTTCATATGCTTGTAGTGTAAATCATGTTCACTAGCTCACATTGCATGTTGTTTTGGCCCTTGATTCTAGCCTATTTTGGCCATGTCCTAAACTGATTTATTTCATGATTTGGGCTGCCTTAGCTTTGTTTTGACGTCCCATGGTTGAATGGTGCTTGCCTCATACACTTGTAGTGTAAATCACACACACTAGCTTTGTATGCTCCTTGAAGTAGCATATCATTTTAGCCTATGTTGTGTCCATTTCAGCATGTTCTTGGGCTTATTTTATCATTTCATACCTCTGTTTAGATTTGGTTTGGTTAGCCCTTGCATGCTCCATACACTTGCTATGCAATCCCATGAAATAGCCTAACATGCGTCATGTTGTGACATGCCTTTTTAGCATGCTTTTGGCTTAACTTCAAGAAGCTTTTATCCATGTTTTGGTATGCTTGAGGTCTGATTTTGGTTGTCTTGGTCATCTATGACTCGTTTTGCATAGCTTTCGTTCAATCTTGCTTGTAAGCTTTGTGTATTGAATCATCTAGCATGCATTACTTGGCCTATTCCAATGATTTGGCATCCTTTGTAGTGTAATTTCAGTCCATGTTTCATGACCATGCACATGCATTTGTCACTCAATCAATGCGTTGGAGGGTTTGTCCCTTTATGCCTTAACATGAGCCATTGCGTATGCATTCATGCCATAGCTTACGAGCCATCATTTCAGTGATTATTTGGGGTTATTTTGCCATAATATAACTCTAATTTTTGGTGCTTAAGTCATATCATGTTTGGTCCTAATAGGTGTAGTGTAATTCACCCTATTTGCCTTACATATTCCATGTCTTATGCCCCCTCATGCTAGCACATTTTGGCTTCCATCCATACATGTTTTAGACTCATTTTAACATGTCTTAGGACTGGTTTGGATTGCCTGTGTCATATGCCTCATGCTTTGTATAGCTATAGTGCAATCGGCCTTGCTAGCTTTGTGTTTCGATGCTTCACGCATGCTATCTTTGAGCTATTTGGATGATTTGGCATCATTTACTACTTGATTTCAGAGCATATAGACTTGCCATGCTCCCACTTTTGTCACCCCTTGAGTGCCCCTAAGGGTTGTGTTCTTGTTGCCTAGCTTGTGGACCAATATGTGTGCATGTGTGTCTCGCCTTTTGGTGCCTTAGTCTTGGTGTTATGGCCACTGATTTGGGATGGCTGAGGTCTACCCCTTTTGGTTTAAGTCCATTGAGTATGTTTATTTGCATGTTGCTTGCATGCTTATCTTGCTTTGCATTATGCTATAGGGTCCTTTGCATTGTGCATGCCAAGCTGTTCCTTGCATTGAGTGTGCATGGTTCTAGCATTGATAAGTTGTCCTTATTGCATTGTGCATGCATGTTTCACATTGTGTTTAGAAGCTTAGGATTGCCTCGCATTGAGTATGCCATCTAGTCCTTAGCATCTAGCATTATGTATGCCATGTTATGTATTGCATTGTGTATGCTATATTGTCCATTGCATTGAGTATGCTATGTAGTTGCATTGCACGTTTGCCATGTTGCTTGCATTTGTGTTTGGAATAGGTGTTAATCCAAACATGGGAAACGAGGAACGTTTCATACTTCAAGTGATGAAATGTGCCTCAATTCTCGGTCGCCGACACTCTTGACTACCCATGACGGAGTTGATGGCTTTAGGTGCTTATACATGCATTCATTTCATAGTAAGTCGTGCAATTCAGTTCCTCGGCCATCATGCATCTAGATGCCTGATTGGTGGCCTGAGGATCGAGACCTACACTCCCTTGAGCTTGTACAATGATGGGGAGAGTGGTCGGGCACACATATGTTGAAAATACCTTGCCTTCTCTCCCTCTTGCCTTTGTTGCAGAAAAACCAGAATCCAAGGGCAGAAACTGGTCGGCCGACCAGCTTTTCTGGCAGGCCGACCACCCTTTTGGGTTTCTCCCACAAAATATGGTCAGTGGGTGGTCTCCAAGGCCATGAGCTGGTTGGCAGCCTTCCCATGCCTTCCCAGGGTGGAGTTTCAGCCTTCTGGAGCCTTGTGCAAGTTTCTGACATCAATCGCAAACAAAGGCGAGTTGGGGCGTCGCGAGGGATTTCCCGATAAGGCGGTTCAAGCATGCATGCATTCGTTGCCATCCAAGGCAGAGCTGAGGCAGTCCATTTCATGTAGCTTGCATGATAGTTTTATTACTTACTTAGTTAATTTGTTAATTAATTAATGTTGTGTAATAATTAGTTTAATTAGCTTAGATTAGCTAGTTTATTCTGTACTATTCATTAGGACCCTCTGAGGAGGGCAATGTTTTAATAAGTGTGCGTGTGTGTGTGATGCATGTCTTCCAACCCCACGTCTTTCTCCCTTTTATTTACCAGCTTATGATGGTTAGTTTTAGGGCATATTTCAATTAGCATCTATATGTTCGCATGCTTGCATTCATTCATCTGTATTGCATGCATTGGGCTCGCGCATCATGGTAACTGCATTGTTTTTCAATTCCAAGTTGAATACATGTATTGATTGTTGCATCTCATATGCCATCTTAGAATAGCTGAGCCCATCTTAGTCGCATCCTGCATGTGTTGCATTAGCCATCTTAACATGAACTAGGATCATGCATTGATTACTAACTAGTTTCTGTTTTGGCTTGGAGTACTCGGTGAGTGTTTATGCTTTAGCATCCTTGCATGTGTGTGAGTGACTGCCATGATAGCATGCTTGCTATGAGGCTAACTGCTTATGTGACATAACTGCCTGAATGCCTGTGGGTGAAGGTTGGATTATCTGAATTGGAACAATTCATTGAATGCGAGTTTTAAGCCCACTTGAGAGTGGCAAAATCATGTTTTCTAAGCCCACTTGAGGGTGGCAAAATCTACATTTTAGCCTACTTGCGAGTAGCACCATCAAACCATTTTCAAATAAACAAACATGAAATGTTTTGTTCCAACTCAGGCGATCTAATCTATACTTGTATGCTGTGTGCATCACATAGTAATCCTAGGCTAATAAAACCGGAATAAGAATGCATGTGTTTTCAAAAACTCGATATCATGTTTAGTAGTGGCCGATCTTTGATCGGGCGAGCAGGGGTGCTCATTGCATGACCTTCCCCAATCGTATCCAAGTTCCCGAGCCGAGGCAACTTTGTGATGACGGACACATGGCCTTAGGCAACAAGTCAAGGTTTCCTAAATTCCCCCAAAATAAAATATTTAGGTGGCGACTCTGTATCTGGCAAAGCAGTCCATGTTTGGCACTTCTCTCTAAAAATCAGCTTTTCAAAACGATTTGCCGGACTTGGACTCTTTGGTGATTTATCAATCTCGTATTGCACTTTGCGAGATCAGATTAAGAACCGTGACATTGAGTCCGAACTGTAGTGAGCCCCAATGAACAAAACGAGATTTTTCCCAGGACGTTCGGGCGCGTCTACACCCACCATCACCAACTTCTTCTTCCTACTTTCTCCCATTTTCACTCACCACCACATTCCACCAGTGCATCATCTTCTTCCTTTCTTTTCTTTCTATTTTTTTTAGGGTAATCACCCTCTTTTTATTTAGATTTCTTAGTTTTCACTTGTAATCTAGTAGTTTAATGGTTGTTTTTGAGGTTCATTCATCATCATGTTCATTATTGTCATGCTCACATACAATAACAACAACAAAAGAAAAAAAACAAAAAACAAAACACAAATAATAATAATAATATATATTTGCTGCTGGAACCAACCACCAGAATCACCACACGTACGGCCATCTCCGGCGCACGTGCGGCCCAAACACAAATATATATATATATATATATAATAACAATAATAATAATTATTTAGCTTGTTGTAGCCTATTTTTATATAAATAGTTGTTTAGTTTAATTGTTTAGTTAGTGATTCTTGTTAGTTTAATTGGTTAGCAGATTGTTTTTATTTTTGTTTTAATTGTTTAGTTAGTGATTTTGTTTTATTTTTTTTGTGATTCAATTGTTAGTTTAATTGTTTAGGTAGCGTTTGGTAACGTTTACATTTTTAGTTTATGTTTACAAAAATTTTATAAACTGATTTTTGTTTATTTTTAGAAAAACATAAATAATAAACGCATTTGGTTTGGACAAAATGTTTGAAATTTTTTGAAAACATAAACTAAAAAACATGTTTGTTAAGGCCTAAAATATTTATTTATTTATTTATTTTTATTTTTGACAATGGGATCATACACATTATAATAAGCATCCATAATAACCATATTGATACAATACCAACCATAGATAAATTTCATAACCATATTAGTAATGTTCATAACAACTTACAAACCATAATAATAATGTCTCAATTCTTCCACAAACCATAAAAAACATCTTCCACTATCTATTATATGCATAAAAATTTATGAGTAAAAATTTATTTATAAATATATATAATGTAATGTAGTAAGAATCTTTGTTGGACTCTAAAAAAATAAATGTAAATGTGGTCATACATACCTTTTCCAATTGTTGACAATGCAGAAGCTTTGTTGAACTCTTGATTAAAAAAACTTGGAATGACCACCAACAAGCTTTATATAGGAGAGGATCATTGAATATAGTAGTAGCATTCAAGTTGGGTTGTTTGTGTTGAATACTTCAACTACCCATCAACTCCCATTGTAATAGCATTGAAGGTAATTGAATATAGCAGTAGCATTGAAGTGCATTGTCAACAATTTTATATCTACCCATCAACTCACAATGTAATAGCATTCAAGTACAATATTAAAAATATGCTACATACACCCAACTCTGTTTCCATAATAAATAATTATAAAACAAATAAAATAAAATAAAATAAAATAAAAAGTGCAATACATTGAATCAGCAAATACCATGAAAACATCCATACGAACTAACATATTGAACTACCAAATATTATCCAACATTACTAGTAAATAAAACAACACAAAGACATACCACACTAAGCTTGAACTCTCTGAGAATAACTTTCAAAGATTAAGGACCTAATCCTTCATCCTACCAGCAGTCATATCAACAAATACCTCCCTTATTATGGGATCCTATGCAAGCTTGTTCACAGCTTTAGTGTAAGCAGGTGCAAGAATTTCCTCCATAGCATGCAATAGTGCCATGCACTCTTTTAGTAGTGAACGTGAGGCAGTAGAGCCACCTTCAATTGAACCATTGTCATCGCCAACATTAGTAACTGAAGCACTTGTCAATCGCTTTTCCATTAGGTCCACCTTCCTCTTGCTATTTTCACTCACTTCTTTGAGTGCTTCAGAAATATTAGCTTGAAAAGAGCTCCTTCTTTTACTCTTTTTACTTGCCATTTTGCTTTTGCCCTTGCACTTGCCCTTGCCTTGGCCATCTCCATTGTCATTATCACCATCAATTTGCAATGCATCTAAGTCCTCATTCTTTACCTTAAATTCAGGATCAGAACTAGCACTACTTTCAGAAGGTGATTTGGTGGAAGGGTGAGCTAGTTTACCAGTTGCAGATGTGTTTTCTAAGATACGAGACAATTCATGGTTGTAAACCATCCCTTTCTTCCTGAACCTCTTTGCATGGCTATTAACCTACAAACCAATGAATTTCAGGTTAACATGAAGAATTCCCCAATTAAATGTAGCAAACAAAATGCAAAACGTTAATAAAACCTTGTAAAGGGCTTCCTAAATGTCATCCGGTGCAGTGATAGTAAGCCGTTGGCTATCCCAACCAACACCTGTATGCTTCAGTAATGCTATAAATTTGTTGAACATAATACGCAGCTGATTGTATTTGTTTCGAAGCTGGTGTGCGTTATACTGGTATTGGGCTTTTGCGTTCATTTGATCTCTCAACCTGTTCTAAGCTTGTTTAGTGAATGTCCCAGTTATTTTACTACTCCTGGTTTTCACCTCCTCATCCATGAGGGTAATGAAAAGAGCCTCATTTGAATGAGGCCATGGGCCACTGTTTCCTCTACCAACTTCAACAACATCATCATCATCAATGGGGAGATCATTGTGTACTGTTGTTGGCATTACCTAAATACCATGGTGTGATTTCAAGGATTATTTATTTATTTATTTGCATATATATATATATATTATATGTTTATTTATTCATAGATAAATATTTTTGAAAAAAATGTAAGTCAAATAAATCAAACCCCTACTGCTAATTACACACACAACCAATACCGCTCAAGTATCACTCATAAATCCACATATATTTGTAAATTGGTAAGTAGAACCAAAAGCCAATATCAACTCAGTTGGACAAACAATCATTTTCAAGCCTTAAAAACTACTACATTGGTATATAGAACCAAGAATCTACTGAACTGATTCATGGCCTTAATCCCAATATCCATTGAAACCTGAACTGCAAACATGTCAGATGAAAACAAGTTCGTTTTGTGAACATGGCTGAATATTCTACAATTAAGTATGGTCAAAATTTTAAAAGGAATGCAATGAGATACAACATACTTTGCTTGTTGATAGGTAGAAATTAGTAGAAGTTATAACTAAAATCTCAGTTATTGGTTGTTTTATCCAAGACTGTAAAGTTTTTATTTTAACTTTTGTTGCTCCAGAAATACCAATTTGTGTAGTGCTAAAGATTTATCTTCCATTTTCTTCTTGTTCTTATTTATCCCTAATGTTCTAACAATGTGGGTAACATATTTTCCAAACCAGGTTTTATGTATTATTCTAGGTAGTTTTTTCTATTTATAGTTCATTGTTATGTATATAGCATGTGAATTCAAATTCAAATGATTTGAATGCACCTATTTGATACAGAGATGTCAATAACACAAGAAATGATTGAAAGAATTATTGATGAAATACTTTTACATCCTCCTCCTCCATTCTCCATTATCCTTATCATGTACAGACATAATCAACTTTGGAGTGTTATCTCCATCAGTAAATGACAATAACAAATTCAAACAAGAGGCATTGAAGAACAAGCAATAGTTACTTTTAATCTAATTTTCTTGATCTACCTGAAGGAACTAATGGCCTAAATACCATTGTGTACTCATCATCATCAATGGGTGCTGTGTGTTTTATACATTCACTAAAATCCACTCAATCTAGTGTTTGATTTTTTGCTTCAGGCAACTAAATCTGGTGTTTAAATCTAGTATTTTTATCCATTCACTAAAATCCACTAAATCCAAATTAGAATCAGGTAACAATATCATTAAAATAAAGAAGATCTGCAGATTTAAATGAAAAATAACAGTTATATGTTCTTAAAAAAAAAAAAAAACACAAACAACAGATATCACCCACAGATACACATATTTCCCACTTCCGTAGGCATCAGACGCTTCACTGAGTTTGCCCACAGTGCACAGGAGGACCTTTTGCTGAGGGAGCCAGATTCTCACTTGTTAGCCATTGCCGGTGAGGTAGGACCTCTATTTTTCATGTATTTTACCTTTCATTTTTTGCAATTCCTGCATTGCCTTGTATCGGATTCACCTGACTACATTTCATACACTGCCTTCATCTGATTGCATTTCATGCACTGTCCTATATCTGATTGCATTTGTCTTCTGCCACAGGGCGAGTCTCGCGCCTTTAGAGGTTACGGTGCTACGACTACTTGAGATTGGTATGACAAACTCCCAGCTGGAGTTCGTGACATCATTGACGAGGTGGGCTTCGGCCTCTTTTGCTCTAGCTCGACTCGGGTCTCTGAGAGCCGTCCCCTCCTAGGAGCACTCGTAGAGAGGTGGTGGGATACAACCAACTCCTTCCACTTTTCCACCGCATGGGAGATGACGATGACTCCTTGCGACTTTGCTATGATCACCGGCTTAGACGTAGGGGGCGATCCAATCCCTCTTGATAAAAATATGGAAGAGTGGGAGGCGGCTTGGTTCGAGTTGCTGGGGGCATACCCACCCCATATACTGGACCGGGGATGGTCAGATACACTTGGTTCGCTGAGCGATTTAGGGGAACTAAGCTCGAGACTATAGAGGAGATCGAGTGGTATGCTAGGGGCTTCCTAATGTTCGTCTTCGGTACAACCTTGTTTTCGAATAGGTGGAACACAGTAGGCCTGCATTTGCTAAGTGCCCTGGTGACCATTCCTTGGGTTCGTTTCTACGACTGGGGCGGAGTTGGCCTCACCATGCTGTACAGATATATGAGCTCTACCTCCCGTATGTGGGGAGACTTGATTGGAGGCTACTGGCGAGCCTAGGAGGTACACATCTCAGTTCTCTCTTTGCACTTTATATTTTCTTTACAGTTTCTGCTTTACATCTATTTTAACACATGCTTTCTACTTCGCATTTCTGTACCTGCTTAGACACTGTATGCTTTCTGCTTTACATTTCTGCATCTGCTCAAAAACTGTTCATACACTGTGCTTTCTGCTTTGCACTTTCTGTATCTGCTCAAAAACTGTACTGATCACATACCACTGCATTTTTCCTACAGCTATGGGTATACGCATACTTTCTAACTCTCACCTCGGAGCCTGTAGAGGAGCTTCCATTGACAGTCCCCTATTCGTGGATATATGATGGTCAGCTTCGTCGTAGGACCTATGAGCCTTTCACATTCTTCAGGCAGTACTTCGATACAGTAGCTGCCCATGAGGTAATCCGAAACACAATCATTTTTGCTTTGAAACTATTTGTCTAGCAACTGACAGCGACTAATAATCTGTACAACTTCTGTTTACAGATCATGTGGCAGCCATGGGCTTAGATGCCAGGACGTTTGGGACCAGTTCGCCGGGGCTTGGGCCACCTCCCATTATCACATTCTACTCGAGGGCCCAGTCTGCCTGCCTTGGTTCTTGGGCGAGTGCTTCGTGCGCCAGATTATGGGCATGTCCGACCCGATCGTCCCAATGGCTCCACCAGAGTCCATGTGGTCTACAGAGAGCCTATCTGTTAAGGAGGTTATCCAGTTCATGGTGGGCCTGGACGCCGACTTTTTTCGAGCAGAGGGCGACTATGCAGCTTTCATCCAGACACACTTGATACCGCACCTGACTGGTGTTCGTGGAATTGAGGAGGTGAGAGCTCCTACCGCAAGAGCGAGGCCCAGAGTGACCCGGGCGAGCAGAGCCCGTGGCAGAGGGGCTTCCCGAGTGGGGCAGAGGCTTGATTGGCTAGAGTTTTCCACCACACTGACTTGCTGACAACACACTAGGGATGCCTACCAAGTATCGATTGAGCCCGCAGTGGCTGGTCATGAGCTTGTCGGGATCCGAGGCCCGACTCCGGTATAACCACACTTTAGCACTTGCACTCCATGTTTCATTTCAGATATATTCATTTGCAGATACTGATCATTCAAACTGCATTTATAGGCACCGATCGAGTACACAGGAGGCGCCCTCAAGCTGATAGCCTCGCTGATGGGGATGGTATAGAGGATAGAGGCATTGCTCAGCCTCTATGGTGTTCAGGTAATTTCTTCAGTTTTACATTCTAGGCATCAAATTTCCATTGACACATTGACACTGACATTCTAATTGAAAACTTCCCAAACTGCATTAATACATTGCATCGATAGACCGCATCTGACACACTGTGCTTGCATACTGTATTCACACACTGTGTTTGACTTTTGCATATACTCATTCTGCATACTATGCTTGCATTTGATACACATGCTATAACTGATACGTAACAACTGTCTTTTTAGATTCCACCCATACTGATAACACCAACGGCAGCTGCAGCGCCTGCGCCAGTAGTGCCTCCTCCAGCAGCAGGGAGGAGAGAGAGACTAGTTTCGACACGCGGCCGAGGTAGAGCTAGGGGCACTTGAGCTAAGAGTGGTCCTTCAGAGCCTATTCTAAGTGATGATGATGCTGAGACGAGCGACACTGAGGAGGCAGCGAGTAAGCATTCAGAGTCATCTAAGAGTAGAGGTGATGACGCCGGCTCGGGTTTCGAGAGTGGAGGCGATGCCAAGGTGAGCTCTGAGGTGGAGAGCGATGATGTTCCGGTCTAGGTTCAGATAGTGGTGTTGACGGAGACAGTGCCCCAGAGTCCTCTCATCCAAGGAAGATGACAAAAAGGGCTTCTCGAGCCTAAGGCGACCAGCGCTGATTTTTGTATTTTTGTTCAGTTTATTTTTGTTTATAGTTTTAGCACATTGTGCAGCTTCAGACAAGTTTTATTTTCTTTAAACACTTGTACTGCACTTTTGTAAAAACAACCATGATCGGAATGAAAATCAGTTTTTCTTTTTTGAAAAAGTGCTATATTTTGCATTATGAGCACCATTTAGCATGGAAATGAGATTTAATTTGATAATTAAAACTGAACAGTTTTATTGGCACAACGTCTTAATCAGGTAATGAATCGACCAACAACTGAAATAAAAAGCAATATATAACTCGATAAACAACAGAATAACAACTTGATAAACAAAACGACGACAACTCGATAAACAGAACAACATACAACTCGATAAGCAAAACAATGCAACAACAAATGACATACAAAAATAACAAGCCTGCTAAAGCCGAAAGGACTGAAAACAAGACCTTAAAATAGATTAAAAGTAGAACAAAACATATGCTTTCAGCATTGTTCAGCAGAAAGAGGGACATCAGGTCAAAGTGAGGGACTGCCGACCACAAACAAAGGTTGCTAGCCACATGCCGGCCATGAGAGGTATCTTGCCGGCCATCAATGCCTCTTGTCGGACATCAATGCTACCTGCTGACCACCTGCCGGCCATCAATGTGCAAGGCCTCCAGATTGTTGACACCTGGCTTCCACTCATTGCCTTATCTTCTACAAAAGGTTGAGCTTCGTAGTTTCTTCATTTCAGCTGCAAATTCTTCACAAATGGAGTCATTTTTCACTGAAAAACTCTTGAATTGGATTGCGGCTATGGATGGCTCGAAAAAGGTGAATTTTTGGGGTTTCGGCATAAATGCACTTTTCTCGCTAAGTCGTTCTCTGCTTTGTTTTCTGTTCCTTTTTGCCGCAGCTAGATGTTGGAACCCGATTACACACGTCTTTAGCTTTAGAGGACAAGAGATATGCCCGACAATCGAAGAATTTCAAGTGCTAATGGAATCCCAGCGTGATGAGAAAATCATACCTCAACCCCGCTTTGGCCACATCCGAGCTTTGGGACGGATGTGCGGGCTTACTCTACATGAAGCTCGATCCTTGGTTTACAACTGATCCATAGATTTTCTGAAGTCGATGACCGGGGTAATCTTCTTTGGCAACACGCCCTTTGTTTGTGCATATTGGCTCATTTCCTTCTTGCCCCTAGTTTCGGAGGGTCTAGCATTCGGCTAATTGAAGTGGCCCAAGGTTTGAAAGAGGGCAAGAGTTGCATTGGTTTGGTGTTGGCCAAGACTTTGATGGGCTTAGACGCCTTCCATCAGTGAGAGACTACCAAATTCGCGGGGAGTCTACTACTTCTTCAGGTAATGTTTTCCATCCTTTCTAATATGTGTTTCTCACATCACTCAGCATTCAGCTCTATTTTTCCGCTCAAAGCCCTTTGCTCACTTTTCTCTCAACATACATCTCTCTATTCTTTAATCTCTCTTTCCTTTTATCCCTCCCCAGGTGTGGCTAATGGACAAGCTGAAGGTAGTAGACTCTTGCACTGCATACTTGTAGATGTCCCTGAACGTCTCGGGAAAATCCCATTTTGTTCATTGGGCTTACTACAGTTCAGACTCAATGTCACGGTTCTGAATCTAATCTCACAAAGTGCAATGCAAGATCGATAAATCACCAAAGAGTCCAAATCCGGCAAATCGTTTTGAAAAACTGATTTTTAGAAAGAAGTGCCAAACATGGACTGATACAAAGTCGCCACCTAAATATTTTATTTTGGGGGAATTTAGGAAACCCTGACTCATGCCCAAGGCCACGTGTCCGTCATCACCAAAGTTGCCTCAGCTCGGGAACTTGGGTACGATTGGGGAAGGTCATTTCATGAGCACCCCCGCTTGCCCGATCAAAGATCGGCCATTACTAAGCATGATATCGAGTTTTTGAAAACACATGTGCTCTTATTTCGGTTTATTAGCCTAGAATTAATATGTGATGAGCACAGCATACAAGTATAGACTGGATTGCCTAAGTTGGAACAAAGCATCGCATATCCGTTTGTTTTGAAAATGGATTGAAGTTTGCTACTCGCAAGTAGGCTAAAACACGGGTTTCGACGAATTATTCCAACTCAAGCAACCCAACCTTTACCCACAGGCATTCAGGCAGTTATATCACATAAGCACATAGCCTCATGGTAAGCATGCTATCATGGCAGTCACTCACACACATGCAAGGATGCTAAAGCATAAACACTTATCGAGTACTCCGAGCCAAAGAAAGAAGCTAATTAGAAATCGTGCATGAATCCTAACTATGCTAAGAATGCCTAATGCAACACATGCAAAAATGCAACTACAATAGGCTCAGCTATTCTAAGATGGCATATGAGATGCAACAATCGATACATGTATTCAACTTGGAATTGAAATACAATGCAGTTAGCATGATGCGCGAGCTCGATGCATGCAATACAGATGAATGAATGCAAGCATGCGAACATATAGATGCTAATTGAAACATGCCCTAAAACTAACCATCATAAGCTAGTAAATAAAAGGGAGAAAGACGTGGCGTTGGAAGACATGCATCACACACACGCACACTTATTACAACATTGCCCTCCTCGGAGGGTCCGAATGAATAGTACAAAATAAACTAGCTAATCTAAGCTAATTAAACTAATTATTACACAACATTAATTAATTAACGAATTAACTAAGTAAGTAAGGAAACTAGCATGCAAATTAAACAAAATGGACTGCCTCAGCTCTGTTCCGAATGATAGGGATGCATGCATGCTCAAGTCGCCTTGTCGGGAAATCCATCGCGATGCCCCGATTTGCCTCTGTTTGCAACTGGTCCCAGAACACTGTACAAAGCTCCAGAAGGCTGCTGACCAGTTTTTGCTATTGGTTTCCGGTTTGCTGCAACAGAGAGCGAAAAAGGGGCATGGCAAAGTATTTTCAACATATGTGTGCATGACTACTCTCCTCATCATTGCACAAACTCCAGGGAGTGTAGTCCTCGATCCTCGTGCCACCAATCACGCATCTCGATGCATGATGATCGAGGAGTCAGATTGCACGACTCGATGTAAAATGAATGCACATATAAACACAACAAGGCCTAAACTCCATCATGGGCAATCCAGAGTGTCGGCGACTGAGAATCGAGGCACGTTTCATCACTTGGAGTACGAAACGTTCCTCGTTTCCCGTGTTTGGACTAAACCCTATTCCAAACACAATGCAATATACATGGCATACACAATACGACTAGCATGCAACCCTAAACGCAATGCAACCTAATCATGCTAGCATGCGAGGGATGATATGCAAACATGCAACTAGCATACACAATGCTATGAACTAAAAATGGCATACTCAATGCACATGAACTATATGGCATACGCAATGCACATACGAACATGGACATGCACGAAGACATGAACAAGGCATACACAATGCGACGATCAAGCATGCGACAAGATGGATATGGCATACATAATGCAAGATGGACTTAAACTAAAATGAATGGGTCTCAACCACACTCAAATCAGTGGCCATACATGATGAAAATGAAGCAACAACACACATACAAACATGTACAAATGCAAGGGACCAAACCTAAGGCACAAAGTGCAACTCCACCAAAGCATGGTAAGCATGAAATATGGCATACAATCACATATTTTCCAGCTCTGAAATGACATGCAAGATGGTCCCGAATCATGCAAACACCTTACACAATGCATGTTAGATGGCCCAAATACCAAAATTAGTGAAGTGGATTACACTATAGGCATGCAAAGCCATACTCAAATGGCCAAACCAGCCCCAAACAGTCCCTATGCAGGCCAAAACGGTAGCAAATATGGACTAAAATGATGGCTCGTAAAGCATGGAAATGAAGCTCATGCAATGGTCCAAAAATAAGGTATTCATGCATAACTCTCAAACACATTCAAAGAGTGGAAAACATGGGAATATGGCATACATATAAGCTCTGAAATATGATTCATAATGATGCCAAAACATGGAAACACCTCAAAATACGCATGCAATAGGCTTCAAAACTCAAAGCTAGGCAAGGGTATTGAACTACAACCATGCATAGAAAACATCATTCGACCATGAGGCCCAAAAACAGAGCTAAGGCAGTCTAAAACATGCACAAAATCAGTTTAAGGCATGGCCAAAAAGTGCTAGAATCAAAGGCCAAAATAACATGCAATGTAAGCTAGTAAAGAGGATTTGCACTACAAGCATGTGAGGCAATCAAGAGGCCACCAAACCAGCAAAAGTCAGAGGAATGCCATGCCAAATAAAGCCCAAAAACCCACTGAAACATGGTTAATGCATGCAAGAATGAGATGCTCCTTTGATATGCTATGAAGAGGGTTATTCTACACATGCAAGATGGACATCCAATATGGAAAAACAAGCTCTGGACAGAGCCTATGCAGGTCCTAAAACTCATCAAAAATGGCCTGAAACATGGCTTGCAAGCATGCAAATAAGGGCTCCTTTGTAAGGTAAAAAATGCTAGAAAACAAAACAAGGAGAGAGCGGGTCACCCCTCTCTGATTTTGGCACTCATTTCAGTGGCTAAAAGGCCAAACAAAGGCCAACACAAATGCTCTAAGGCACGGCTCAAAACAAGGTAAAATGAAGCATGCAAGGGGGTAGATGACCCCCAACAGAAAAATGATCTTAAACAAACATGTTAAGGGCCTCAAAATAAGACTTTTTTTAGTTTACACCAAAGCTCAAATATGCTTTCAAGTATAGCTAAAAGATGAAGCAAAATAAATCCTTAAAAGGGAGAAAGTGTGTTACCCTTGTAGCACAAAAGGACCAGCAACCTCTGGACCACAAAGACAGCCTCTCAACCTCTGAAAATGGCCTCCAAGATGCTTAGAGTGATGGTGGAGGGGTTAGGTTGGGAGATGGTATGCAAAGGTGCAAGAACCATGCACTTTTTGAGCTTGGATGTAGAGATATAGAGGGAGAAGTCTTGTATGCCTTAGACCAAATTTTTTGAACCCTCTACAAGGAAGGGGAGCCCTTCCTTTATAGACAAGAGGGACTAAAGCTTCTCCTAGAATCTTAAAACCAAGGGCAAACATCCTCCATACACGTGTATGGAGGATGCAGTCTGTGCCTCCCAGCTGGCACAGTTGGAATCAACTCACTGAAACAGAACTGATGGGAGCTGGTCGACCAGTTCAAGTGGTTGGCCGACCACTTGCCTTGGTCGACTGACCAGGGTCAAAAGGTTCAAGTGGTCGACAGCCTCCCAGGGTGGTCTCCACATGAAATGCAAGCAAGTGGTATGGTGGGAGACCAGTAAATGTGGCCCAAAAACCAATGAGACCAGCTTCTTGTCAAGAAAATCGGCTGGCGAAGAGAAAGGTGGTCTCCAAGGAGAAAAGGTGGTCTCCCACCCTTGTACCACATTCCAAACAATGAAAATGGGGTCCAAGCCAAAAATGAACCAAGACGGATGCAAAACGAGGGTTCGGGGGCCAGAACGCGCAGCCGGGTGCCCCAAAAACTGACTGTTAAGCATTGAAAGTGGCGTGCGACCATGAAGGTGGTCTCTCGGGCCACAGTGTCCCTCTAAAGAGAGGAAACAAGGTGTGTGCCAAAAATCGGAGCAAACGGAGAAAGTTAAGCGGTCTCGAACCGAGGCGCACGGCCGACGGCTCCGAAAATCGGAAACTGGTCTCCAAATGGGAACAGTGGTCTACGACCACGAAAAGTAGCCTATGACCACTGAGAGATGGTCTACGAGACCTCTCCCTCCCTTCGGGAAGAGAAAACAGAACTTGGTTCGCAAACCGAGGCAAAGCACAAAAGAGTCCCGAAGTTCAGAGGCAAGGCTCTCAGCCGAAACTCTGAAACCTAAGAACGAGCACAACAAGCATCATCACCGAGCGCTCAATCGATGACGTATGAGTCTTAAGGTCGGTCAAAAATGGGGTGTCTATAATACTCAGCTCGGGCATACTTTTTCCGTCAACAGGTAGTAGATTTCCCGAATTAAGGATGGAGGTGCCACTGGATGTGTAACAGGTCTGCTGTTGACATTGCTTGGTGTTGCCCCTGGCTTAATCTGACCGACATGAGCTACAACATGACTCAACAACCTGGCATTTAGCTGATTGGTCTGACACACTGTGTATTCTACTTTCCATTCCAGACTTGCCCAGAAGAGGGTGTAGAATACCAAGTTTCATTCCCCGTCTGAGGTTCACATTTGGCTAGGTACCTCACTGCTTAGAGAACGAGAGAGCTTTTGGCTCCTGCCCCTAGTTTTAGTTGCGCCCTTTCTGGCGAGTGCTTGACTTGGCTCGAAGATAGGGCACAAATCGGGCCCACTTTGGCATCAGAAGCCTTCACAAGCACAAGCGGGGGACGCAGGAGCACCTGACTCATCTATGCCCCTAGTTTATTACTTTGATCTTACTTTTCAAGTTTTATGAATGTAATAAAAGCAACTTTGATTTATATCGAGAGTTGGAGAACTTTGTATTAAAATCAATGAAATTAAAGTTGTGAGCACTAAAGTTTTCCTTTTGGTCCAAAATGGTCTAAGTTGTAAAATGTAAAATTTGAGCAAAATCAACTTTTATCAACACTTTTCAAAACCATTTTCAATAAGGATCACCACTTGACACACACGGAATCAATCCTTGAGATGTACAACCTCGAATCCGACGATAACAAATTGCCCCTTGACTGAATAGCACTGTTTAGCACTGTAACCAGCTCTTCTCTCAGGGTAAAGATCATAACCGAACTTTCAGATAAAGAACAGACAAAGATGACCTGATTAACACATGGACAGGATAGTTGAATTGGAGGTGTTTAAGGCCGAACTTCAGGATGAAGTTGCCTACGTATCCCGAAGATGGGAATTAGGCCTGACGTAGTTCGGCTTGGGTTCATTCGAGTATTAACGCTCTCCTTTTGTGCCCTAACTTTTGCCAAGGCAGCCCTTTAGGGTTTTCAACCTTACGAGCTCAGTTTTTCTTTATTTCCAATTTTTTGTGCTTTAACTTTTGCCTAGGTTGCCCTTCTGGGTTTTCGGCCTAGCGAGCCTCTCAGGGATAGTATTTCTTCAACTTGTCCATGTTGATCGGTTGGGAAAATTCTAGGTCCATGAGAATAACAGCTCCACCTGACCAGATAGTTTTGATGATGTAAGGACCGGTCCAATTAGGTCGAAACTTGCCCCTAGGGTCATGGGTGGGAGCTCGGTTGTCTTTCAACCAAATCCCCTTATTTGAGATTCTGGGACTTAACCTTCTTGTTAAAAGCCCTAGCAATCTTGTGTTGATAACCCTGAACATGGTACAATGCTTTCAGCTTTCTCTCATCAAATAGCATTAGTTCTTTGAACCTGCTCTGTTGCCAGTCCGCCTCTGCTATCTGACACTCAGCCATAACTCATAGCGACGGAACTTCTATTTCGATTGGCAGAACAGATTCCATCCCATAGACAAGAGAAGAAGGAGTTGCGCTAGTAGATGTCCAGATTGAAGTTCTATAGCCCCAGAGTGCAAATGGCAATTTGTCTGGCCAGTCCCTGTAGGTCTTAACCATTTTTTGCAATATATGCTTGATGTTCTTGTTGGCGGCCTCAACAGCTTTGTTGGTTTGCGGCCGGTAAGTAGATGACTTATGAAAAGCCACGTTGTATTTCTCTAACAAGTCGATCACTTCTTTCTTGAAATAGGAGCCATTACCTGAAATAATCTCGTTTGGGACTCCATATCGGCAAATGATGTTGTTTCGGATGAACTTAGCCACGTGAATTGCTTTCAACACTGTGTAGGACTGAGCTTCCACCCACTTCGTGAAATAATCAATTGCCATCAGAATGTTTTCATGCCCATTTGACCTTTTTGGTGTGATTGCGCCGATGACATGAATTCCCCAGACTGAGAAAGGCCATAGCGAAGTCATGTTGTACAGCTTCGACGGCGGGATGTTCATGCGATTGGCATGAATTTGGCATTTGTGGCATCGCCAAACAAAACCGATACAATCCTCCTCTATAGTAGACCAGTAGTAACCTTGCCTGAGAATCTTCTAGGCTAACATTACTCCATTCATGTATGCTTCACACTCCCCTTCATGGATGGCCTCCATTAGGCGCTTTGATTCCTCTACGTCGACACACAACTTGTGCTTTCCCAGATGATCCCTCTTGTACAATTTACCTCTGCAAATGATAAATTGAACGGCCATTCGGCATATTGCCCTTTTGTCTTTGGCATTTGCCCCTGGTGGATAAACCTCATTTTCCAAGAAGTTCCAGATATCATAGTACCAGTGGTTTTGATCTTGCGCTTCATTTATTGCGGCGATAGTCTCGTAGGCCAGTGTATACCTCTGTTCAATGATGATCGGACGCATCCGGACTCCAAGCGGGATGGCTATCATAGAAGATAGAGTTGATAAGGCGTCAGCGAACTTGTTGTTCTCTCTTAGTAGATGTGTGAAAGTCAGCTTCTCAAACCTAAGAATCAGAACATCCAAGGTCTGGTGATAGATCTTCATCTTTTCTTCTTTGACCTTCCAGTCTTCTTTTGCTTGAGACACTACTAGGTTTGAGTCCTCGATGATGTCCAATCTTTTTGCCCCTAGTTCCAGGGTGGCTTCCAAACCCGCGATACACGCCTCATATTCTGCTTCATTATTGGATACTTTGAACCGGAGTTTGAAGGCTAAGGGTATATAGGAATTGTCGGGTGCTATCAGCAACACCCCTATCCCATAACTGTATTGGTTAGACGCTCTGTCGAAGTACATTGTCCAAATCTCTCCCTCGACTTGTAGAATAGCTTCATCTGGGAACAAGTATTCTACCGCTTCATCTCCTTCCATTGGGTGATCTGCTAGGAACTCTGTTACCACTCTCCCCTTGACAGACTTGTGAGTAACATACTTCAGATCAAATTCGGAGAGGAGAAGTAGCCAACGAGCTAGCCTACCCATAAGAACTGGTTTCTCAAAGAGATATTTGATGGGATCTAATCTCGAAACCAGAATTATGGAGTGAGTTAACAAGTAGTGCCTTAACTTCCTAGTAGCCCATAGCAAGGCTACGCAAGCTTTTTCCAGCGGGGTGTAACGGGTCTTATAGTCCAGCATTTTCTTTCTCAAATAATAGATGGCTTTCTCTACCCTATCATCAGATTCTTGAGCAAGCATGCATCCCATTGTTGTGTCCGTTATGATAGATACAAAATCAAAGGTTGCCCCGGCTCTGGCGGCGACAACACGGGTGGGTTCTGAAGGTACTGCTTGATCTGCTCAAAAGCAAATTGACACCGATCATCCCATCAAAATTTCTTTCCTTTATTCAGGAGACCAAAAAGTGGTTCACAAGTCAAGGTTAGTTTAGAAATAAACCGTCTTATGAATTGCACTTTACCTAGAAAGCCTCGCACCTCCTTTTCAGACCTTGGTGGTGGCATTTCTAGGATGGGCTTGATTTTGGAAGGATCTACCTCAATGCCCCTCTGAGTGATCAAGAAACCCAACATTTTTCCTGCTGTTAAGCTGAAAGTACATTTCTGCAGATTCAACCTCAGTCTGTATTCTTTGATCCATTGAAAGAATTTCTTCAAGGCGGTGTAGTGGCCTTCTCTTTCCTTGGACTTGACAATCATGTCGTCCACGTACACCTCGACCTCTTTATGGATCATATCATGTAGAATAGTGGTTGCAGCCCTTTGATAGGTAGCACCGACATTCTTCAGCCCAAACAGCATCACCCTGTAGCAGTAGATTCCCCACGGCGTAGTGAAAGCAGTTTTCTCTCTGTCCTCGGGCACCATCAGAATCTAGTTATACTTGGAAAATCCATCCATGAAGGAGAGCAATACATGACCTGCGGTGAAGTCCATTAATTCATCGATGTGCGGCAAGGAAAAGTCGTCATTCGGAATGGCCTTATTTAGATCTCTGAAGTCCACACACACTCGAATTCTGCCGTCTTTCTTCAGCACTGGGACAATATTGGCCAACCAAGTCGGATACTCAGATACTAGTAAGAACCCTGCGTCTATCTGCTTGGTGACCTCCTCTTTAATCTTTAAAGCCCAATTCGGGCATATTCTCTACAACTTCTATTTGATGGGTCGGGTCTCGGGGTCAAGAGGGATCCGATGCTGAACAATCTCAGGATCGATTCCAGGCATGTCTTCGTAGGACCACGCGAAAACATCTTTGAAATCTTTTAACAAAGCGGCTACGAAGACAACGTGAACTCGAACTGGACCATACGCGGATCCTTCTCAGTACCCACATTAAAAGCACTGATTTCATTAGCAAGGGGTTTTGCAAACCTCTCCTCCTCTCGATTAATCAAAATTTTCAAAACTAGAGGAATTCCTTCCTCATCGTTTTCATTAAAATTTTGAAAGTCCAGATCAATGCAATAAACAAGCAGCACAGAGAAATACTCGGAATCTGCAGTGGTATTCTCATTCACAAGGTCAAACTCATCCAGTTCTTCGATTACAACTGACTTAAAGGAAAAAGAAAAGGACGACCTGGACAAAACCTTGGCATCTGGGTTATCAACCCCAGGAATACCGGACCTAGACTCAGAAGAACTGGAATCCGATTTCGACTCCACAGACTCTGTGGAATCAGATTTTGGTTCACTATCCAACTCAGAACTACCAGACAGGTAGCCCTCCTCTAGCTACCAAACGAGGGATGGCGCGTCAGATGCATCCAAAATGCTGCTAGAAGGGTTCACACCCGGTTGGTCCCCGATCATGGAAACGGCTAGGTTATCCCCCAAGCTCTCTGAGTCGATTAGAGGATTTGAAAGGAGACATGCCAGTGCTGCTCCTACTTTAAGCTCGCTGCTATTGGAATCACTTTCTACGCTCCATTCAGCTTCAATAGTAATTGGCTCAGTCTTTTCCTCTGTATCGCTATCTTGCAGCTGCAAGTCAAAGAAAATCTTAAAACTAGGAACTCGCTGCTTCTCATAGTTGAACCAGGGTTCGGGGAAACCTCAAAATGGGAAATCTTCACCTTCTCGAACAAAATAACCATTCAGAGTTCCCCAGATTGGTCTATGCACAAGTTCGTAACGCTTCCCGGTCTGCTTAGCTCTGGCTCTGCTGGCCATCTCCTTCCCTTTTCTAACCCAATCCTCTTTGGTGGGCGTATAGCCAAGACCAAAGACATACGGGTTATGAGACACATCGGCCAATGCAGTAACGCCCTTCTGGCCACTTCTTTCCAAACCCATTCCTGGCACATGTTGAAGCTTGTTTATGAAGTATATTGATTGGACACTGACATACAAGCCCTCATCACCTGCCAAGATGGTTTGCATTGCCTGGGCCTCAGTTAGGGTAAATCCAAAGAGGAATACATCCTCTTCGCTGTGAATAATTTCCATCACAGGTGTAGTTACCTCTGGCGAAGGATGTATAGATGAATTCTCGAATACAATAGCCACCCCTTTTCCATGGGGGTATTTTAGCATTTGGTGGAGGGTAGAGGAGACAACTTTTACTTGGTGTAACCACGGCCTTCCTAGCAATAAATTGAAAGTGGCCGGCACATCCAGGACATGGAACTCAATATCTTGTTGAGCTGGGCCCACTTGAACTCTGATCTGTACTGTACCCATCACCTCTCTGCTTGTATTGTCATACGCTCGAATCACCTGGGCTGTAGGCACGAAATCCGCCGGTTTCAAACCGATGACATATGTTGTACGAGATGGACAGATGTTGATTGTTGACCTAGTATCAACCAATACCACTGGCACCCACTTTTCTTTGCACTCCACTGATATGTACAGAGGTTTGTTATGTGCTGAGCCTTGTGGCGACAATTCTTTGTCTGAGAAGGTCAAAGTTGGTGCAACACCTCCCAGGAAGACTAATCTGACTAATTGTTTAGGAGTAGTTACAATGGACAATTTGGCTTTATCTATTGCTGATAGCACAACCTGTCGGTGCACGCCAGAAGCCATGAGCAAACCCCAGATTGAAATATCAGCCTGGTTCTTTTTCAGCTGTTTCAGCACTGCTTATTCTTCCAACTATTTTTCCCTCTGTTTCTCTACCTCTTTATCTTTTCCGGAGGCTTCAGCTTGGTCCAAATGTGGGGGCTTGAAGTATCGCCCACTTCTAGTTATATGGTCCACCTCTTCAGAGTACCAGGTATTGTCTGGCAGGTCTTCACCCCAATCCTCATCAGTGTGGGCAAGATGCAGATCATCGTCTTCCCACCATATTCCTCCGACAATTGACAAACAATTGTTTGGTTTCGGTCTAATTATTTTCTCAGCAGAAACATTCCCCGTAGGGTGTTGAGCTATTCCAATTTTCTGTTTGTTTTGATCCCTTTCTTGTATAAACCGCTTCAGTACGGCTTCCTATTCAGTATTCGCGATACTCACGGCGCCCAGTTCTTGACCTAAATTCTTGATACCGGTGCTCTCCGGCAATTTCCCCTTGTCCTCGGCCATTCCGGCCACAGCAGCTATTCTAGCTCCCTTTTCTTCGGGTCTTGGTTGAGTTTTCTCGTTTTCGTCAGGCTCGTCACTAAGCCACTCGGAGCTGTCTGTTGACCTATTCAGATCAAACTAGTCGAGCTGCACATCCCCCTAATCTTGTTCGTCATAGAACTACAGATTGTCTAAGTTTTCTTCTAGCTCCGCTAGATCATCCAGACCTTGGCTTGGGACATCTTCTCGAACCACATTAACCTCCACTGCCTTTGGCAATACCACTTCGGGTTTGGCTTGATCCACTGGCACGATATAACAGCACGGGTCATACATCCTCTCAGCTAAGTCCACAGAGCTCTCAAGCAATGGACTGGCATTCTCTTCTATGGTCAACTTCCCTTCCTCAGCTATTGTCACCACCATGGGTTCAAGTTGTAGAGTGGAAGTGTTCATCATGCACAAGTAAGTGCTCTCAGGGATGAATACAACCGATTTGGGTAGGTGAAAAGGGGTTATGTATATGCTGGGGTCATATGGGATGGCCAGTGTATGTATTAGATTTAGGTTCTGAGGTGGGGGAACTTGGTTATGGGCTGGAAGAGGATTGGTGGTCACATTTGGCTTTTGGGGTGGCGCTACTACCTTGCTGTCAATGAGATCTTGAATCTCATGGCGTAGCCTGCATAATTGGTCGGTGTTGTGACTGTGCTACTGGTGAAAAGCACAGTATTTGGCCGGGTTGTGTTTAGGTGGGAGGGGATCGGTTAGTGGGCATTGTTCTAATGGCTTAAGATGCCCCTTTTTGATTAGGACCCCTAGGGCTTTGGATAAAGGCATGTAGAGCGGGGTAAAGACCATTTCAGATCGGGCCTGGCTATTTGAGGTTTGTGGATTTGTACTGGTAAAAGGGTTGGCAGTTTTTGGTGTCATGGTGACAACATTCACATCAGATGGCCTTGCAGCTGTGCTTCCACTCGTGGTTGCATTGGAACTACGTGTGAAAGGCCTCTTAGGCTGCTTATTTTCATCGGTTATCAACCCCTGTTTCATCGCGTCTTCAATCTGAACCCCTATCTCGTAAAGCTCAGCGAATGTAAACAATGGCAAGACTATCATCTTTTGCAATAATTTTCCTTGCAGGTTGCGGACCACCATTCTAATTTGATCCTTCTCGGATGGCCTGATAGTCATCATCGAGGCCTTTGCCCTCCATCGGGTCACAAAGTCTGAGAAGCCCTCCTTTGTCTCCTGACGGGTCATTTCAAGATCACGGGTTGTGACCTCGATTTAGGTATTATAGGAGTACTGTGCGATGAAGGCCTCAGCCATTTCCTCCCAACTTTGTTTCATAGAGTCCTCAAGTTTTACATACTAGATAGCCGCTATCCCTGACAAGGTCCGGCCGAAAGGTGATAACTTTTGAAGTCTGGTAAGGCCTATTGGCCACAGAATATATGAGAATAACTGCAGATGGACCATGGGATCCCCAGAGCCATCAAATCGGTCTATGTGTGGCATCTTGAATCTGCTCGGCAGAGTTACTGCGGAGTCTGTGTATCCATCCTCGATGTTAGGGATTGAGTTCACACCCTGTGCCTGCTTGAAAAGCTTTTCTAGATTGTTGATCTTCAGTGCAGTGGGGTCAATCTCCGTTTGGTACACTGCTGCCTTGGAGGCTTGTGGTGGGATGAAGTCTATCGGGTTGCCCAAATTCTCTTAAACATTGACAGTGATCCCAGGTGCTGGAATACCCGCATGAGGTGTATGGGAAGCAGAAGCTGTTGCTTGCTGTGGTTGCTGCTGTTGCAACCTATTTATCACTTCCGCTTGGTGGGCTGTAACCTCATCTTGGCGGGCAACATCTAGCTACATGGTTTCAATGGTTTGCTGGAGATGACGAAGCATGTCTTCTTTGCTAACTGGGGGATGTTGAGCCATCAGAACTGGTGAATAATCTCTTACTGGAGTGAAAGTAGAAAACTGAGCCTGACTGGGCACAGGTGAAGTAAAAGGTGACTGCTAGACTGGTGAATTATGCCTAACCCTCATTCGTCTTGTAACCGGTGGGAGTGAAGCAAACACTGGCTATCCCCTTAGCAAGATCCCCGGATTTGTAAAGTTTCCCTACACGGGTCTAGAGTGCTTAGGGGGTAACAGAATCATCCGAAGAAATTGTGATAAACTACCTTGCAAAAAGAAATAAAGCAAAAAAAAGAAAAAAAAGAAAGAAAAAATTAGAAACTGCACAACACCATAGCTCAGATGTTAACAAGACATAGTAGTAATCATAAGCTTGTAGAACTGCACTCAACACTGATTTCTGCCCCTAAATATGATACTCAGACTTGCAACTGATACATACTTTCTTGTAGAGTCTCACTCTAAAAGCACATACCAGTTAAGTGAGAGGCAAAACACCCCTATGATGGGGTAGGGTTACCCTGTCCTAGTTTCATTAGGAACTAGGGTTCACTACTCAAGCAATGCGGTTTCACACAATTCTGAATTTGGGTGAGCAACCTGTCCTAGTTTGGAACAGTCTCTATGGCTTTCGATATGCAACTAGGCCGATTGGTCAAAAAGGGTACCTCAGCAAGACTACCTAATATACCTCTCACACCTAACACCGAGAAGTGAAAGGAGGATCAAACGGTATAGTGGTAGTCCAGATTCAAGGGTTGTGTTCCTATCATCGCAGAGCTCGCAACCGGTCAGCTTTTTGGCAAACTTTTCCAAGTAAGCCTCCGGCAAACCATTCAAGAATAGCAGATGGCAAACACAGTGACTTAGGCGTACCAATGCAAATGCAAATGCAAAGAAACACATAAGTGTAGATAAAATGTCATATCATGAGTTTGAGTTAAGTTCTCTAAAGTCCCTAGCTGAGTCGCCAGAAATTGTAGCTCGCCTTTTTTGCGCCACCTTTTGGAAACTCAAAAATAAGCCCTACAGCTCGGACTCCCACAGTTCTGAATCTAATCTCACAAGTGCAATATGAAATTAATAAACACCAAAAAGTCCAAATTCGACAAATCTTTTGGAAAATCGATTTTGAATCAAAAATGCCAAAATTGGACTGCTTTACCAGATACAGAGTCGCCACCTAAATATTTGATTTTGGAAAAATTTAGGAAACCTGTGACTCGTGCCAAAGGCCATGTGTTCGTCATCACCAAAATTGCCTTGGCTTGGGAACTTAGGTACGAGAGGGAAAGGTCAGGGATTGAGCACCCCCGCTCGCCCAATCAAAGATTAGCCTCTACTAATCATGATATGATTTTTATGTACATTATGTGCTCCTGTTCCGGTTATTAAGCTAGCTTTACTATGTGAAGCACACAAGCAAGTATAGACTAGTTTGCCTAAATTGAAACAACTCAATTTCATGTTTGCTTTGTGAAAAGGGGTTGAATTTGCCACTCAACAAAGTGGGCTTAAAACTGTGAATTTGCCACTAGACATAGTGGGCTTAAATGCACATTCATTGAATCGTTCCAATTCAAACAACAAGCCTTCATCCACAGGCATTTAGACAGTTTAACAAGTAAGCATTTAGCCTCATGGCAAGCATGCTAGACATGGCAATCACTCACACTCATGCAAGTATGCTAAAGTACTAAAACTCACCTAGTACTCCAAGCCAAGAAGATATGAGTTAGAAAAATATGCATGATTCCTAATTATGTCAATGTCTAATGCAACACATGCGAAGAATGCAATTAATAGGCTCGGCTACTAATATGACATATGAATTGATTTGATAACATGTGGTCTAAGCACCTATTCAATGAAGTAATTGAAATGACAATGCAATTTGAATGATACGTTGAGCCTTAGGGCATGCAAGACAAGATGAATGGATGCAAGCATAAGGTATGCTAATTGAAACATGTCCCTAATCTAACCATCAAAAGCGATTAAATAAAAGGGAGAAAGATGTGGGGTTGGAAGACATACACATTATTACATTTTGCTCTCACAAAGGAGTGTTCGAATGAATAAAGCAAAACTAACTAGCAACTAATTAGGGCTAAGCTAATTAAGCTAATTATTACAAACCAAGTGAATAACTAGCTAAACTAATTAACTAATTATTATAACAACTTTTTATTTAACTAACTAGCTAACTAACTAATTAAATAATTACAAAACAATTGCAACTAATAATTTAATTAACTAGACTAAACTAATTACTGCTTCACCACGGGAAATAAAAGATATGCATGTGCATGCTCGGTTTTCGCTTGAAAAGACCTCCGCTTCGCTCTTGAAAGTCTCTGTTTGCACATTTGAACGCTTCCAGAACAATTTTGCTGCACCTTACCAACATTCTGCTGAGGTTTGCATTAGTGGCTAGCCGGTCACTGGTAAAGTTTGTCGGCCACTTGCCGACCATGGAAGTGGCCTGCCTTGCCGGCCGCCTGCCGGCTATGGATAGTGGCCTGCCAGCCACTGATGCACTGGTTCATCTTGTTGCAACAGAGGACAAACAGAGCAAAAAGAGGGTATTCTCACAGATTGTTTGCATAACTCACCCCTCCTTTTCATGAACAAATCCAAGGAGTTGTGAACTTAAGCCACAAACCACCAACTCAAGCAATTTCATTGCATGATGGCTTGTGACTCAAGAGGTGCAAGTTCAATAAATGCAAAATGAGACACAAATCTCCTCACTTTCATGAAAGATCGAGGAAAGAAGTTGACCTTGGAGACTTGGATCATTTCATCACTAACAAGTATGAAATGGTCCAAGTTCCATGTGTTTAATTGACGTCCGATTGAACACATCAAAAACATAACCAAATTCTTATCTTGGCTCACTTTTAGTTTCAAGTTTTAATTACTCATTTTACTTTACCAACCATTCCTTAATCCAATTAAGTCCAAAAGGTGAGTTAAAGTCCTCTAATGGAAAGAAAAGCTCAAGACACAAGTTACTTTGGGTATGAAAGAAGTATCATATCGTTGGTAATGAACCCCCTAATGGATTAAACCATTAAGTATGAAACCTCAATTTCACACTTAGGCAAACATGTGACTTGAAACAACTTTCAAAGAAAAAAGAAAAACCAAGAAAGGAGGGAGGTTGCAGAGGTGATTAGTGCCGAAATTAAGTGTGAAAAGCACCAAAAACATACAATCAACTCAAACAAGTGGTGTCTAGAAGCCTAACACACCAAGCTTGTGAGGACTATTACACTACAACTATGCAAAACAAGCCTTAAATGCAACAACCAACCCAAAACAGAGTTAAAACAGTCCAAAATAGAGCCTAAAGCATGTTGGAATAAAGCTATCACAAGTTAGAAAATTAAGCTAAAGCATGGGACCAACTAGGCTAGCAAACAAGACACAAGGAGGGGAGGCTAACCCCTCCAAAATTGGACTTCAAAACTTGATTTTTACCACTGAAAACACTTTGAAAATCAGTGTTTAAAGGCCCAAAGAAAGATGGTTTGAAAATGGGAAACAAAGGTGCAAAGGCTTTTTAAACAAGTAATAAAGAGGGATGAACCACCCCCAACCTCAAATGGCCAAAAACACCAATTTCAGCTCATAAAAATAAGTTTTTTTTACAGCTCAAAAATAGCCCAAAACAAATAAAAAAAGATAGGAATACAAGTATGTAAAGCAAGCCTACAAAGCTAGTATTATACCTCTTGAAGAGAAGAGTGATTCCAAGCAACAATTCCAAGCAAATACCACATTCTAGAGCTCAAACCAAGCCCAAGAACAGCTCAGCTCAGAGATTAGGGGATTTGGTTAAGGGTGTATAGGCAAGAGTGTAGGAATTGTAGGCAAAAGTGTAGAAAGTTTCTAGAGAGAGAGAGAGAGGAAAATTTTGAGTCTAAAATTCTCTAATCCCAAAACATGAGAGAGGGGGTCCTTATATATAGAAAACATGAAATCTATACAAGGAGATCCAGCCCTCCACGTGTGGACAGATGCAAGCATCTGTGCAAAACATTGGCACAGCTGGCATAAAATATCTGCAGAAAACACTGGCACAGCCGGCAAGGTACATCAATGACCAGCAGACAAGAAGTGATGGCCGGCAGCCTCCAAGGATGGCCGACAGGCCACCAGAGATTGCAGGATGGAAAGACCAGGGCATGGTCCAAAAATGAGACAAAATGGATGCAGGGTTTGAAAGGCTCAAAGTTGTGGCATTCCGCTGAGGACTTTGAGCACATGGCGAGCAAATAGACTCATCGTCGGGTGTACTAGCAAGAACATCCAAGTCTTGAAGGGCTGTCAAAAATGGGTTGTCTACAAACATGGCTATCCTCCGCTGATAGTCCAATATGGATATTTCTAAACAGGTATTTGATCTCATGACATATAATCTATTCAAAATTTCCAAAGATTAAGATAATACATAACAAATCTCATCATTAATACCAATACCCTTCCAATTTCACATTTTCAATGTTAACTTCAACTATTATACAAAATAGTAGATTGATCTCATTAGGGCAAACTCCCATCTTTTTCCCAAACAATACCTAAGTGCTAAAATCATCAAATTAGACACAACACAACATCATTTTCAAACCCCATAATCATTTTCATCTTATTCACCAAAAACCCCTGTTTCCATTCATACCCACACCCTAGGTTTGTTCAAAACTTTCCCAAGTCACACCATTGTTACACAAATGACAAATATCTAAGCTAAATAACATATGAATGGGTAGAAAGATCCCTATCTCAAAGGAATAAGATGAGCCACGCGAAAGAGGAAAACTCCAAGAACACCGAAACCCACTTTTATTCGGATCAAAATGTAGATCTTGACTAGCTTTACCTTTTCCTTAAAGGCACTGGGGTGGAAATCCTAATGGATCTAGATGAGATCTAAGGGAGAAGGAGGATTCTAGAGAGAGAGGCTCAAGAACAAGCTTTTTGGAAAGTTTTAGAGAGAGAGAGAGATATGAAAAAGTGATTCAAAATGTCATCTTCTCAAACTGTTATACATGCAGTCCGCTCGAGTGTGGAAAGCCCTGCTCGAGCGTCAGACACAAGGTTCCGCTCGAGCGTAGAATACGTACTTCCAGAATATTTGTAGACGAAGGTCCCCACTTGAGCATGGGACTGGATGCTCGAGCATCCAATGCACATTCCTAGTACTTTCAGAACTGCAAAAGTGCTGAGATTTGACAAATCCCACTCGAGCGCAAGAATGCTCGCTCAAGCGGAGGAGCAAAATGTGTAAAGCCTGCTCGAGCGGAAGAGCCAAAATCTGGGCAACAAAGGTTTGGAAAAACAAGCAACCAACCTCTCCCAAACGCACAACTATATCCCGATAACCAAAATAAAAGAGAAGACAAGGAAAAACAAGACAGGAATTACTATTCTAAGCCATACCAACTCGAGTCCGGAATACGATAGCTAATGGGTCAAAATCAGAATCGCTATAACCTCCACCCGTTATAGAATTTCGCCCCCAAAATTACAAATCAAGCTCAAAGCATAATTAAACCATCCATAACAATGTTATTCTCACAAGCTTAACACCATGACCCATTCCCGGTCATCCATTCTCATCGACTCGATACACAAGTCCCACATTAACATGAAATTTACAATTTCCTAAAACATTTACAATGTTTAAATCAAAGTTCAAGTTCTCAGAATTTTAAATAGCACATACAATGCTTCCAACAGTGATATAATACAGATAATATCCCACATTCTTAAACATATACAATGTTTATAATAACTCATATTTCCAAAAGTAAACAACATATACAATGCTTCTACCATTCATTATCATAAGCAAATCTCAATACATGTTTAGATATCAATAAACAAGTTCGGATATTTCTCTCGGACTTCCAATTTACGCTCCCAGGTTGCTTCCTCAACCCCGTGGTGTCTCCACAATACCTTTACTAAGGGAATTGTCTTGCCTCGCAAGACTTGGTCCCGTCTATCCAAGACCTTCACCGGTCTCTCCTCATACGAGGCATCCTTATCTACCTCCAAGTCGGTCCAATCCAATACATGTGATGGATCCGGCTCATATTTCCATAGCATACTAAATAGAAACACGTCATGCACTCCGAAAAGTTGTGGCGGGCAACGCCAACCGATAAAAAACCTCTCCTATCCGCTCAAGGATCTTGTGGTGGCCGAATAATAAATAGCAAGGATGGGGGAGATATATCTTAAAAGCTGTACTCTAGTCGGCGTACGTCCCGCATAGACATGGAGGCCGAATAGGGAAGGATCCCTAGGGCCGAATAATGGAAAGTAATAATGATTGAAAAAGTAGGCTCTGGACCCGAGGATCACAAAAGAACAAGTATAAATATAGAGGCGAGGTACATCCGGAATGCAATCTCATCGGAATTTTCTAAAGGTGAAAAAAACTCATGTGCTCTGATTTTCCCTCTTTTCCTTTTGCTTTGTAGTCCGGAACCTATGTAGCTTCAGATAGGTCCTTGTTCTATTGTTCTGACAATGACCTGGGTTAAACCCTGCGGTTTATGAAAAAAGAATCCTATTTTGTACAAATGTGGAGAATGGCACAGCACTCTAAGCACAGAATGATTTATTTTTGAAATTGAAATTGAGAAATGAGTTCTTAACCGCGTATTGAGCCTACGACTGAATACACCACGACTCAACAAAGAGAAAACGAAGGTAAAACAACCTAAACACATCTATTGACACTTAAAATGACTCAAAACAAGAATCGAGACAAACAAAAACAACAAACACAACACTCGAATGTGTTCCAATGGTGAGAGACCTCTCAGTTCACGAGGAGCCTGTTTCTTCGGGTATTGTTTCCTAACCTTTCTCATTTGTGATTCTCACATCACTTTGGCACTCAATCTCTTTTTCTCTGAAAAGCCCTTTTCTTACTTTTTCTCTCAGCGTACATCTCTCCATTCTTTACTCTCTCTTATTTTTTATCCCTTTCGTGGGTGGTTGATGGATAAGCAGGAAGTTGTGGGCTTTTGCCCCTAGTATTCTACTAGATTCTCCTACTTTTTCTCACAACTAGTGAGCTTTCCCACAGAGGGGTTGTGATGTGACTGGATGTGCAACAGATCTACAACTGATATCGGTTGACGATGCCCTTGGCTTAGCTTGACCGAGATGAATTACAACATGTCCCACTAGCCAGGTATACAATTGATTGGTCTCACACATTGCCTTTTCTATGTCCCCATTCTGAGTCAGACGCTAATTTGGTGTGATCAAACCTGTCTAGATGGGGGTCGAATACCTTACTCCATTTCCAGTTCGTGCTTCGCAATTGGCTTGGTACCTCGATGCTTGGAGGATGAGAGAGCTTTCGGCCCTCCTTGCTGCTAACTTCAGTTGTGCCTTTTCTGGCAAGTATAGTGCCCTTTTTGGCGAGTATGGTGCCCTTTCCAGCAAGTACGTTGACAACGGGAAAAAGACAGAAAACTTGACTCAACTGTGCCCCCTAATTCATCATTTTGACCATTTTTTGTTTTGGCTTTATACTAAAACAAATTTTGACCAATATGAGAGTTAGATTAACATGCTTATTCGACTTTTTGATTTGAAATCATGTAAATCAAGTTGTGAGCACTGAAAATTTTGCTTTCTTTGGGTCCAAGAAATGGTCTAGTTTTGGAAAAATGCAATAATTTTCGAGAGAATTAGTCAACCTCATTAAAAAAATCCAAAACTGTTTTTGCAAATGGCCATTGCTCAACCAACGTGGAATCTACTCTCAAGATGCACAATCTCAGATCTGAACTTGATTTGTCTTGCAGCTAAATCTTCTAACAGAGTAGGACAATCAATTTTGAACGAAGACGAGCCAATTTGCACATGGATAGAATAGCCAAGTTGAACAAGGGCAAGCCAATCAACATGGATGAGACAAGCAGGTTGAAAATGGTTCGGGCTAAACTTCAGGATGAAGTTGCCTACGTATCCAAAGATGGGAATTAGGCCGTACGTAGTTCCGGGTTAAGGTACACTTGGGTGTTGACACTCTCCTTTTACGCTCTAACTTTTGCTAAGGTCGCCCTTCCGGGTTCTCAACCTTGCGAGCTATTTTTTCTTTTCTTTTCGTTTTTCTCTATTTTTCTGTTTTCTCTTTTCCTTTTCTTTTTTTTTTTGTTCTGTTCCATTTTTTCATTTTTGTTCTTTTCTTTTCTGTCTTTTCTTGCTCTAACTTTTGCCTAGGTCGCCCTTTCGGGTTTCGGCCCTAACGAGCCTCTCAAGGATAGAAAAGTTTAACTTGTCCATGTTAATTGGTTTTGAGATCTCTAGCCATCTGAATCCATGAGAATGGCTACTGTTGCTGACTAAATAGTCTTGATGATGTGAGAGCCCATCCAATTGGGGTCTGAATTTGCCCCTAATGTCGTGGATAGGAACTTGATTGTCCTTCGGCAATAAACTTTCTTCTCTCCGTTTCTCAGATTTGGGTTTCTTACCAGTCTTCATTGGTTTGCGAAATGACTCATCTTTTGAATCTTTGAGCACATCTGAACTTTTTTTGCCCCTAGTTCAAGGGCTACTTCTTATTCAGCTATGTAAGCTTCCTTTGATGGCATCTGATCTTCTTGATCTGACCTTCTTGCCTCTAGTTCAAGGGTTGCTTCCAATCTGGCCACGTGAGCCTCATATTGTTATTTGATCGTTGAACATCCCGAATCAAGGTTCAAGGTTTGAAAGCAAAGAGGTCGAGTATTGTTATTTGATCATTGAACATCTGATCTTCTCGATCTGACTTTCCTAGATGTGCCATCCATTTTTAATCAGTTATTGGGGAGACCTTGGTTGCACCAATAAAGGTCTGTCTCTCTCTACCCTCCACCAAATGCTAAATACCCCCATGGGAAAAGGGTGGCTATTGTTTCGGGAATTCATCTATACATCCTCTCGCCAAGGTAACTACACCTGTGCAGGAATTATTCAGCAGCGAAGAGGATGTATTCTCTTTCAGGATTTACCCTTGAACTGGGCCCGAGTGTCATGCAATCATCTTGGCGTGTATGAGGGCTTGTATGTCAGTCAATCATTACTTCACGAACAAGCTCAACAGTGCCAGGAATGGGTGGGAAAGAGTGGCAGAAGGGCGTTACTGCATTAGGCCGATGTGTCCATCATAACCTCGTAGTCTTTGGTCTTGGCTATACGCCCACCAAAGAGGATTGGGTAGAAAAGGGAAGGAGATGGCGAGCAGAGCAGAGCTAAGCAGACCGGGAAGCGTACGAACTTGTGCACCAGACCAATCTGGGGAACCTTAAATGGTCATTTTGTTCGAGAGGTGAAGGTTTCCATTTGTGGGTTTCCCCGAACCCTGGTTCAACTTGAGAAGCATGGATTCCCTAGTTCTTAAGATTTTCTTTGACTTGCACTGCAAGAAGGATACAGAGGAACAAGACTGACAACTGTCTAGTTGAGCGAAGAGAGCTAGAAAGTGATTCCAACTAGCAGTGAGCTTGAAAGTAGGGCAGCACTGGATGTCTCCTTTCAATCCTCGATCGACTCAGAGAGCTTGGGGGATAACCTGACCTTTCCATGATCGGAGACCAACCAGGGTGCAGAACCCTTCTAGCAGGCATCTTTGGATGCATCTGACGCGCCATCTCTCATTTGGAGCTAGAGGAGGGCTACCTAGTCTAGGTAATTCTGAGTCGGATAGTGAACCAAATCAATGATTCACAGAGTCTGTGGAGTCGGAAATCAGGATTTGCAGTTCTTCTGAGTCTAGGTCCGGTATTCCTGGGGTTGATAACTCCAGATGCCAAGGTCTTTGTCCAGGTCGTCCTTTTCTTTTTCCTTTGAGTCGTTGTAATCGAAGAATGGATGAGAGTATTGGAGATGTGAATGAGAATGACCACTGTAGATTTCGAGTATTCTCTGTGCTGCTTTTTATTGCATTGATCATGATTTTCAAAATTTTGATAGAAAACGATGAGGAAGGAATTCCTTGTTTTGAAAATTTGATTAATGAGAGGATGCGAGGTTTACAAAACCCTTCTAATGAAATCAGTGCTTTTAATTGGGTACTAAGAAGGATCGCTTGGTCTAGTCGGGTTCACGTTGTCTTCGGATCAGCCGCTTAGTGTATTAAAAAGATTTCAAAGATGTTTTCGCGTGGTCCTACGAAGACATGCCTGGAATCAATCCTGAGATTGTCAGCATCGGATCCCTCTTGACCTCCGAGGCCGACCATCAAACAGAAGTTCGTGAGAATACGCCCAATTGGGCTTTAAAGATTAAAGAGAGGTCACCAAGCAGATAGACGCATGAGTTCTTCTAGTATCTAAGATATCCACTTGGTTGGCCAACATTGTCCAGTGCGAAGAAAGATGGCAGAATTCGATGTGTGTGGACTTCAGAGATCTGAAATAGAGGCCAGTTCCGAAGTGACGACTTTCCTTGCCGCACATCGATGAATTGTGGACTTCACCCAGGTCATCGTTGCTCTCTTTCATGGATGGATTTTCCGAGTATAACCAGATTCTGATGGATCCCGAAGGATAGAGAGAAAACTGCTTGTCACTACGCCGTGGGGAACCTACTAGCTACAGAGTGATGCTGTTTGGGCTGAAGAATACGGGTGCTACCTATCAACAGGCTGCAACCACAATTCTGCATGATATGATCCATAAAGAGGTCGAGGTGTACGTGGACGACATGATTGTCAAGTCCAAGGGAAAGAGAGGCCACTACACCGCCTTGAAGAAATTCTTTCAATGGATCAAGAATACAGACTGAGGTTGAATCCTGCAGAAAGTACTTTCGGCTTAACAGCAGGAAAATGTGGGTTTCTTGATCACTCAGAGGGGCATCGAGGTAGATCCTTCCAAAATCAAGGCCATCTAGAAATGCCACCACCAAGGACTGAAAAGGAGGTCGAGGCTTTCTGGAAAGTGCAATTCATAAGACGGTTTATTCTAAATCTAATCCTTGACTTGTGAACCACTTTTGCGTCTCCTGAATAAAGGAAAGAAATTTTGATGGGATGATCGGTGTCAGTTCGTGTTTTGAGCAGATCAAGCAGTACCTTCAGAACACTCCTGTGTTGTCGCCGCAAGCCGGGAAGCACCTTGATTCTTGTATTGTCAGTAACAGACACAACATGATGGATGCATGCTTGCTCAAGAATCTGAGATAGGGTAGAGAAAGCCATCTATTACCTTTGAGAAAGAAAATACTGGACTATGAAGACCCGTTACACCCCGTTGGAAAAGCTTGCTTAGCCTTGGTATGGGCTACTAGAAGTTAGGCACTACTTGTTAACTACTCTTAATTCTGGTTTCGAGGTTAGATCCCATCAATATCTCTTTGAGAAACCAGGTTCTGACGGGTAGGCTAGCTCATTGGCTACTTCTCCTTCCAATTTGATCTGAAGTATGTTACTCGCAAGTCTGTCAAGGGGAGAGTGGTAACGAGTTCCTGGCAGATCACCATGATGGAAGGGGATAAAGGCGTAGAATACCTTGTTCCAGATGAAGTATTCTCAAGTGAGAGAGAGATTTGGACAATGTACTTTGACGGAGAGCGTCTAATCCAATACAGTTATGGGATAGGGGTGTTGCTGATAGCACACACACAATTCCCTATATACCCTTAGCTTCAAACTCGGTTCAAGTATCCAATAATGAAGTAGAATATGAGGCGTGTATCGCGTGGTTGGAAGCCCCCTGGAACTAGGGGCAAAAAGGATTGAGACATCATGGGGACTTGAAACCTAGTTGTGTCTCAAGCAAAGAGAGACTGCGAAGGTGAAAAGAAAAAAGATGAAGATCTATCACCAACCTGGATGTTCTGATTCTAGGGTTGAGAAAGCTGACTTTCATCATCTACTAAGAGAGAACAAAGAGTTCGCTAGCCTTATCAACTCTATATTCCATGATAGCATCCCGTTGGAGTCCGAGATGCGTCCGATCATCATTGAGCAGAGAGTATACGACTGGCCTATGAGATCTATCGCCGCAATAGATGAAGTGAAGATCAAACCCTGGTTTATGATATCTGGAACTTCTTGGAAAATGAGGTTTATCCACCAGGGGAAAATGCCAAAGATCAAAAGGGCAATACGGTGCCGATGGCCATTCAATTTATCATTGCAGAGGTAAACTATACAAGAGGGTCATCTGGGAATACACAAGTTGTGTGTCGACGAGAGGAATCAAAGCGCCTAATGGAGGCCATCCATGAAGGGGAGTGTGGAGGCTACATGAACTGGAGTAATGTTAGCTCTAGAAGATTCTCAGGCAAGGTTACTACTGGTCTACATAGAGAGGATTGTATCGGTTTTGTTTGGCGATGCCACAAATGTCAAGATTCATGCTCAATCGCATGAATATCCTACGGTCGAAGCTGTACAACATGACTTCGCATGGCCTTTCTAGTATGGGGAATCGATGCCATCGGCGTCAATCACACCGAAAAGGTCAAATGGGCATAAATACACCTCTGTGGCAATTGATTATTTTCCACGAAGTGGGTGGAAGCTCAGTTACCAGTGTTTGAAAGCACGCATCCGTGGCTAAGTTCATCCGAAACAACATCATTTGCTGCGTATGGAGTCCTCAAACGAGATTATTTCAGATAAGGCTCCCTATTTCAAGAAAGAAGTAGATCAGACTTGTTAGAGAAAATACAACGTGGCTTTCTCATAAGTCATCTACATTACCAGTTCGCAAACCAACAAGCTGTTGAGGCCGCCAACAAGAACATTCAAGCATATTTGCAAAAAATGGTTGAAGACCTACAGACTGGCCAGATAAATGCCATTTGCACTCTGGGGTTATAGAACTTCAATCGGACATCTACTGCGCAACCCTTACTCCCTTGTTCTATGGGATGGAATCTGTTTTGCCAATCAAATAGAAGTTCCGTCGCTATGAGGGTTTATGGCGAGTGTCAATAGCAGAGGTGACTGGCAAAAGAGAGGGTTGAAGAACTGAATGCTATGTTGATGAGAGAAGCTGAAAGCATTGTACCATGTTCAGGGTTATCAACGCAGATTGCTAGGGCTTTTAACAAGAAGTTAAGTCTCGGAATTCAAAGAAGGGGTTGTGTTGAAGAGACAACCGAGCTTCCCATCATGACCCTAGGGGCAAGTTTTCGACCTAATTGGACTCGGTCCTACATCATCAAAACTATCTGGTCAGGTGGAGCTTTATTCTATGCTATGACCTGAATTTTCCAACCGATCAACATGGATAAGTTGAAGAAATATTATCCCTGAGAGGCTGCTAGGCCGAAAACCGGAAGGGCAACTAGGCAAAATCGTTAGAAGCACAAAAATTAGGAAATAAGAAAAAAACTGAGCTCCGTAAGGTTGAAAACCCTAAAGGGCTGCCTGGCAAAAGTTAGAGCGTAAAAAGAGAGCGTTAATACTCGAGATGAACCCGAAGCCGAACTAGTACAGGCCTGATTCCCATCTTTCGGGATACGTAGGCAACTTCATCCTGAAGCTCGGCCGTTAAACACCTCCAACTAACTATCCTGTCCATGTGTTGACTCAGGTCATCTTTGTCTATTCTTTATCTGAATAGTTCGGTTTGATCTTACCCTGAGAGAGAGCTGGTTACAGTGCTGAAACAGTGCTATTCAGATCAAGGGGCAAATTGTGATCTTGTGGATCGAGGTTGTACATCTCAAGGAGTTGATTCCCGCGTTTCAAGTTGGTGATCCTTATCTGAAAATGGTTTTGCAAAAGTTGTTGATAAAAGTTGATTTTTTGTCGAATATTACTTTTACAACTTAGACTTCTTTGGACCAAAGGAAAACTTTTCAGTGCTCACAACTTTAATTTCATTGATTTTAATACAAGTTCTCAAAAGTCTCGATACAAATGAATGATTTTATCTAGAACTCCTCTGAATGGACTGTACATACAATATCGTTTGTCTGTGCTAGCTCCGCTGAATGAACCGTACATATAATATCGTGCTATGTACAAAAGCGTGTTATGTAATGATAGTGCATTTTCTATGCCTGAAACAAGAATGAAAGCATATTCTATGCAATAATAGAGAAGTGCATATTCTATACAATAATGGAGAAGCGTATATTCTATGCATGTGTAACGAATAGGAAACACATATTCTATTCATGATAACAACTGAGATATAATGGTATGTTCTATGCAAACCAAACAATTTGAGAGCATATTCTATGCATAATTCAAAGGTAAATACATATATTCCATACATGATTCAAAGACAAATGCATATATTCCATGCATGATTCAAGAGCGAAAACAATAAGCATGTTCAATGCATCATGCAAGAGCGGAAGCACATTCTATGCAGCTAGAGTAAGAGCACGTTCTATGTGATAGTATAAGTGGAATGCACATTCCATGCAACAACAAAGAAACGCATATTCTATGCAACAACAAAAGCATATTCGTCAAAACCAATTCAAGAACAACTTCCAACTTACCTCTTGGAAAAGTTGCAATATGTTCAAAAGGATACACCTTACTTATGTTAATGAGTGACGAACATCGTGCATTGGAAATGCAGCTCTGAGCTTCCATAGAGGCATTACGAACTCAATAATGAACAATCCCTTCAATTTTGAAATCCAAGGACAAAACAAAACCAGGGACACAGAGGAGACCCTTGGAAACCCGCCGACCACAAGAAGGGACCGCTGGCCACTGGTGTGCCTTGCTAGCCAACGATGGTGCCTTGCCGGCCATCGATCGCAGTTCGGGGCAAAGATAATGACCCTAGATGCTGAATGCAATAAAACAAAGTACAATGCACTGAATGCAATGGATGCAGTGAATAAGGTGCAGGCCGAGCCACATCTTACCTAGAAAAGGTATGGACACAAAACAAACCACATCTAACACAGTAAAGGTGTCAAAACCCTCAGACCACAATTCTTGCAGAATAGGCACATACACATGCAGAACTATTTTTAACGTAAAAAGTATGAGCACATGCCAAACTAAGCTTAACATGGAAAGGACGGTATGATGCAATGAATGCCAGGGATAATGTAGTAGATGAATAGGGTGACATACTCCAACCATGCTGGAATCGTGAGAGGAGGAAGAACAAATCCCAAACATGCTGAAATCGTGCGAGAAAAGGAACACTCTAACCATGCTGAAATCGTGAGAGGAGGTCCTAAGAAAAACACTTAAGGGCGCGTTCCACGTGTCCTGAGATAAATTCCAAACACGTTGAAATCATGTGAGGAAAGGGACACTCTAACCACGCTGAAATCGTGAGAAGAGGTCCAAAGAAAAGCCAATTACGGACGCGTTCCACGCATCCTAGGATAAATTCGAAACATGCTAAAATTGTGTGAGGAAAGGGACACTCTAACCACGCTGAAATTGTGAGAAGAGGTCCAAAGAAAAACCGATCAGGGGTGCGCTCTACGCATCTTGAGACAAATTCCAAACACGCTGAAACCGTGTGAGGAAAGGGACACTCTAACCACGCTAAAATCGTGAGAAGAGGTCCTAAGAAAAGCAATCAGGAGCGCGTTCCATGCATCCTAAGACAAATTCCAAACACGCTGAAACCATGTGAGGAAAGGGACACTTTAACCAAGCTGAAATCGTGAGAAGAGGTCCTAAGAAAAGCAATCAGAGCGCGTTCCACGCATCCTGAGATAGCCCCGGGGGACAACGATCCTAAACGCTACTCAGCGTAAAAGGATAAATGATACAAGATAACACAAGATGCAAATAAATGCAATACGTGCGATGATATGATACATGTTACAAGCAATGTAGTGCATGATGTTTAGGGAATACAATAAACAAACAAAGTGGCGTTTTGGAAAGCATCTCATGGGGTGAGTGACGATGAACTGCTCTACTCTGATGGGGATCTCCCTCATGTGCTTTTCGAACTCTTACCTTCAACTCACAGTTCAAAGGCCCTCAAATGCTGACAAGGGGTAACCTCTGCATGTAGAAGCCATGGATGCCGCTTGTTTTCCTGATCATATTCACAACTTTCCCTATTCTATAATGGGGTGACAAACTAGGTTGGTTCAGTATCCAGAATTGAGGTGCACACATGTTATCTCAATCTATGGGGTTGCCATACTGATTTCAAGCCGGGGATACACCCCTGGGTATTCAAACTAGACTTTAGTCTTGGAAATTCCAAACCTTTGTTTCTAGGCATTGCCATTCGAACTCTAGTTTCCACTGTCGCAGTTGGTCTCCTAGGAACTCATTGCAAAGCATAGCCAAGACGCCTTTGGCAGGAAAATGGTGCTCAGGGAGAGCACCTCTGATTGCCATTCTAGCTTAAAGAAGGCTTGATCTTGAGCTTGAGGTAGAGGTACACTCATACTTCGGAGCATTGACAAGGCTTGAGGAGGTACATCCGGAATGCAATCTCAGAATTTTCTAAAGGTGAAAAAAAACTCATGTGCTCCGATTTTCCCTCTTTTCCTTTTGCTTTGTAGTCCGGAACCTATGTAGCTTTAGATAGGTCCTTGTTCTATTGTTCTGACAATGACCTGGGTTGACCCCGCGGTTTATGAAAAAAGAATCCTATTTTGTACAAATGTGGAGAATGGCACAGCACTCTAAGCACAGAATGATTTATTTTTGAAATTGAAATTGAGAAATGAGTTCTTAACCGGGTATTGAGCCTACGACTGAATACACCATGACTCAACAAAGAGAAAACGAAGGTAAAACAACCTAAACACATCTATTGACACTCAAAACGACTCAAAACAAGAATCGAGACAAACAAAAACAACAAACACAACACTCGAATGTGTTCCAATGGTGAGAGACCTCTCAGTTCACGAGGAGCCTGTTTCTTCGGGTATTGTTTCCTAACCTTTCTCATTTGTGATTCTCATATCACTTTGGCACTCAATCTCTTTTTCTCTGAAAAGCCCTTTCCTTACTTTTTCTCTCAGCGTACATCTCTCCATTCTTTACTCTCTCTTATTTTTTATCCCTTTCCTGGGTGGTTGATGGATAAGCAGGAAGTTGTGGGCTTTTGCCCCTAGTATTTTACTAGATTCTCCTACTTTTTCTCACAACTAGTGAGCTTTCCCACAGAGGGGTTGTGATGTGACTGGATGTGCAACAGATCTACAACTGATATCGGTTGACGATGCCCTTGGCTTAGCTTGACCGAGATGAATTACAACATGTCCCACTGGCCAGGTATACAATTGATTGGTCTCACACATTGCCTTTTCTACGTCCCCATTCTGAGTCAGACGCCAATTTGGGTGTGATCAAACCTGTCTAGATGAGGGGGTCGAATACCTTACTCCATTTCCAGTTCGTGCTTCGCAATTGGCTTGGTACCTCGCTGCTTGGAGGATGAGAGAGCTTTCGGCCCTCCTTGCTACTAACTTCAGTTGTGCCTTTTCTGGCAAGTATAGTGCCCTTTTTGGCGAGTATGGTGCCCTTTCCAGCAAGTACGTTGACAACGGGGAAAAGACAGAAAACTTGACTCAACTGTGCCCCCTAATTCATCATTTTGACCATTTTTTTGTTTTGGCTTTATACTAAAACAAATTTTGACCAATATGAGAGTTAGATTAACATGCTTATTCGACTTTTTGATTTGAAATCATGTAAATCAAGTTGTGAGCACTGAAAATTTTCCTTTCTTTGGGTCCAAGAAATGGTCTAGTTTTGGAAAAATGCAATAATTTTTGAGAGAATTAGTCAACCTCATTAAAAAAATCCAAAACTATTTTTGCAAATGGCCACTGCTCAACCAACATGGAATCTACTCTCAAGATGCACAATCTCAGATCTGAACTTGATTTGTCTTGCAGCTGAATCTTCTAACAGAGTAGGACAATCAATTTTGAACGAAGATGAGCCAATTTGCACATGGATAGAATAGCCGAGTTGAACAAGGGCAAGCCAATCAACATGGATGAGACAAGCAGGTTGAAAATGGTTCGGTCCAAACTTCAGGATGAAGTTGCATACGTATCCGAAAGATGGGAATTAGGCCGTACGTAGTTCCGGGTTAAGGTACACTTGGGTGTTGACACTCTCCTTTTACGCTCTAACTTTTGCTAAGGTCGCCCTTCCGGGTTTTCAACCTTGCGAGCTATTTTTTCTTTTCTTTTCGTTTTTCTCTATTTTTCTGTTTTCTCTTTTCCTTTTCTTTTTTTGTTTTGTTTCCATTTTTTCCATTTTTGTTCTTTTCTTTTCTGTCTTTTCTTGCTCTAACTTTTGCCTAGGTCGCCCTTTCGGGTTTTCGGCCCAACGAGCCTCTCAAGGATAGAAAAGTTTAACTTGTCCATGTTAATTGGTTTTGAGATCTCTAGCCATCTGAATCTATGAGAATGGCTGCTGTTGCTGACTAAATAGTCTTGATGATGTGAGAGCCCATCCAATTGGGGTTTGAATTTGCCCCTAATGTCGTGGATAGGAACTCGATTGTCCTTCGGCAATAAACTTTCTTCTCTCCGTTTCTCAGATTTGGCTTTCTTACCAGTCTTCATTGGTTTGCGAAATGACTCATCTTTTGAATCTTTGAGCACATCTGACCTTTTTTTTCCCCTAGTTCAAGGGCTACTTCTTATTCAGCTATGCAAGCTTCCTTTGATGGCATCTGATCTTCTTGATCTGACCTTCTTGCCTCTAGTTCAAGGGTTGCTTCCAATCTGGCCACGTAAGCCTCATATTGTTATTTGATCATTGAACATCCTGAATCAAGGTTCAAGGTTTGAAAGCAAAGAGGTCGAGTATTGTTATTTGATCATTGAACATCTGATCTTCTCGATCTGACCTTCCTAGATGTGCCATCCATTTTTAATCTGTTATTGGGGAGACCTTGGTTGCACCAAGTAAAGGTCGTCTCTTCCACCCCACCAAATGCTCAAGTACCCCCATGGGAAAGGGGTAGCTATAGTCTTCGGGAACTCATCTATACATCCTCCGCCAGAGGCCACTACACCTGTGCTAGAGATTGTGCATGGCAAAGAGGATGTTTTCTTTTCAGGATTTACCTTGGCTGGGGCCCGAGTAGTTCAGAATATCTTGGCTGTTGATGAGGGCTTGTATGTCAACGCTCAATCTGTGTACTTCACGAACAAGCTCCAACACATGCCAGGAATGGGGCTGGGAAAGAGTGGCTAGAAGGGCGTTACTGCATTAGCCGATGTGCCACATAACCTGCATGCCTTTGGTCTTGGCCATACGCCCACCAAAGAGGAATTGGTGAGGAAAGGGAAAGAGATGGCTGGAAGAGCCAGAGCTAAGCAGACCGGTAAGCGCTACGTGCTTGTGCACCGACCTATTTGGGGAACCCTAAATGGTCATTTTGTTCAGGAGGGTGAAGGCTTCCCATTCTGTGGTTTCCTCGAACCCTGGTTCAACTCTGAGAAGCAGTGGATTCCCGGCTTCTAGATTTTCTTTGACTTGCAACTGCAAGAGAGTGATACAGAGGAATAGACTGAACTAACTGCTGAAGTTGGGAAGAGCATTGAAAGTGATTCCAATAGCAGTGAGCTTGAAGTAGGGGCAGCACTGGTATGTCTCCTTTCGGATCCTCCAATCAACTCAGAGAGCTTGGGGGATAACCTGACCGTTTCCATGATCGGAGACCAACTGGGTGCGAACCCTTCTGGCAGCATCTTGGATGGATTTGACGCACCATCTCTCATTTGGTAGCTGGAGGAGGGCTACCTGTCTAGCAGTTCTGAGTCGGGTAGTGAACCAGAATCTGATTCGACAGAGTCTGTGGAGTCGGAATCAGATTCCGATTCTTCTGAGTCTAGGTCCGGTATTCCTGGGGGTGATAACTCGGATGCCAAGGTCTTGTCCAGGTCGTCCTTTTCTTTTTCCTTTGAGTCGGTTGTAACCGAGGAATTGGATGAGCTGGACCTTGTGAATGAGAATGCCACTGTAGATTTTGAGTACTTCTCTGTGCCTCTTATTTATTGCATTGATCATGATTTTCAAAATTTTGATAAAAACGATAAGGAAGGAATTCCTTTGGTTTTGAAAAATTTGATTAATTGAGAGGATGCGAGGTTTACAAAACCCTTCACTGATGAAATCATTGCTTTTAATATGGGTACTAAGAAGGATCTGCATCTGGTCTAGATCGGGTCCACGTTGTCTTCGGAGGAATGCGAGTGCTTAGTCGCTTTATTAAAAGATTTCAAAGATGTTTTCACGTGGTCCTACGAAGACATGCCTGGAATCAATCCTGAGATTGTACAGCATTGGATTCCTCTTGACCTCGAGGCCCGACCCATTAAACAGAAGTTGCGGAGAATACGCCCAAATTGGGCTTTGAAGATTAAGGAAGAGGTCACCAAGCAGATAGACGCATGACTCTTGCTAGTATCTAAATATCCAACTTGGTTGGCCAACATTGTTCCAGTGCCAAAGAAAGATGGCAGAATTCGGATGTGTGTGGATTTCAGAGATCTGAATAGAGCCAGTCCGAAGGACGACTTTCCCTTGCCGCACATCGATAAATTGGTGGACTTCACCACAGGCCATGCGTTGCTCTCTTTCATGGATAGATTTTCCGGGTATAACCAGATTCTAATGGCACCCGAAGATAGAGAGAAAACTGCTTGCACTATGCCGTGGGGAACCTACTACTACAGAGTGATGCTGTTTGGGCTGAAGAATACCGGGGCTACCTATCAACAGGCTGCAACCACAATTCTGCATGATATGATCTATAAAGAGGTCGAGGTGTACATGGACGACATGATTGTCAAGTCTAAGGGAAGAGAGGGCCACTACACCGCCTTGAAGAAATTCTTTCAATGGATCAGAGAATACAGACTGAGGTTGAATCCGTAGAAGTATACTTTCGGTGTAACAGCAAGGAAAATGCTGGGTTTCTTGATCACATAGAGGGGCATCGAGGTAGATCCTTCCAAAATCAAGGTCATGCTAGAAATGCCACCACCAAGGACTGAAAAGGAGGTTCGAGGCTTTCTGGGGAAAGTGCAATTCATAAGACGGTTTATCTCTAAATTAATCTTGACTTGTGAACCACTATTTGGCCTTCTGAAGAAAGGAAATAAATTCTGATGGGATGATCAGTGTCAGTTCGTTTTTGAGCAGATTAAGCAGTACCTTCAAAATCTGCCTGTGTTGTCGCCGCTGAAGCCGGGAAAGCCCTTGATTCTGTATTTGTCAGTAACAGACACAACGATGAGATGCATGCTTGCTCAGGAATCTGACGATAGGGTAGAGAAAGCCATCTATTACCTGAGCAAGAAAATACTAGATTATGAGACCCGTTACACCCCGCTGGAGAAAGCTTGCTTAGCCTTGGTATGGGCTACCAGCAAGTTGAGGCACTACTTGTTAGCTTACTCTGTAATTCTGGTTTCGAGGTTAGATCCCATCAAATATCTCTTTGAGAAACCAGCGCTGACGGGTAGGCTAGCCCATTGGTTGCTTCTCCTTTCCAAATTTGATCTGAAGTATGTTACTCGCAAGTCTGTCAAGGGGAGAGCTGTAGCGGAGTTCCTGGCAGATCACCTAGTGGAAGGGGATAAAGCAGTAGAATACCTGTTCCTAGATGAAGTTATTCTGTAAGTTGAGGAAGAGATTTGGATAATGTACTTTGACGGAACGTCTAATCAGTACGGTTATGGGATAGGGGTGTTGCTGATAGCACACAACAATTCCCATATACCCTTAGCTTTCAAACTCTGGTTCAAGGTATCCAATAACGAAGTAGAATATGAGGCGTGTATCGCTGGTTTGGAAGCCGCCCTGGAACTAGGGGCAAAAAGGTTAGATGTCATTGGGGACTTGAACCTAGTTGTGTCTCAAGCAAATGGAGATTGCAAGGTGAAAAAAAAAGATGAAGATCTATCACCAAACCCTGGATGTTCTGATTTCTAGGTTTGAGAAACTGACTTTCATGCATTTACTAAGAGAGAACAATAGGTTCGCTAATGCTTTATCAACTCTATATTCCATGATAGACATCCCGTTTGGAGTCCGAATGCGTCCGATCATCATTGAGCAGAGATATACGCTGGCCTATGAATCTATCGCCGCAATAGATGAAGTGTAAGATCAAAACCCTTGGTTTTATGATATCTGGAACTTCTTGGAAAATAAGGTTTATCCACCAGGGGAAAATGCAAAAGATAAGAGGCAATACGGTGGATGGCCATTCAATTTATCATCTGCAGACGTAAACTATACAGAGGGGTCATCTGGGAATACACAAGTTGTGTGTCGACGGGGAATCAAAGCGCCTAATGGAGGCCATCCATGGGAGAGAGTGTGGAGCGCACATGAACGGAGTAATGTTAGCTCAAAAGATTCTCAGGCAAGGTTACTACTGGTCTAACCATGGATGAGGATTGTATCGGTTTTGTTCGGCAATGCCACAAATTCAAGTTCATGCTAATCGCATGAATATCCTACTGTCGAAGCTGTACAACATGACTCACCATGGCCTTTCTTAGTATGGGGAATCGATGCCATCGGCGTAGTCACACCGAAAGGGTCAAATGGGCATAAATACACCCTGGTGGCAATTGATTATTTCCCAAAATGGGTGGAAGCTCAGTCTTATGCAGTGTTGAAAGCAGCGCATGTGGCTAAGTTCATCTGAAACAACATCATTTGCTGTTATGGAGTCCTAAACGAGATTATTTCAGATAATGGCTCCCATTTCAAGAAAGAAGTAATCAACTTGTTAGAGAAATACGTGGCTTTCCATAAGTCATCTACATACCAGTTGCAAACCAACGGAGCTGTTGAGGCCGCCAACAAGAACATTAAGCATATTTTGCAAAAAATGGTTGAGACCTACAAGGACTGGCCAGATAAATTGCCATTTGCACTCTGGGGTTATAGAACTTCAATTCGGACATCTACTGGGGCAACCCCTTACTCCCTTGTTTATGGGATGGAAGTTGTTTTGCCAATCAAAATAGAAGTTCCGTCACTGCGGGTTGGTGGCCGAGTGTCAAATAGCAGAGGTAGACTGGCAAAGAGCAGGTTTGAAGAACTGATGTTGTTTGATGAGAGAAGGATGAAAGCATTGTACCATGTTCAGGGTTATCAACGCAGGATTGCTAGGGCTTTTAACAAGAAAGTTAAGTCTCGGAATGTCAAAGAAGGGGGTCTGGTGTTGAAAAAACCGAGCTTTCATTCATGACCCTAGGGGCAAGTTCAGACCCAATTGGACTGGTCCTTACATCATCAAAACTATCTGGTCGGTGGAGCTATTATTCTAATGGACCTAGATGACCTAGAATTTTCCTAACCGATCAACATGATAAGTTGAAGAAATATTATCCCTGAGAGGCTTGCTAGGCCTAAAAACCCGGAAGGGCAACCTAGGCAAAAGTTAGAGCACAAAAATTAGAAAAAAGAAAAAACTGAGCTCACAAGGTTGAAAACCCTAAAGGGTGGCCTTGGCAAAAGTTAGAGCGTAAAAAGAGAGCGTTAATACTCGAGAGTAAACCCGAACCAAACTACGTAAGGCTTGATTCCCATCTTTGGGATACGTAGGCAACTCATCCTGAAGCTCGGCCGTAAACACCTCCAACTCAACTCTCCTGTCCATGTGTTGACTAGGTCATCTTTGTCTATCTTTATTTGAATGTTCGGTTGTGATCCTCTATAAGACTGGTTACAGTGTTGAACAGTGCTATTCAGACAAGGGGCAATTTGTGATCTTTGGATTCGGGGTTGTACATCTCAAGGATTGATTCCCAGCGTGTCAAGTTGTGATCCTTATCGAAAATGGTTTTGCAAAGTTTTGATAAAAGTTGATTTTTTGTTCGAATTTTACCTTTTACAACTTAGACCGTTTTTGGACCAAAAGAAAAATTTTCAGTGCTCACAACTTTAATTTCATTTATTTTAATACAAAGTTCTCCAAGTCTCGATACAAATCTGTGGTGGCCGAATAAATAGCAAGGATGGGGGAGATATATCTTAAAAGCTGTACTCTAGTCGGCGTACGTCCCGCATAGACATGGAGGCCGAATAGGGAAGGATCCCTAGGGCCGAATAATGGAAAGTAATAATGATTGAAAAAGTAGGCTCTGGACCCGAGGATCACACAAAAAGAACAAGTATAAATATAGAGGCAACGAACTAGAAAAGGTATGTAAGAAAATCACTTTTAATAACTTAGTAAACAAGCTTTCTTGAGGAAGACTGACTTGTCCGTCGGAGTGCTAATTCCGGCACCCCCGACCGGAGTACTTGTGTCTTTGCAGGTGACTGCCAGAGGATCATCTGCGTCTCTAGGATCGAAGAGTATTTCCAACCCATTTCCCCACAACTGGCGCCGTCTGTGGGAATACTCGAATACATCCATGGAAGACGTGACCGAAGATCCTCCGATAGCCACCGACACACCACACAGGTAGACGACCTCACCCCAGCTAACATGCTCGGAAAAAGAGACCATCGCGGCACGACGCGCCCTGAACTTCGATTCGCCAACGACCTCAGTGCAAGAAACAATGCAAGCTATTATAGAAACAAGCAAAGCAGAATGAACAGAGGCTCGAGAACATGATCGCTGAGAACGAACGACTCCGTCAGGATTTGGCCCTGGAGGTAGCAAAATCGAAAGAGGCCATGCGCGAGGAACCAGAGCGACCTCCGAAGGCGGACGGACAAAGACCTCGGGCCCGACCAAAAGATACCAGTAGCGACTCCAACTCATCATCCACGGAGCTCGACGCAAGGGGACGTTCCGAAACCTCCAGCTCCTCCGAAAAAGATCTGCGAACAAGGAACAAGCGCAGGAGAATCAGCTTTCTTGAGGAAGACTGACTTGTCCGTCGGAGTGCTAATTCCGGCACCCCCGACCGGAGTACTTGTGTCTTTGCAGGTGACTGCCAGAGGATCATCTGCGTCTCCCAGGATCCGAAGAGTATTTCCAACCCATTTCCCCACAACTGGCGCCGTCTGTGGGAAATTCAAACGAGGAAGACCAGCACGATCCTTTCGTTCGACGGATCGCAAGGGCATCCCTGCCCAAGAAATTCAAAGCCCCGTCATTCACTCTTTACGACGAAAAATCAGACCCCACTGATCATATCCGTCATTACAAACAGGCCATGACGCTGCACGCAGACAATGAAGCCCTCATGTGCCGAATATTCCCTAGCAGCCTAGGTCCACTAGCCGTCAGGTGGTATTACAAGTTGGAGCCAGCCTCGGTTAAAAGCTTCCGACAACTGCAGAAATCCTTCAGGGCCAGGTTTATCACCAACGAGGTACAACCGAAACAGGCCGACTCCCTCTGGGCTATGCAGATCCAGTCAGGAGAGACGCTCAGAGCGTATTCGGCGCGATATTGGGAGTGCTTCAATCTTGTTGACGATGCTTGCAACGACTCCATGGCCATCACCGCCTTCAAAATGGGTTTACATCCTGACAGTGCTCTGCGCAGTTCCCTGACCAGAAGGCCCCCAAAACAGTTTGGGCACTAATGAAGAAGGTTGAAGAATACTGTAAGGTTGAAGATGATGCCATAAGAATAAAAGCCGGACAAACCTCCAGAAAAACGGCCCTCCCCGAAATCGCTCGACCAATAAGCTCCGTACCGCCACTGAGCCCTGAGCCCGGCAACGAGCCAAGCGGATAAGAGGCGGGACTCCGCCGATCGAGCGATCAGTGCTCCACCGAATGAACGAACAATTACAAGTCGACAGCAGACGCTAAGGCGAACCGACAAAAAATATACGGAGTTAACAGAGCCGATCGCAGCAATAATGACCAAAGTCCAGCACCTTCCATTTTTCAAGTGGCCGTCAAAGATGGTGGGGCCTCCCGACACACGGAGGAGGGACAGACGATGCGAATACCAGAAAGATCACGGCCACGAAACCGAGAGTTGTTATGCGCTAAAGGATCATCTGGAGGAACTAGTACAAGATGGTCGACTGCAACAATACGTGGGCAAGGGGAAGCCAACCAAAGCATTAGCCCTGAGACGGATTCACCCCCGCTTGGTGTGATCCACATAATCTACAATTTACCGGCATCCCCGACCGTGCATACAATCCAATCACACCCGATCCTCCAAAAGAATAACTTGTCAACTGGCAAGCCCAGAGAAACTCAGACAATTAAGTTCGATGACTCCGACCTCGTTGGAACGAAGGCCAGCCACGTCGATCCTTTGGTCGTCAAATTACGCGTACGACAGTTCAGCGTTGAACGCATTCTCGTAGATCCAGGCAGCACTTTGGAAATTTTGTACTACAGAACTTTTGTTAAACTCGGTCTCAACGCGTCGGACCTATCCCCGTCCTCTCAACCACTGTTCGGCTTCAACGCGAATCCAGAGTACCCATTGGGGAAGGTCGTGCTCCCTGTTCGAGCGGGCTCAAAACGGTTGACGTGGAATTCTTGGTTGTTAAGCTTCCGACACCATACAATGCCATCATGGGACGTCCCTGGTTGCACCTCATGAAGGCTGTCCCAAGAACCTACCATCAGCTTATGCGCTTCCCAACAGACCGCGGCGTTGAAGAAATCCGTGGCTCACCGCAATTCCTGCCAACATAGATCTTAGGGAGATCCGTTTACGGACCCGACTTGTGGGATCCGATGCTTGTACTGATGCCACGTTTTAATGAAACATCAACTTTCTTTCACTCCAGGCAACTTAGGGCCGAACAAGTCTCCGGATTCGGAGCCCCCTTTGGTGCATGACACCTTAGGGCCGAACAAGTCTCCGAATTTGGAGCGCCCTTCGTGGATATCACGATTGGCCAAAATAAGTCTCCGGATTCGGAGCCCCCTTTGGTGCATGACACCTTAGGGCCGAACAAGTCTCCGGATTCGGAGCCCCCTTTGGTGCATGACACCTTAGGGCCGAACAAGTCTCCGAATTCGGAGCGCCCTTCGTGGATATCACGATTGGCCAAAATAAGTCTCCGGATTCGGAGCCCCCTTTGGTGCATGACACCTTAGGGCCGAACAAGTCTCCGGATTCGGAGCCCCCTTTGGTGCATGACACCTTAGGGCCGAACAAGTCTCCGAATTCGGAGCGCCCTTCGTGGATATCACGATTGGCCAAAATAAGTCTCCGGATTCGGAGCCCCCTTTGGTGCATGACACCTTAGGGCCGAACAAGTCTCCGGATTCGGAGCCCCCTTTGGTGCATGACACCTTAGGGCCGAACAAGTCTCCGGATTCGGAGCCCCCTTTGGTGCATGACACCTTAGGGCCGAACAAGTCTCCGATTCGGAGCGCCCTTCGTGGATATCACGATTGGCCAAAATAAGTCTCCGGATTCGGAGCCCCCTTTGGTGCATGACACCTTAGGGCCGAACAAGTCTCCGGATTCGGAGCCCCCTTTGGTGCATGACACCTTAGGGCCGAACAAGTCTCCGATTCGGAGCGCCCTTCGTGGATATCACGATTGGCCAAAATAAGTCTCCGGATTCGGAGCCCCCTTTGGTGCATGACACCTTAGGGCCGAACAAGTCTCCGATTCGGAGCGCCCTTCGTGATATCACGATTGGCCAAAATAAGTCTCCGGATTCGGAGCCCTTGGTGCATGACACCTTAGGGCCGAAAGTCTCCGGATTCGGAGCCCCCTTTGGTGCATGACACCTTAGGGCCGAACAAGTCTCCGGATTCGGAGCCCCCTTTGGTGCATGACACCTTAGGGCCGAACAAGTCTCCGAATTCGGAGCGCCCTTCGTGGATATCACGATTGGCCAAAATAAGTCTCCGGATTCGGAGCCCCCTTTGGTGCATGACACCTTAGGGCCGAACAAGTCTCCGGATTCGGAGCCCCCTTTGGTGCATGACACCTTAGGGCCGAACAAGTCTCCGGATTCGGAGCCCCCTTTGGTGCATGACACCTTAGGGCCGAACAAGTCTCCGAATTCGGAGCGCCCTTCATGGATATCACGATTGGCCAAAGTCTCCGGATTCGGAGCCCCCTTTGGTGCATGACACCTTAGGGCCGAACAAGTCTCCGGATTCGGAGCCCCCTTTGGTGCATGACACCTTAGGGCCGAACAAGTCTCCGATTCGGAGCGCCCTTCGTGGATATCACGATTGGCCAAAATAAGTCTCCGGATTCGGAGCCCCCTTTGGTGCCTGACACCTTAGGGCCGAACAAGCCTCCGAATTCGGAGCGCCCTTCGTGGATATCACGATTGGCCAAAATAAGTCTCCGGATTCGGAGCCCCCTTTGGTGCTGACACCTTAGGGCCGAACAAGCCTCCGAATTCGGAGCGCCCTTCGTGGATATCACGATTGGCCAAAATAAGTCTCCGGATTCGGAGCCCCCTTTGGTGCATGACACCTTAGGGCCGAACAAGCCTCCGAATTCGCAGCGCCCTTCGTGGATATCACGATTGGCCAAAATAAGTCTCCGGATTCGGAGCGCCCTTTGGTGCATGACACCTTAAGGCCGAATAAGTCTCCGGATTCGGAGCCCCCTTTGGTGCATGACACCTTAGGGCCGAATAAGTACTGTTCGCCAGACAAGGCATGTATTATTCGGCCCACGAGGACGACCCATTAAGGTTTAATCCACGTTCCGCCTGAAGCGAGGGCCGATTCCTGAACGAAAAAAATATCTAAGCTACACAAACGTTCGGTAGCAAGCTGTTAAGCCATACGAAATGACCTGCCTAATAGACTTATAGCAAGCTGTTAAGCCATACGAAATGACCTGCCTAATGTTACAAGTTGGAATTAGGAACGTCCATCTGGCATAACTAAAACAACAGATTTTCTTCAAAGTGAGACTCAATCATATAAAATAATACTTTTTATTTGATTTAAAAGTTGTTACATAGACGCAATCCGCGTTCAAAACATTACAATATCTATCTCTAACTTCTAAGATAAATCACGCATCGATCTAGCCGCGCCCGAATCGGCATGTCACGGGCCTCTGACACCATCGACAATGTCAAGGCCAAGATCCAAGACAAGAGAGGTTAGGGGCAACGGACGTCGTGTCTTCTTTCGGGGCGATCTGCTTCAACGACCTGGAGATTGACGTGTTTCCAGTTTCTCCTTTCAGCGGTCCACCTCCTACATCGGAGAATCCCCCGACGCAAACCGTGTGAGCGCCAGGTTCTGCCGGAATCTCAGCCCCTGTGACTATCATCACTACCTGATGGTGACAACACTTGACCATTCCACGCGATAAATGTTTGATTGCATGAGGCACTCCTACCGCTTTTATTCTCAATAAAGGCCGCGATCTCGAGGCCCAAATCCCGAGGCGATTTTATCAATGTTAAATCCCACGAGACAAGCGTCGGTCAACATTCTCCACGACCTAGTTAACCCAACGGTTGGCAAAAACGCACCGCACAGGCTGCGCAAGGCCAACCGGCCAGACTTCTTCAAAATTTCAACGACATACGCCGCAATGGCTTTATTAAAAGATAAAAGGTAAACGGCCATTGCATGCATTCCGACCACGCACAACAAATCAAAGTATCAATTTAACACGTCAAATGCAGTCAAGTCAACAAAGCGTTTTCTTCTTTTTTATATATATATACGACCAACCAAGAAATTACATAATAGCAAACGCGACCAGCGTTCGAACTTTACAATAATTAAAGTCAGACGGCATCGCCCTCATCCTCACTCTTTTCAACCTCGAAAGCAGAAAACGGAAAATCTTCATTGCGATAGAGAGGTGACGCCGCATCAATGCCTGACAAGCGAAGAGATTCGGCGACTTGAGATGCCTTGATCCAACCGTGCCTGAACCCACGATTTTCACATCGGCAAACCTCTTCGGCAAGCGTCTCCTTCGTCTTTTGGATTCCAACCAAACGCCCCTCATGAAAACCTTTTTCATAAGACCTCCCCTTGGCGGACTCCAATGCGAACATGCTGGCCGTTTCTCGATCGGCAATGGCAGCACTTATAAGCCGACTGGTAACCCTCTCTTCCACGATTGGATTCGGATTCACCTGCCCAGCCGGTTTCGGCTGAGCCGCTCTGATCTCTCTTAACTCACGTTCAGCCGCCTCCACGCGAGCCTCTAAACTACGGATACGCTCTTCCTTCTTCTCCATTTCTCGACGGGCGGCGCGCAATCGCATTCCGACTTCATAAGCCGTATAGAGCCCTTTCACCGCCCCATGAATGCCCTCGCGAAATACTTCGTAGTCCTGGCGACCGACCATTGACTGCTGCACTTCCGGAGGAAATATTTGTCGAGCAAATTCGACAGCCACGTCTGGATCTCGAACGATCGAGTCCGCTTCTGTCATAGGTTTATTCCTCACAAATACTGCGAAACTTAATGGGCGCGGATTCGCGTCTGGTCTCCTATCAACTTGGGCGTGTGGCGATTTCCCTAGGGACTGCCTATCCCGTCTGGGCGACCTACTACGACGTCTAGGAGACAGACGCCTCTGTCGACCCATAGCACTCTTGCTCCCAGCTCGCAAGGGCGCACCACGGTGTTCACTTTGCCTCATGTCACCACCAAGCTCAGCCAATGTCTTGGCTTCCCCTTTGCTGTTAAAGAAGAGTTTGTTGGACATTCGTACAATTGATATTCTCTCAGGAGTCTTAATCAGATAAGATACCAGACTCTTAAAAGCTATCCCTTTGGTCATTTAACGCTCGCACAGGCAGCACGATCGAGGCAAGTTCATTAATCGCGACACCCACTCGACTGACGCCGACTAAGTTAAGGACCGAAGATCAGTAGGCAGTGAAATTGCAAATGGTGATTTTGCTGGAACATGTATTGAATCTGCAGAAAACTAAAGTTTGGATAAACAATATGCAATATACGGCTTGTTTAGCATAGTAACCCCCTGGGGCAAGGGCAGATTCATCCCTGTATACGGCCAAACTACCCCAGCCGGCTCACGAATCGATCCAGAAGTCCTTATCATAAACCCCCTGGGGCAAGGGCCGATTCGTCAATATAAGGGCCGAAGATCAGTAGGCAGTGAAATTGCAAATGGTGATTTTGATGGAATATGCATTGGATCTGCAGAAAGCTAAAGATAAACAATAGTTCCAAATAAAATCACTCGGACCAAATTCAGGGTTTCCCCACAATATATTACCAAATGCATTGATGAACACAGCATTCATTCATTAAAGTTAAACCACAGAACTCCTTTATACAAAGCGTGCGGCGGTAAAGCAAAAAATTACAAGGAAAATTTTCATCAATAAATTGCTCACAGATGTTAATCAATTTATACATGAAAACTACCCTGGATCAACAAAGCATTATCCAAAAGAAGAAAAAACAAAAACAAAAAGACGGCTTCCTAATGAACGGCCCCCAGATCACTCGTCGGTATCAGATTCAAGTGGCTCAACATCCACCTGTTCATAAGGTATCGGCAAGTCCAATGTAACCTCAGCGGCGGCAAGGGCCCTGAGCCAGCCATGTTTGAACCCGCGATTCTCAAACTTGGACACTTCTTCAACATATTCTGATAGAGCGGGAAAGCGCAATGATGAGCAAAAGTCGCGTGCTTCCTGACATGTTGGGGTGCGCGAAGCCGCCTGACACTAAATTCCTCAAATTCCGAACCAAACACGCCGATTTACTGACCGTCAACAGGGAGTTCGGGGGGCAATTGTGGTGGCCGAATAAATAGCAAGGATGGGGAGATATATCTTAAAAGCTGTACTCTAGTCGGCGTACGTCCCGCATAGACATGGAGGCCGAATAGGGAAGGATCCCTAGGGCCGAATAATGGAAAGTAATAATGATTGAAAAAGTAGGCTCTGGACCCGAGGATCACAAAAAGAACAAGTATAAATATAGAGGCAACGAACTAGAAAAGGTATGTAAGAAAATCACTTTTAATAACTTAGTAAACAAGCTTTCTTGAGGAAGACTGACTTGTCCGTCGGAGTGCTAATTCCGGCACCCCCGACCGGAGTACTTGTGTCTTTGCAGGTGACTGCCAGAGGATCATCTGCGTCTCCCAGGATCCGAAGAGTATTTCCAACCCATTTCCCCACAGATCTCAAAAGGGCTAATAAACCGAGGGGACAACTTTCCACTCTTCCCAAATCTCATCAAACCCCGTCTAGGTGTTATTTTCAGGAACACATGATCTCCCACCTCAAAAGACAAGGTTCTCATCCTATGATCTGCGTAGCTCTTTTGGCGACTCTAGGCCGTGACTAATCTCTTACGGATAAGTGCTACATTCTCCGTCTTCTCGTGAACTAACTCTGGACCTAACAAAGGTGTATTACCCACTTCAGCCTGACACATCGGGGATCTACATGGTCGGCCATACAAGGCCTCAAACGGTGCCATGCCAATACTCGATTGGAAACTGTTGTTATAGGCAAACTCCACTAAGGGCAAGTGCCTCTCCCACGACCCCTTAAAATCAATCACACAACCTCGAAGCATATCCTCAAGGATCTGAATAGTATGTTTGGATTACCCGTCACTTTGAGGATGATATGCAGTACTAAAGGTCAATCTAGTGCCCAAGGCACTCTGTAAACTCTGCCACAATCGAGCTGTGAAACGCGGATCTCTATTCGAAACAATCGTCACAGGAACCCCGTGCAACCTCACTATGTCCCTGATATACAAGTCGACAAGATAGTCTACTAAGTCACTCACGCGCATAGGTATGAAGTGCGCAGACTTGGTCAACCGGTCAACTACAACCCAAATGGCATCACTGCCTCGTTGAGTCCTCGGAAGGCCTACAACAAAATCCGTCGTGATATGCTCCCACTTCCACTCGGCTATAGGCAAGGGTTGTAACAAACCCGTTGGCCACTGATGCTCGGCCTTCACTTACTGACAAGTAAGGCACTTCGATACAAATACTGCCACATCCTTCTTCATACCCCTCCACTAAAACTAGCGACTAAGGTCATGATACATTTTTGTGCCCCCTGGATGCACTGCAAGGTGTGAATGGTGAAATTCTTGGATTATTTCATCTTGGCAAGTCTCCGGCACAAACAAACGGTCTCGGTATCTAACACTCGAGTCAAGATACACACTCAAGCCCCGTTCTACTTTCCCACTGGAGATCTTCTCCTGATGGCTTCTACCTCAAGGTCACCTTTCTGCGCTTCTAACACTCGGTTCACAAGAGTAGGTTGGGCAACTACCATAAACAAAGCCGCAGATTCAACAGACTCACCAGGATGCAAGTCAAACTTCCCAAGAGCACCCAACATCTCCCACTCCCGAATGGCAATACAAGCCACACTGCTAATTGATTTTCTACTCAAAGCATTGACCACTACATTGGCCTTTCCAGGATGATAATGCAACTCGAAGTCATAGTCCTCTATGAACTCCATCCACCTTCTCTGCCTCAAATTCAAGTCTTTTTGGGTAAACATGTACTTCAAACTCTTGTGATTGGAGAACACTTCAAATTTCTCACCATACAGATAATGCCTCAAAATCTTCAAGGAAAATATCACCGCTACTAACTCTAGGTCACGGGTGGGATAGTTTTTCTTGTGGCTTTTCAACTGCCGTGAGCCATAGTGACCTTTCCCTCTTGCATCAAAACGCAACCCAAACCTTCCTGTGAAACATCGCAATATACAGAATAGCCTAAACCCCTCTGCAGGATAATCAAAACTGGAGTAGTGGTGAGTCTAACTTTAAGTTCTTGGAACGACTTCTCACAAGTCTCATCCCACACAAATTTGACTCCCTTCCTCGTTAGCCTAGTTAAAGGTGAAGCTAGTTTAGAGAAATCTCTTACAAATCTCTGATAATACCCGGCCAACCTGAAGAAACTACGGATCTCGAAAGCATTCTTAGGCTGTGCCCAATCTTGCACTGTCTCAACCTTGAATGAATCTACAGTCACCCCTTCCTCAGATACTACATGGCCTAAGAACTTGACTTCTCTCAGCCTGAACTCACACTTCCCAAACTTAGCATACAGCTTATGGGCTCTAAGCAATTCAAGCACTACCCGCAAGCATTCCCCCTCAGAAGGTGAGTAAATCAAAATGTCGTCCATAAAGACGACCACGAAATGGTCTAGGAACTCACGGAAGATCTGGTTCATCAAATCCATAAATATAGCTGGAGCATTGGTTAGCCCAAAAGGCATTACTAAAAACTCGTAATGGCCATACCGCGTACGGAATGCCGTCTTCGGGATATCCTCCTCCCTTACCCTCAACTAATGGTAACCCGACCTTAGGTCTATCTTAGAGAAACAACAAGACCCTTTCAACTGATTGAACAGATCATCTATACGAGGCATTGGGTACTTATTCTTAACAGTTACCCGATTCAATTTTCAGTAGTCGATGCAAAGTCGTAAGGCTCCATCTTTCTTTTTAGCAAAGAGGGCCAGCGCTCCCCAAGGTGATGTACTAGGGTGGATGAAACCCATATCTAACAACTCTTGGAGTTGAATCTTCTACTCACTCAACTCAGCAGGTGCAAACCGATATGGTGTCATAGAAATCGGTGTCGTGCCAGGCACCAAGTCAATAGATGTAGCACTTGTGTCCTTTAAAACTTTTGGTAAGTGTATTAGAACCCTTTATTCTATTTTGGGAACCTTTGGTGTTGTTTTGGGTTGGTTTTGGAGGAGTACAATCTGATTTAGACTTGTTGGGTTTGGTTGTTCGCACTTGTTCTTGTCAAAAGTTCCTTGGAGACTTAGAAATTCCATTCTAGGGTCGACCCTTACTTGTTGGTGAAGTTCTGGAAGTGTTGCTAGAAGATAGGGTAGACACCAGACTAGGAGAGGGTCGACCCTCTTATGTCTGTGTGTTAGTTGCTGGAAGATAGGGTAGACACCAGACTAGGAGAGGGTCGACCCTCTTATGTCTGTGTGTTAGTTGCTGGAAGATAGGGTCGACCCCCTCCTGTCTAAGGGTCGACCCCTGCGTGTTTTTCTAAGATTTTTGAGGTCCGAATGGGCCCTATAAAAGGGGGTTTTTGGGCCCATTATTTTATTTGACTTTAGGGCTTTTCCTCACTACTATAAATAGGCCCAAACCATCTTTTCCCTTATGATTTTCTTTCCCTTTTTCCTCTCAAACCGTGATCCGTCTCTTCTCTCTCTAAAACTCAACTTTTTTCACTTAAATCTCTAGATCTACTCACCTAGAGTGATCTTCTCACCTTGCTCCTTTGAGATACATTGTAGAGCTTGTCGAGGGCTTCTTTCTTGTCGAGGGCTTCTTTTTGATCGGAGCAAAATGTCGTTTCTCCTCCTTCGACTTTTGGGTTTTTCTTCCTTCTTCCTCTTCTAAGCTTGAGGCAGGGATATTCTACTCTTCTATATAGGTTTTAACATAGATATTGTCATCTTGTATAAATGGTGTGATTTGGGAAGGTTTTTGGTGAATTTTTGGTTGGTTTCTATATATATAAAAGGAGGGTTTTCTATTTGGGTTCCTTATGGGCATGAGAGGTCTTGAACATGTTATGACTTGAGAATAATTGATGAAATTTGGTCTTAGGTATAATATTTGATAAAGGGAGAGATTTGCCCTAATTTGAATTAAATGAGTTATTTTGTATAAATAACGAGATTGACTTGGAAATTATGGAATTGAAGGAACATGTGATTAAATGGTGTAGTTGGACTAATAAATCACTCACCTATGGGAAAAGTTGATAAATTATCTGTTGATAGATTTATTTATTTGTTTAGAAATATCTGCTTGGGGCTATCGGTGGAGGATAGCCATGATTGTTGTAGAAATTGCGTGATGATTAGGTGAATTGAAACTAATCAATTGGATTATGTCATTGAATATGACGGTTGGAGTAAAACGTTGAATATGTGATTTAATTGGTCATTGTATATGACAACGTGTTTAAATACATTGTATATGTATCTTTGTTTGGGAGGAGATAGGGGATGTACTCCATTGTTTGGGAGAAGATAGGGGATGGACTCCATTGATAATTAAGTTGGCCGGAGTGTCCAGGGTGAAAGTCCGGAAATCTTATATATATATTTTGAGTGCCGGTTCCCTCGGATGTAGTTCCGTAAAATGGCAAGAAATGGAAGTGTATGAATATATGTTTATGATTGAAGTGTTGATAAATGAGTTGTAGTCTCATTTTGAATTGTTTAAATGATGATGAACTATGTCCATGAATTGGTTTGGATAAGCAAATGTAAATAAATGGAAGTGGATTGAAATATGGATGTAAATGTTGATTGGTTATGGAAAGGATGTAAGTTGGTTGACAAGTGTTACACATTTATCGATTGCTAATGTTTTAATTAATTCTCATATGTTGTTTAGCATATCTCTACTGGGCTTTGGCTCACCCTACTTGGGACATCACTTTTCAGGTACAGGGGACATGCCGCCTCCAAGGTCTTAGCTTGGGAGGTTTAGGAGTTGAAGACTCCCTTTTTGGCTATTTTGTTTTAATGTTACTTGTATATTCAAGCCAAGGGCTTTACATGTAAAGAGTTAGAACTCTTCTTTTGTTGTAACCTAGTGTTAACTTGGAAAGCTGTAAGCCCTTTGGGCATTTATTTTTGTTGTTTAGAAGTTAGAGTTACATGCTATAGTTTCAAGATTAATGTTTATGAAAATGTAATGTATGTAATATCTTTTGCAAAAGAAACTCTGATGAATGGAAGTGTAACATTTCTTCTATGTTCACGGATTATATGAATGGTTGTCTTATATTTTATTTTGAGGGCGTTACAATAAAGAACTTAATCCCTTGGTGGGGTGGCAAACTAGTGAGGTCCTCGGGAAAGACATCTGGGTATTCACAAACCACCCTTGGCAACTCAACTCGGACATCATCACATTCACTATTCAAGAAGCTAGCAAGAAGACAACTAAGTTTACTCCATCCACGCGGATCATACACCGACGATGAGACTCTATCCACCCGGTCTCCCAAGAAATAAAAACAATCTCCACTCGAGGTACATACAGTAACCCTTTGACAGTAGCAATCTATAACAGCCCGGTATGATGATAACTAGTCCATACCCAAAATAACATCAAAATTAGTCATATCAAGCAATACAAATGCAAATGGAAGTCGACGACCAGCGACCTCTATATCACAACCTTGACACCCCTGTTTTGAGATAACCTCACCACCAATAGGTGACTCTACACAAATAAGAGATGCTAACTGTGCCAACTCCAACCCCAAAACCAATGCAAATGCAGACGAAATAAAGGAATGGGATGCACTCGTATCAATCAACACATTAGCAACTGAATTGCAAAACAAAAAGGTACCTCTCACTGCAGATGGAGCCGGTACAAGATCTAGTGTAGACACCCCATTTTTGACCGTTCTCAACACTTGGTTGTGCTTGCAGGTACATCCAGCAACAAGTTTGGTTGTTCGCCGAGCATTCGAACTTCGCAGCAGAACGTCACAAGTTTGAGCTTTCCAAACCTTGTTTCATTTCTGCCCTATCTTTGGACCATGCTTTGGTCCCTCCTTATTGCTTGTTTTAGTGCACTGCTGGCCATGATCAAGGGCTGCCGGCCATGGTCTAAGCCCTGCCGGCTATTGATGAGGCCTGCCAGCCATCGATGAGGCCTGCCGGCCATCAATGAGGCACTGCTGGCCACCACTGAAGGCCGGTTGGCCACCATGTTTCAACAGATAGTATGTTAAATATTTTGAGCCAGCTGTGGCTTACTGGGCCATCCTCCATACACGTGCATGGATAGATGGAGGCAAGTTTAAGCTTGTCAAGCAAGCTTTTGCTTGCATTGCCTATATAAGGGGAGGTGCTTCCCCCTTAGAGAGGGTTCAGAAATTTTAGAGACAAAATATCTCTCTCTCTCTCTCTCTCTCTCTGTATTATGCTCTATAGTGTTTGAAAGTGAGTGCTCTTGGCATATTTGCACACAACCCTCTTAGCCTAACCTCTTGACCTTGAAGCTGAGATTCCATAAGGGTTGTTTGAGCTCTCAAAGCTTGGTTTTTGCCTCAGAAGTGCCTATTTTGCTGTGGTTCTTCAAGGGTGAGTAGTTACCCTCTTTAAGCTTTGTTTTGCTTAAGTGTTTAGCCATCTTTGCATGCTTCTTTTGGCTTAGCTTTCAGCTATAAAAAATTCTATTTTTAAGTGTTAAAAATGGTTGTTTAAGGCCTCTTTGGTGTTGAGGGTGTTCTACCCTCTTGTGTGCCTTATTTGTTTAAGCTTGGTGCCATCTTTTAAAGCTTTAGAGGCACCCTTTGTTTGGCCTTTCTACCACTGAAACTCAGAGGAATTTCAGTGGTAGAAACCATGTTTTAAGGTCTAAAGTAGGAGGGGGTGGCCTCCCCTCCTTGCTTCTTGGTTCTATGTCTTGTTGGCCTCATACTTGAGCATATTTTTCTAGCATGTGTTGGCTTGATCTCAGCCTATTTTTGGTCTTAGTTCAGTATGTTGTAGCTCTATTTTGACTTGGTTGAGTCACCTTATGCATGCTTCATGTACTTGTAGTACAATCGTACTGATAAGCCTAACATGCTTCATGATTTGGCATATTATTCTAGCATGTATTGGCTTCATTCCAGCATGTTTTTGGCCATTATTTGACATGCTTTAACTCTGATTTTGGGTGTTTGGGTCACCTCTTGCATGCTTTTGGTACTTGTTGTGCAATCATGCTTGTTGGCCTAACATGCTTCATGCTTATAGTTCATCATTCTAGCATGTGTTAGCTTTTCTCCAGCACATTTTTGTCACTGATTTAACATGCTAGAGGTCTGTTTTAAGTGGTCTTGGTCATATATGCTTAGCTTTGTATAGCTATAGTGTAGTTAGGCTTCACTAACCTTGTGTTTGAGATCTTTAGCATGCTTTGAATGTGATGATTGCATGCCTTAGCCTCATTTCTTACTTGATTTCAGTGTGTATAGTGTAGTCACACTCTCACATGTTCTACTCTTTCAATGTTTTGTGAGAGATGTGACTTAAGCCTTGTTTATAAGCTAATACGTGTGCATGCCTGTCTAAGCTTGTGGGCCACCATTTCAGCATGTTTTGGCCTTTGTTTTGGCATGGTTGAGGTCTGTCCATAGTTGGTTTGTTCATTTGTGCTATGTATTCCATGCCTCTTGTGTAGAGCCCTTTGCTAGCCTTATGCTTTATGCCCTCTAGCATGCCTTATTTGCGATGTTTATGTGATATGGCATCATTTAACATGTTATTTCAGAGCATACAGCCATGCCATACTCTAATATATATCACTCTTTCAATGCGTTTAAGAGTCGAGCTTTGTGCCTTGCTTGCGAGCCATAACTTGAGCATGCTTTTCTTGCTTCTTGTGCTTAAGTTTCATCACATTTCAGCCACTGTTTTGGCATGCATGAGGACTGTTTGGGGCTGGTTCAGTCCATTGAGCATTGTATTGCATGGTCCTAGTGTTGTATCCTTTGCTAGTTTTGACGCTTAAGTTTCTTAACATGTTGTGCATGCATTGTTTGTGTGTTAGAGTCTTGCGTTTCATGCCAAGATTAGCATGTTGTTTGTGTGCATTGCATCGTGTTCAACCGGACGTTATGTTGAACACAAGGTGGATTGGTCCACTTCATACTCAAAGTGATGAAAGTGAGCCAATCCCCTTTGTCTCCATTGCCTTTGACCTCTTATGATAAGGCCATATGTAGACGTGCGAACGTCCCAGCTCCGCGCGCGAATGGCGCGAAATCCATTTTGTACATTAGCTGCTATAGTTCGGACTCAATGTCACAGTTTTGAATCTAATCTCATAAAGTGCAATGCAAGACCGATAAATCACCAAAGAGTCCAAATCTGGCAAATCGTTTTGGAAAACTGATTTTTTTTAAAGAAGTGCCAAACATGGATTGCTTTGCCAGATACAGAGTCGCCACCTAAATATTTTGTTTTTGGAAAATTTAGGAAACCCTGACTAGTGCCTAAGGCCACGTGTCCATTATCACCAAAGTTGTCTCAGCTCGGGAACTTGGGTATGAGAGGGGAAGGTCATGCAATGAGCACCCCCGCTCGCCCGATCAAAGATCGGCCTTTACTAACATGATATTTTGTTTTTGAAAACACATGTATTCTTATTCCGGTTTATTAGCTAGCTTACTACGTGATGCGCACAGCATACAAGTATAGACTAGATCGCCTAAGTTGGAACAAAACATCTCATGTTTGTTTGAAAACGGTTTGAAGGTGCTACTCGCAAGTAGGCTAAGACGTGGATTTGCCACCCTCAAGTGGGCTTAGAAAACATGATTTTGCCACTCTCAAGTGGGCTTAAAACTCGCATTTCAATGAATTGTTCCAATTCAAGCAATCCAACCTTCACCCACAGGCATTCAGGCAGTTATATCATTTAAGCAAATAGCCCCATGGCAAGTATGCTGTCATGGCAATCAATAACACACATGCAGGGATGCTAAAGTATAAACACTTACAGTGTACTCCGAGCCAAAACAACAACTAGTTAGTAATCAATGCATGATCCTAGCTATGTTAAGATGCCTAATGCAACACATGCAAAAATGTAACTAAAATAGGTTCGGCTATTCTAAGATGGCATATGAAATACAACTTGATAACATGCTGTTGAACACGTATTCAAGAAAAATGTATTGAAATACAATGCAGTTTGTATGATGTGCCGAGCCCGTGCATACAAGACAGATGAATGAATGCAAACATGCAAGCATAAGGATGCTAATCAAAACATGACCTAGAACTAACCATCGTAAGCGGTTAAGTAAAAGGGAGAAAGACGTGGGGTTGGAAGACATTCTCACACTCACGCACACTTATTACAAAATTCGCCCTCTCGACGGAGGGTCTGAATGAATAATACAAGCTAGCTACGCTAAGCTATTCCAACTAATCTAATAATCTAATTAGACTAATTATTACATAATCAAATTGAATAACTAGCTAACACTAAGCTGATTATTACAACATGTTAACTAATTAAACAAATTAGCTAGTTTAATTATTACACAACTGAATTGAAACGAATAGCTATACTACGCTAGTTAAATATTACACAACAAATCAAATGACTAATCATTTAGACTGATCAACAGCAGTGAAATGACCTCGTGGGCGAGGAAGAGATGCATGCTCGGTCGGCTTCGCTCGGAAATCCGTTGCCATGCCTCATGTTGCCTCTGTTTGCACTGTTTAAGACTTCTGAAAACTGTCCAACCTCCAAAACACTTCTACTCCACCTCATGGACATGCTGAGAGGTCATTGGCCAAAATGTATGGCCATCGGCCAAAGGATGAAGGTCATCGACCAATTTTGAGGATATCGGCCAATTGTTTATAGTCGATCGGCACACTGTATAGCCGATCGGCCACTACTTCCTGCAAACTCTCCTTTTTGCTGCAACAGAGCACAAATAGAGGCATGGCAATGTATTTGCAAGAAAATGTGTGTACAACTATACCCCTTATCATGTCTAAGGCTCAAAGGTGTGTAGTGCTTGGCCCTCGAGCCATCAATCACGCATTTCGATGCATGATTGCCAAAGAGGACGAGTTGCACAATTCAATGCCAAATGAATGCACAAAAACACATAAATGCCTTAACCTCTATCATGCATGCTCAAGAGGGTCGGCGACCGAGGATTGAGGCACGTTTCATCACTTCAAGTATGAAACGTCCCTCGTTCCTCGTGTTTGGATTAACACTTAATCCAGACAACAATGCAAAGCAAGCATATTTAACACAATGTAATGCATGCATGATCAACTTAACAAAGCAACACAAGCATGCAAATATAAGGCAATGTAACAAGCATGCAACAACATGCAATGCAATAAGCATGCAACAACATGCAAACCACATACTCAATGGACTTAAACCGAAAATGGACAGACCTCAACCATGCCCAAATCAGTGGCCAAAATGTTGAAATGATGGCATGAAATGCAAGACAATGCATGCACATACTCTAGCCCACCAACTAAGCATAAAAGCATAACTCTCAAAAGTTCTCAAGGAGTGATAAATGTAAGAGTATAGCAACACTATAAGCACTGAAATAAGGTATGAAATGATGCCAAATCATTCAATCAATACAAGCATGACATGCTAGGGTCCTTAAAGCATAAAGCTACCAAAGAGGACTACAAAGGAGGCATGCAATACATGGTACAAAGGCATGAACCAATCATGGACAGAGTTCAAATAGGCCTAAACAAAGACCAAAATATGCTAAGATTGAGGCACAAATGCCTAGGCATGCATGCATACACACTAAGCCACAAACAAGGTAACAAATGCACAACCCTTAGAGGCACTCAAAGGGTGAATGAAGTGGGAACATGGCAATGCTACATGCTCTGAAATGTCATGTGGAATGATTCCAAATCATGTACATGATACAAATGAAGCATGCTATGGTGCCCAAAGCTTAAGGCTAGCAAGGCACTTGCACTACAACTATGCAAAACATGAAGCATATGGAAAGGGAAACCCAAAACAGTCCTAAAACATGTTAAAATGAGTCTAAAACATGTATGGAAGGAAGCCAAAATATGCTAGCATGAAGGGCATAAGGCATGATGGATGCGAGGCAAATAAGGTGGATTACACTACACCTATCAAGACCAAGCATGAGATGGCTTCGCCAACAAAAATCAAAGTTATATCATGGCAAAATAACCCCAAATACACATTGAAATGATAGCTCGCAAGCTTAGGCATGAAGGCATACGTAAAGGCTCATGTTCAAGGCATAAAGGACCAACCCTTCAACGCATTGAAAGAGTGAAAGATGTGAGTGCATGGCAATGAAACATGCTCTGAAATCACATAACAAATGATGCCAAATCATTCAAATAGGTCAAGCAATGCATGCCAGTGGACTTGATGCACAAAGCTAACAAGCTAGAATGAACCATAGCTATACAAATCATGGCATGTATGACCAAAACAACAAAAATCAGAGCTTAAGCATGCTAAAACATGACCAAAAGCTTCTTAGAGTTAAGCCAAAATCATGCTAGAATGACATGTTAAAGCATGATACACATTAGGCTAATTCATGGAATTGCACTACAAGTGCATGGAGCATGCAAGGGCCAAGCAAACCAAACCTTAACAGAGGTATGACATGGCAAAACATCACTAAAAACATGCTCAAATAGAATCAAATCATGCTAGAAAAGCATGCTACTTCATGAAGCATGCAAGACTAGTTTGTGAGAAATACACTACAAGTGTATAAAGCATGCAAGGAGTGAGTCCACCAATCAAAATCAGAGTTATAACATGTTAAAATAACACCAAAAACATGCTTGAACTAATCTAATTCAAACCACAAAAGCATGCTACTTTGTAAGGCTAACAAGACTAGCAAAGAGGATTTACACTACAAGTGCAATAAGCATGCAAGAGGTGACCAAGACAGCCAAAAATAGAGTTATGGAAGGTCTGATAAGTCACAAAAATGAGCCTAAACAAAGCCATAAAGAAGTAAAAACACATGCTCATTTGGTTGGCCATCAACACTAGCAAGCAAGACAAAAGAAGAGGGGACCACCCTCTCCTATTTGGGCCCTCAAAACAGGGTTTTTACCACTGAAAATTCTCTGAATTTCAGTGGTTCTAAGGCCAAAAAGAAGTTGTTTGAAAAGTTTGAAAGTTAGCTCACAAGGCCTAACAAGCCAAGGAGCAAAAGGGAGGACAACCCCCTAGCCAACCAAGGCACAAACCAAGACTTTTAGGACTAAAAAATAGAGGAAAAACAGAGCTTTTTGTAGTTCAACACCACCCCAAAAAACAGCCCCAAAGTAGTGTGAAAAGATGGCCAAGCAAGTGTGTAAAACAAGCTTAAAGGGAGGGAGATCTTACCCTTGATGTACAACTGCAAAACCAGCCCAAAATCTGAGCCAAAACACCTTTTGGAGCTCAAACAAAGTCCCAAGTAAGCTTCAAGCAACCTCCTCCCAAAGATAGGCAACTTTGATCAAGGATGCATAGGCAAACTAGTTGTATTTCTCTACTTCTATGCACTTCTATGCACCAAAGGGCAAGAAAGAGAGGCTTTAGAGAGAGAGGCAGAGATCAAAACTGTAAAAATTGTAGAGAGAGAGGGAGTTTTGTGAGAGAAGCTCTCAAACTTGCTTAAGAAGTTCTAACCCTTTAGAAATGAGATATTTGGCTCTATATATAGCAAAAGGCAAGAGTTTGGTCGAAATATCTAAATATGGGACAACTGGAGGTTGTGTGGAACAGCTGGAGATGAAATATCTTCAAAAAATCTGAGTTTGCATCACTCTTGGCCGATCGGCCATCTTTTGTGCCGATCTGCCACTTATCTGCTACTTTTTTGGTTGATCGGCTAACAAAATCTGATTTTCAGGCCCAACTTCAAATGGGCATAACTCCTTCATATGAACTCATTTTTAGGTCATTCTTGTGTCCAAATTGAAGCCCCGGAAGTACTATTTCCAATGGTGGCATCCTTGCATCAAAATTACAATTGTGAAAAAAGTTCTGCATGTTTTGGTGAAGCCGCTCAGTTTTGGTCCAACCGGAATGATGCCCAACTTCAACCAGCCATATCTCTCCCATCCAGACTTGGTTTGAGAAGATTCTTGAATGAAAAATGAAGCCCCGGAAGTCTGCTTTCCAACAGTGGTGGCCTCATAGCTTAAATCTAAGTATACAAAAGGATAGGCCAGATTTAGCGAGGACCGCTTGACTCTCTCTTAACGGTTCATGCCCATCTTCTTCTTCAACTAGGTTTCTTCCCTCTTCTCCTCTTTTCTTCAACTCCAAACCCCTAAACAAGGTGCTTTGAAAGATTTTTCAAGGATTTCATCTCTCTTTCATTCATTTCCACTTTGTCCTCGCTCGGTTTATCGAAAAGCGCAACATTTGACAAAATGCGAGCCTCGGAGCATCGTAGAAACTTTATTTCAAAAATATTTTGAAAGAGAGGGTTTTAAGGTCTAAAAACCATTAAAAATAGCTTTGGTCGAAAATGGGGTGTGAGGTTAGGATTTGACTCTCCTCTTGCCGAAGAAATTGAACTATTGCTCTGCACATCTTTCACCATCAAGTAAACCATCAGTAATGCCTAAGTCTTAAGGGCGGTCAAAAATATGGTGTTTACACCATGTTCTTAGGGTCTTGCTTGCATTGCATTCATTGAATGTGTACAAGGTTGGATCTTTGGCCATCAAGCATTGCATGCTTGATTGATGGTCTTGGATCCAATGATGCCTCTCCCTTGATATTTTGAGGTGATATGGGGTGGCACAGTACATACATGCCCTAGGGAGACCCTTCATTTCCTCTGTTTTTGTGCTCTGTTGCAGAATGGCATCACAGCACACCAGTGGCCGGCAGTGCCACATTGATGGCTAGCACTCTTCCATCCTTGGCCGGCAGAGGTCCACTCTTGGCCAGCAGGTCGCCGACAGCCACCTTTCATGGCCGGCAGGCCACTGGTGCACTCCCTAGCCTTGATTTGGTAAGGTTCAGCAGCAAGTTCTTGGAGACACCCTGCAAACAGAGCCTCAAGAGAGCAAACCAAAGAGCTTTCTGGGGTGGAAATCGAGCATGCTTTTTCTACTTCTTCGAGCAAAGCTGGAGCAGCTTGGTTTAATGCTTACTTGTTAGTTAGCCTCAATTTGTAATTTAATTAGCTAATTTGTTTTTTTTTTTTGGGTGAATAAGAGATAAAATAAAATAGGGAAATTTACAAGAATACAAGGGGCATACCCCAGGCCCTACCACTAATTACAACGAGCACAAGAAGAAACCAACACAAGCAAAACACAGCCCAAAAGCATTAGTCCAAAGGCTCGTCCAGCAGATGACCGAACATAACTGATAATCTATTCAAAACCCATATCTCGAACGGGTATGGGACATGCACAAAAATTATATTAACTCCAAGAAAGCACAGATCTAGAATTCCCCAATAGCCGGCATGAGGGTACACAAAACCAACCCAGTACTTAGTCCAAATTACATTCAAGAAAGAGACCCAAACACAATCCAAAAGGAGAAAAACTAAACAAACAAACTTGGTAACCAACAACCAGAAAAAGACTATATACAACCATATATTAAAACAACTTATAGACCCACTAATCATGGCGCCAAGTGCTGCCATTGCTGAAAGGCAGCCCAAAACCGAATGCAGATGATAGGAAGGGCGCAAAATACAGCCACCTCCACACCACCAATAGAGAAGTATATGAACCTGTTCAGCAAGAAATAAAAAGTAAGTACCAATATTACATATGTGGTCATAGAGCAGAAGGAAAAGCATACTAAATATGTGAGACCTCCCATCACTCAACCCACATCTAATAATAGCACTCCACTCTATATAACAACTCACATCACTAGGCCCACAACTCACAAACTCACTAAAGATGTCCACTGATCTGTATGTAAAAGCTTCCTTAACCTGCATATAAAAAATATAATATATAATAGCAATTAGAGATAACCAAGTATACGGTCTCACATCTCTCAACCCACATTTTAGGAAGAAAATATATAAGCTCTCCACACTCGGCCCACTCAATACAATGTCCGAAAATGCTCAGGAGAGGAAATCCAGCAACTTTTGGAGGCAAACAACCATAACAACAACCTGCAAAAGAGAAACCACATAAGAAATCCCACAATATATGCTCACCTTCACTCAACCCTCAATATAGGTGCACTTCCCACACTCAAACTGCCCCCAGCATTGTTAGCCTGAGGCAACTTCAATATTGTAGAAGGTAGGTTCCATTGAGCCAAGTACCAAAGATCACCTGCAGAGTTGATTAAATTTTCCATAGAAAGCATCCTATCTCTAACCATTTGGACAATCAAATTAGTAATAATAACCACAGATTTGCACTCCTTGCTAAAGACCCTCCTATTTCTCTCAAGCAAAATGTGATATACAGTGCAGAGAAAAGAGAGTTTCATGATAGCAGACTGCAATGTCTTACAATTAGCTAATTTGTTAATTAGTTGAAGTGATGTAATAATTAGTAAGTAGATTGCTTATTATTTAATTTGGTTGTGTAATAATTAGTCTAATTAGATTATTAGATTAGTTGCTTAGCTTAGATTAGCTTAGCTTTTATTCGGACCCTCCGTCGAGAGGCCAAATGTTGTAATAAGGGTGCGTGTGTGTGTGCCTGTCTTCCAAACCCCATTTCTTTCTCCCTTTTACTTATCAGCTTTTGATGGTTAGTTTAGGGCATATTTCAATTAGCATCCTTATGTTTGCATGCGTGCATCATTCATTTATTTTGCATGCATCGGGCTCGACGCATCATACAAATTGCATTGTATTTCAATACATTTTCTTGAATACGTGTTTCAAAGCATGTTATCGAGTGTTGCATTCATATGCCATCTTAGATAGTCGAGCCTACTTAGTTGCATTTTGCATGTGTTGAATTAGGAATTGTTGACATAGCTAGGATCATGCATTGATTACTAACTAGCTTCTGTTTTGGCTCGGAGTACACTGTAAGTGTTTATGCTTTAGCATCCTTGCATGTGTGTAAGTGACTGCCATGATAGCATGCTTGCCATGAGGCCATGTGCTTAAGGGATTAACTGCATGAATGCCTGTGGATGAAGACTTCATTGCTTGAATTGGAACAATTCATTAAAATGTGCGTTTTAAGCCCACTTGTTTGTGGCAAATCATGTTTTAAGCCCGCTTGAGGGTGGCAAATCCACATTTTAGCCTACTTGCGAGTAGCATCTTCAAACCATTTTCGAAAACAAACATGAGATGCTTTGTTCCAACTTAGGCGATCTAGTCTATACTTGTATGCTGTGCACATCACGTAGTAAGCTAGCTAATAAACCGGAATAAGAATACATGTGTTTTCAGAAACCAAATATCATGTTAGTAAAGGCCGATCTTTGATCGGGCGAGCGGGGGTGCTCATGTTATGACCTTCCCTTCTAGTACCCAAGTTCCCGAGCCGAGGCAACTTTGGTGATGACAAACACGTGGCCTTAGGCACGAGTCAGGGTTTCCTAAATTTCCCAAAACAAAATATTTAGGTGGCGACTCTGTAATTTGGCAAAGTAGTCCATGTTTGGCGCTTTTTGATTAAAATCGATTTTCCAAAACGATTTGCCGGATTTGGACTCTTTGGTGATTTATCAATCTTACATTGCACTTTGTGAGACTAGATACAGAACCGAGACAGGAGTCTGAATTGTAGTAGCTAGAACCCAATTCGCGCCCTCACGCGCGGAGCAAGTTCGGGCGGTCCACAGTTTCTCAATCTCCCTTTTCATGTTGGGCCACCAATATACTAACTTCAAATCTTGGTACATTTTGGTGTTTCCTGGGTGCATAGCAAACATTGACTTGTGGGCTTCCTTTAAAACTTTTCTTTTCAAGTCTACATCATTTGGAATACACAATCTCCCTTGAAATTCCAACACAGAATCTTCAATTGTGAATCCCGGTTTAGGCTTGATGTAAAGTTCATCACGAATCTTCTTTAAAAGCTCATCATTCATTTGTTTTTGCTTAATTTCTTCGATAATGGCAGGCTGTGCAGACATTATGACTATCAAGCTATCTTGTTCAAAAGGCACAACCTCAATTTCGAGTTTTTCAACTCTAGTACCATCTCTCTTTGATCTGTGAGCAAACACGCAAGATTCCCCACATTCTTTCTGCTAAGTGCATCTACCACAGTATTGGCTTTGCCCAGATGATAGTGGATTTGCAAATCATAGTCTTTGATTAATTCAAGCCATCGCTTTTGACGCATGTTCATTTCCTTCTAAGTGAAAAAGTACTTCAAAAAGTACTTCAAGCTTTTATGATCGGTGTACACTTCACATTTGGTTCCATACAGGTAGTGACGCCATATTTTCAGTGCAAACATAACTGTAACAAGTTTTAGGTCGTATGTAGGGTAGTTCTTCTCGTGTGGTCTCAACTGTTGAGAGGCATATGCAATCACCTTGCCATTTTGCATTAAAACACAACCCAAACCCTTATAAGATGCATCACTAAAGATTACAAAACCTTCGGTACCTGAGGGAATAGTAAGAATTGAAGCTGTGGTCAATCTTATCTTCAACTCTTGAAAGGCTGTTTCTGTAATAACCTGACCCTCTCATATGTTTAAATCTCTCATTAGATGTGTGATTATATGCCTGTTTATATGTTTGACATGAAATTCTATGTTTTAATGTGTGGATTATATAATTTTGAAATTATATCTGTTGATTATGAGAAAATCTGTTGAAATTACGACCTTTAGACTGTAAATTGAAAACCTTAGAGGCGCGAACAGCTATGATTAGCATGATTTTTAGAACGTAATATGAAGTTCTGTAAGAATTTGATTCGTAATGCTTTAATTGACTTCATTTGACTAATTTCCTAATTTAGTCCCATTTTGACTCAAAGCTTAAAAGAGATAGATATATCTACAAGAGGCTTAGGTGACTTAGCCAATATTACCATATAATAGAGAAGAAAGAAGAGAGCAAGAGAGAGAAGAAGAGGGGTTCAACATAGGAGTTGGGAGATTGAAGAAATTGAAAGAAGAATCAAAGAATTAGCTCAAGGTAAGTGGAAATCACCTATATAGCTCTCAATCTTCCTTCAATTGAGTAAAACAAGGTCTAAAATGAAGCTTTGACACTCATGGAGATTAGGGTTTATGAGTTATGAATTTGATTGAACAAATTTCATGGAAGTGAACATGTAGGGTATGTTTGTTTTGGTTTTGAGAGAGTAGTTTTTAAAAATTGTTTTGGGGAGAGAGTTTAGAAATTTTTTCGGTTTGTTTGGTTGTATATTTTGAAAGTAGTTTTGGAGTTTGGAAGTTTGGAATGATTTGATAGTTTGTTGTAATTGAGTAGATGTATGTGAGAGAAAAAGTGATTGAGAAGGAGAGATGAGAGAGAAAAAGTGATTGATTGATATGTAAGAGAGATAAAGTGATTTTGGAAATTGTTTTGGAAAAATTACAAACCAAACAAGTTTTTTAGAAAAAATTTCCCAAAATCACTCTACAAAGCCAAACCAAACATACCCGTAATCTTTACATTTTGTTTTATTGCGAGTTGGTTCCTTCATTTTGAGTTTGATTTGAGTTGGATTCTAAGAAATTACTATCTTATCCTATTTCTTGCATGCTTTGGACTCATATATATATATATATGTATAGATATGAAAAGATGAAGAATTATGAAAGTTAGGGCCTCTAATTGGAATCTGAAGGAAGTTTTGATCTAATTGGGTTTCGATTTAATGTTTATCATGCTCATATACCATGATTTTGAAGTGGTGTTGCTTGATTGGTGCCTTAGAAATGCCCTTAGTAAGCTTGTTTTTACTGCATTTTCGGGCTGCATAGCAGAGCCTAGGACCGCACGTGCGGGGCCTATGGCCACACGTACGGGATGCCTAGCCACACGTACAGGATAGGGGAGGAAAATGTTGGCTTCTGAAATAAATGCACGTGTTGGGCCGCATGTGTGGGAAGAGAGGAAAAGTTGTGTTATTTTTTGACACCCCTTTCGACCTTCTGAACCTGTTACTCTGTATATTTGATACCCCCCAAAATACGTAAAAATGAATAGAAAGTAAATGAAACGAAAGAAAGATAAAAGGCAAGAAGCTAAGAAAGGAATACATTACTTATCAATTTATGTGTGGGATGTGTAGGTCATTCGCCGGATGGGACTGCTACACGACCGGATCACTGTGAGTAATAGTATTGTGAATATATGTTCACCTGTATTTATTTTGATACATTAATGTGTGATTCTCTGAAGTTATGTTTTATTTGAATAAGTGAACTACAAGAATTGGAATATGAAATGTAGGTATGAGATGTGAATTATTTACGTTCTGTTATTATTGGGCTCGAGGCCGTTCTGCTATTATGATTGGGCCCGAGGCTGTTTTGAAATGCATTAATAAAAAGGACAGACATGAGTTACGCACACGCTTTACACTTTGCAAGACACACGTTTGTTTATATGCGTTAATACACTATTATTATTCGCTCAGCTCGGCTCATTTCGTATTCATGTATGTTTTGTAGGTGGTCAGCTTGGAGGTCAGCCCTAGGTCAGCTTGAGGCATCTTTTTATGGAAATTTTTGGTTAAGTCCAAATGGAGTCTTTTTGTTTCTTATAGAGTTTAGTGCCACATTTTTGTAATGTTTTGGTGGTTTTTGTTGAACATTTTATGGTCATGTAAATTTTGGGTCATTCACTAATTGTACATATACTTGCCTTGGACTGTAATTATATTTGAACAGCGCACATGAACTTCTCCTATTAAGGAAAGATGTGTAATGATCCCGGCATATACGCACGGCTCAATGGACGTTGTAGTATTGAATTGTTTTTGCTTTAGGCCTCTTTGTGGAATTAATTATGTTCTTTGATTTTTGATTTGAGGCCTAATTACAGGTGTAGATACCCCATTTTTGACCGTCCTCAAGACTTGGACGTCATCGTTTGAACACTCGATGGTTTTGTATGCTTGTGTTCGTTTTGAGTGCTTGAAGTTCTTGGCCAAGCGCCTTGCCTTTGAGTCTTTCAACTTCTCTATTTTGTGCTTGGTTGTGGACAAAGAGCTTGTTGCTTCAAGTCTGGAGGAGAGGGTGGCCTGTTGGCCATCCCCACAGTCCATCGGCCATGGCTTGTGCCTGCCAGCCATCAATGGTGGCCGGTCGGCCACATTGATGGCCAGTCGGCCACTGGTGATGGCCGGCGACCATTTTTCTCTTTTTTCAAATATTTGTTTGCCAGTTATGCCAGCTGTTGTTCACTGAAGTGTATCTCCATACACATGTATGGAGGGATGAATACAAGCTCTAAGCTTGTTTTTCTATATATAGGGGGGTCTCTCCCCCATTTTGAGAGGTTAGACAATTTAGATCAAAATTCTCTCTATCTCTCTTCTTATTTTGTGCTTTGTAGTTAGCTTTCTCTACACTTTTGCACACAGACCCTTGATCAATCTTGACAACCTTGGAGCTGAGGTTCTAGGAGGTCTTCTTGGAGCCTTAGAAAGGGTTTTGAGCTTGAATTTGTGCCTGAAATTGTCTTGTGCTTCAAAAGGTATAAGACCTGCCTTTTAAACTTGTCTTGCATAACTTGAGTTACTATCTTTTTGTACTGTTTTGACATGGTTTTTTAACTACAAAAAACTCTGTTTTTGAGGTTTGAAAATGGTAGTTTATGTCTAGGTGAGTTAGGGGGTTGTCTTTCCTTTTTTGTTCTTTGGCTTGTGAAACCTTTTGTGCCATTTCTTACCACCCTTTAAATCAAACGTTTTGGCCCTTTTAACCACTAAAAATCAGAGTTATTTCAATGGTAAAAATCAACTTTTGAAGTCCAAAATAGGAGGGGTTAGCCTTCCCTTTTTGTGTCTTGCTTCCATGCCTAGGTTGCTTCACATGTTAGCTTGATTTTCTAGCTTAACATAGCTTAATTCAAGTATGTTTTAGGCTCTATCTTGGCATGTTTGAGCTCTATTTTGGACTGGTTGGAGCACTTGAGGCTTACTTTATATGCTTGTAGTGCAATTGTGCTTGATAGTTTAGCTTGTGCTATGTTTTGGCCTCTTATTCTAGCTTGTGTTAGCTTAATTTCAGCATGTTTTTGCTACTATTTTGACTTGTTTTAGCTCTGTTTTGGGCTGGTTAAGTCATTTGAGGCTTTTATTGCATGGTTATAGTGTAAAGGGCTTCACTAGTTTAGTGTTTTAGGCCTTTAAGCATGAATTGCTTGAGTTGCTTGCATGTTTTAGTATCATTTCACACTCCATTTCAGCACTAAAATCTCTGCAATCTCCCTCTATTCTTCACTCTTTCATTTGTTTTGAAAGTGGCTTTGGCTTTGAACCCCTTGTTGGCTTGAGTGTGGAATTGAGACCCTCATTCCTAATGGTTTAATTCCTTCGGGAGTTCATTACCAATAGCATGAGGCCTCTTTCATACCCAAGGTACTTTTGGTTTAAGCCCTCTTTCTATTAGAGGACACTCACCTTTTGGACTAATCAATTAAAGAATGGATTGGTAATCTAAAATGAGTAAATAAAACATGACAAGTAAAAGAGGCAAGATTAAGCATCTTTCATGTTGCATTGCATGTGTTCGGATCGGACGTTAATTCGAACACGAGAAAAATGGGACGTTTCATACTGAAAGTGATGAAACGTGCCACTTTTCTTAGTCACCATCACCCTTGATCATACATAATAGGGTTGTGGTTTTGTTGAGTCTTATTTCACACTCATTAATCTTGTACAAGCTTGGTTCTTTGGCCATCATGCATGAAAATGCTTGGTTGATGGCTTGAGAGCTAAGAGCTACACTCCTTTGAGCTTGTGTGATGATAAGGAGAGTAGCAGTACATACACTCCTTGAGAATACACTACTTTGCCTCTGTTTGCTCTCTGTTATAGCAAAAAAGAGAAGTCCGGGGAAGAGGTGGCCGACCGGCCACCAGAAATGGCCGACAGCCACCAAAAGTAGCCGATCGGCCACTAATGGTAGCCGACAACCACCATTTGTGTCCGATCAGCCACCAGTGAAAGAAGGTTGCTCTGTGTGTTCCTGAGATGGAGCAGACGTGTTCTGGGAGTTGGCACAATTTTCGGTGTTCAAGCAAGTGCAAATAGAGGCTGTAAAAGGCAAGGCCGTGGTATTTTCGGGGAGAGAAGCCGAGCATGCATGCATCCCTCGCCCCTCGAGGCCATTTTCTTGCTTTGCTTAATTAGTTAGTGTAACTAGTTAATCAATTCCAATTTGTAATATTTAATTAGCTTAGCGTAGCTAGTTATTCAATTTGGTTTGTAATAATTAGTTAACTAGAATAGTTAATTAGTTTTATGTTGTAATAGTTAGCTTAATTAGCATAGCTAGTTAGCCTATTTATTCGGACCCTCCTTCGCGAGGGCATAATGTTGTAATAAGCGAGCGTGCGTATGTGCATGTCTTCCAACCCCGCGTCTTTCTCCCTTTTATTTAACCGCTTTTGATGGTTAGATTATGGACATTTTCAATTAGCATACCTTATGCTTGCATGATTGCATCATTCATTTGTCTTGCATGCACCGAGGCTCGGCGCATCATTCAAACTGCATTGCAATTTCAATACTTCTTTGAATACGTGTTTCAAAGCATGCTATCAAAGTGTTGCAAATCATATGCCATATTAGTAGCCGAGCCTATTAATTGTATTATCGCATGTGTTGCATTAGACATCTTGTATAGTTAGGATCATGCATCTTTCTAACTAGTTTTTGTTTTGGCTTGGAGTACCCGATGAGTTTTATGCTTTAGCATACTTGCATGAGTGTGATTGCCATATTGCCATGTTTCGCATGCTTGCCATGAGGCTATGTGCTTATTTGCTAAACTACATGAATGCCTGTGGATGAAGGCTTTGTTGCTTAAATTGGAACAATTCAATGAATGTATGTATTAAGCCTACTTAGTTGTGGCAAATCATGTTTTAAGCCCATCATGTTTGATGGCAAATCCGCATTTTAGCCCACTTGAGGGTGACAAATTCAAACCATTTTTGTAAAACAAACATGACTTGAAATGTTTCAATTCTTGCGACATAGTCTATACTTGCGTGTGTGCGTCACATAGTAAAGTTAGTTAATAACCGGAATAAGAACACATAGGGTTTATAAAAGAATATATCATGATTAGTAGAGGCCGATCTTTGATTGGGCGAGCGGAAGTGCTCATTTCAGGACCTTCCCCTCTCGTATCCAAGTTCCCGATCCGAGGCAACTTTGGTGATGACGGACACGTGGCCTTTGGCACAAGTTAGGGTTTCCTAAATTTTCCAAAAAACAAAATATTTAGGTGGCTACTCTATAATCTGGCAAAGCAGTCCAATTTTGGCATTATTTGATTTAAAATCAATTTTCCAAAATGATTTTCCGGATTGGACTCTTTGGTGTTTATCAGTTTCACATTGCTCTTGTGAGACTAGATTCAGAACTGCAGGTAGTGTCCAAACTGTGAGGGCCTTTCTTTTCAAACCCCTTTTCCGAAAGGCGGGGGCGCGAGAAAAAGGTGATCTCATAGTTTCTGGCGACTCTGCTGGGGATTTAGAGAACTTGACTCGAACTCATAATATGTTGTTTTATCTACACTTATGTGTTTCTTTGCATTGCATTTGCATCAGTACGCCTAAGTCACAGTGTTTGCCATCTGCTATTCCTGAATGGTTTGCCGGAGGCTCGTTTAGAAAAGCATGCCATAAGGCTGACCGGTTGTGGACTCTGCCACGATGGGAACACAAGCCTTGGATCTAGACTACCACTGTGCCGTTTGACCCTTCTTTCACTTCTCGGTATTAGGTGCGAGAGGTATATTAGGTAGTCTTATTGAGGTACCCTTTTTGACCAATCAGCCTAGTTGCATATTGGAAGCCATAGAGACTGTTCCGAACTAGGACAGGTTGCTCACCCGAATGTAGGATTGTATGAAATCGCTTGTTTGCGTATTGAACCTCTAGCTCCTGACGAGATTAGGACAGGGTAACCGTACCCCATCATAGGGGTGTTTTGGCTCTCACTTGCTTGATATGTGCTTTTAGAGCGAAACTCTGCAGGAATGTATGTATCAGTTGCAAGTCTGGGTATTAGTTTTGAAGTAGAAATTTGGGGCAGAAATCAGTGTTTGAGTACAGTCGTCCAGCCTATGATTTCAACTGTGTGTTGTCTCTGTCTAAGCCGAGGTGCTGTGCGTTTTCTGATTTTTGTTTCTTCTGCTCTATTTTTCTTTTTGCAAGGTAGTGTTTCACAATTGCATCAGACGAAGCAGTTACCCCCCAAGTACTTTGGACCTAAGTTAGGAGGATTTACCGATTTGAGGATCTTATTGGAGGACAACCAGTGTTTGCTTCGCTACCGTCGGTTACCAGACGGAGGAGAGTTAGGCATAGCTCACCGGTTCAGCAGTCTCCAATTCAGCAGTTACTGACTACTTCACCTGTGCTCAATCGAACCCAGTTATCTGCTTCAACTTCAGAAAGGGAGAACACACTAGTTCTGATAAATCAGCACCCCCCAGTCAACATAGAGGATATGATGCGCCAACTTTAACAGACTATCGGGAATATGCAGTTGGATGCTGCCCGCCAAGCGAAAATTGTAGCCCAGCAGGCTGAGTTGATTGCTAGGCTACAGCAACAACAGCCGCAACAAGCAACAGCTTCTGCATCCCATCCACCTCCTGCAAACATTCCAGTACCCAAAGCTCTTGCTCCCACAACCAATGTCTAGGAAAATGCAGACATCCCAGTGGATCCGATTCCACCCCAGACTTCCAAAGCACCGGTTTACCCAACGGAGGCATCGTTTGAGTTTGAGGTCGACCCTACCGCATTGAAAGTGAGCAGGCTTGAGAAGCTTTTCAAACAAGCTCAGGGTGTCAATTCGATCCCAAATATAGAGGATGGCTATACCGATGCAGCGGTGACCTTTCCAGATAGGTTTAAAATGCCACATATAGACCGCTTTGACGGTTCGGGTGATCCCATGGTCCACTTGCGGCTATTTTCAGACATTTTGCGGCCAATGGGCCTAACTAGACTGCAGAAGTTATCTCTTTTCAGCTGAACCTTGTCAAGTATCGCAGCTATTTGGTATGCTAAACTTGAAGATTCTATGAAGAGGAGCTAAAAAGAGATGGCTGAGGCCTTTATTGCCCAATATTCCTATAACACTCAAATCGAGGTCAAAACTCGTGATCTCGAGGTAACTCGTCAAGAGCCAAAGGAGGGCTTCTCCGATTTCGTCACTCGATGGAGGGCCAAGGCTTCCATGATGACCGCCGGCTAGCTGAAAAGGACAAGATCAGAATGGTCGTTCGTAATCTGTAACCGAGGCTGCTACAGAAGATGATAGTCTTACCTCTGCCAACATTTGTTGACCTCCATAAGATAGGGGTGCAGATAGAGGATGCAATGAAACAGGGTTTGATAGACCACGAGAAAGAGTAGCCTAAGAGGGCTTTTACATGTAGTTCCAATGCGGCTACAAGTAGTAATGTAGTAGCAAAGACCTCTGATGTTGGTATGGTCACCACCGCACCGAAAATAGCCACCCCCTTCGCCGAAACATTCGAAACCACCTCACAACCTGCAAAGCACCAACCTCGAGGCCAGAGGGTTTTCACCCCACTCTACATTTCTCTATCTGCGGGCTTGAGGGTCCTGATAAAAAAAGGGCATCTGAAGCCCCTAGAGGGCCCATTGCCTAATCCCCTCCCTCCTATACACAACCCGACCAAATACTGCGCCTTCCACCAGCAGCATGGTCATGATACCGACCTATGCTTTAGGTTACGTCATGAGATTCAGGATCTCATTGACAAAAAAGTGATAGCGCCTCCTCAAAAGCCTAACGTCACTACAAATCCTCTCCCACCACATAACCAAACCTCTCCACCCCGGCAAATAAACCTTATCCAAACACTGGCCGTCCCGAACGACCCCAGTAGATGCATCACCCCCTCTCATCTACCTAAGCCGGCATTGTTCTTCCCAGAAAGCACAGACTTGAGCATGATGAGCGCATCCATATCCCAACCCGAACATGTGGTGGTAGCTATAGTAGAAGAAGGCATGCCTGAGGGCTCCATGAGCATAACTGAAGAGGAATACAACCCGTGCCGCTATATTGTGCCAACAAGTCAGGCCAGACCAGGGGTAGAATTACTGACGGGAATGGAGGTTAATGTAGTCCGGGAGGACGGACCAAGCTAAGGACTGGATGACTTGGCCGAGCTCAAGGAGGACATCAATAATCTGTAGTTCTTCGATGAACAAGATCTGGGGAGTGTACATATTGGATGGTTTGATATGAACGGATCAACGGATAATATGGGATGGCTCAGTGATGAACCGGATGTTGATGAGGGGTCTCAACCAAAACAGGAACAGCTGGAAAGAGGAACTACTGTAACGGCGGAAACGGTCGACGACAAGGGAAAGTTGCCGGAGCGCACCGGTACTAAGAACTGTGCTCAAGAATTGAGTAGCGTTAGTACAGCCGATACAAAATAGGAGGCCACACTGAAGCGGTTCGAGCATGAAAGAATTGAGAATGATCAGAAGGATAGAAAAGCCAAAGGCCCTGCAGGGATTGACTGTGATGCGGATATGGGAATATTTACAACAGAACCGGACAGTTGCTTGTCGGTTGCCGGAGGAATGTGGTGGGAAGATGATGATTTGCATCTTGCGCACACGAATGGAGATTGAGGATAGAATTTGCCAGATGATACATGGTATTCCGACGAAGTGGATCACATGACCAGGAGCGGGCGGTACTTTAAGCCCCCACACCTGGACCAACTAGAAGCATCGGGGAAAGATAAGGAGGCAGAAAAATAGAAAGAGAAACTTCTGGAAGAAGAAGCTGTACTGAAGCAGCTGAAGAAGATTCAAGCAGACATATCCATTTGGGGATTGCTTATGGCTTCACGGGTGCACAGACAAGCCATCCTATCAGCAATGGATAAGGTGAAGCTCTCTGTTGACACAACCCCTGAGCAGTTAGTGGGACTGGCCTTCCCGGGAGGGGATTCGCTGACTTTGACCTTCACAGATAAGGAATTGCCGCCTGAGGGCTCTGAGCATAATAATCCACTATACATCTCTGTTGAATGTAAAGAGAAGTGGATACCAGCCGTCTTGGTTGATACCGGGTCTGCAATTAATGTGTGTTGTCGCGCACGGCCTATGCTATTGGCTTGAAGCCAGTAGATTTTGTACCAACGGCCCAGGTGATTCGGGCTTATGACAATAAGAGTCGGGAAGTGATGGGGACAGTTCAGATCAGAACGCAGGTTGGCCTGGCACAACAGGATGTTGAGTTCCATATCCTGGATGTACTGGCCACTTTTAACTTACTCCTTGGACGGTCGTGGCTGCACCAAGTGAAAACTGTCTCTTCCACTCTACATTAGATGCTGAAATACCCCCATGGGAAGGGGGTAGCTATTGTTTTTGGGAATTCTTCTATACATCCTTCGCTAGAAGTCACTACACTGGTACTGGAAATTGTACACGGTGATGAAGATGTTTTCTTGTCTGGGTTCACCTTGGCTGAGGCCCGGGTGGTGCAAGATATCCTGGCTATTGATGAGAGGTTGTACATCAGTTCTCAATCAGTCTACCTCATGAATAAGTTACAGCATGTACCCGGAATGGGATTGGGAAAGAGTGGTCGGAAGGGCGTTGTTGTATTGGCCGAAGTGCCACATAACCCTTATACCTTTGGTTTAGGTTACACGCCTACCAGAGAGGACTGGGTAAGAAAAGGAAAGGAAATGGCAGGAAGAGTCAAAGCTAAGCAAAGTGGGAAGTACTATGAGCTGGTGCATAGACCCATTTAAGGAACCCTGAACGACCGCTTTGTCTGGGATGGGGAAGATTTCCCATTTTGCGGCTTTCCTGAGCCATGGATGAACTCTAAGAAGCGGCGTTTGCTCGGCTTTAAGATCCTCTTCGACCTACAGTTGCAAGGCGATGAAGTTATAAAAGAACAGACTGACTTACCAGCTGAGGCTGAACAGAGTATAGAGGATGAGTCCAATGGCAGTGAACTTGAGCTGGGAGCAGCGCTGGCTTGTCTCCTTTCGGATCCTCAGATGACATCGGAGAGCTTGGGGGATGACTTCACCGTTTCAGTGATCGGAGAGCAATCGACTGTGGACCCTTCCAGTGGTATTTTGGATGCACCTATCACACCCTCATTCGTTTGGCAGTTCGAGGAGGGCTTTTTGTCTAGCAGTTCTGAATTAAGTAGTGAACCAGAATCTGATTCCACAGAGTCTGTGGAGTCGAAATCAAATTCCAGTTCTTCTGAGTCAGAGTCCGGTGTTCCTAGGGTTGATAACCCAGATGCCGTTGTTTTGTCTAGGTCGTGTTTTTCCTTTTCTTTTGAGTCGGTTGTAACCGAGGAATCGGACGAGTTGGAAGCTTTGAATGAGAACGGTACCACTGCTATTTCTAAGTACTTTTCTGTGCCACTTGTATACTGCATTGATCATGACTTTCAAAATTTTGATAAAAACGATGAGGAAGGAATTCTTCTGGTTTTGAAACATTTGATTGATCGAGAGGAGGAGAGGTTTGTAAAACTCCTGGTTGATGAAATCATTTCAATTAATGTGGGTACTGAGAAGGATCCGCGTCTGGTCCAGATCGGATCCACGTTGTCTTCGGAGGAACGTGTGCACTTAGTCGCTTTATTAAAAGATTTCGAAGATGTTTTCGCGCGGTCCTACGAAGACATGCCCGGAATCGATCTTGAGATTGTATAGCACCGGAATCCTCTTGACACTAAGACCCGACCTGTCAAGCAGAAGCTTCAGAGAATACGCCTGGATTGGGCTTTGAAAATCAAGGAAGAGGTCACCAAGTAGATAGACGCAGGGTTCTTGCTAGTATCTGAGTATCCTACTTGGTTGGCCAACATTGTTCCGGTGCCAAAGAAAGATGACAGAATTTGGGTGTGTGTGGATTTCAGAGATTTGAACAAAGCTAGTTCGAAGGACGACTTTCCTTTACTGCACATCGACAAATTGGTGGACTTCACCGCAAGCCATGCGTTGCTCTCCTTTACGGATGGATTTTTTCGAGTACCACTATTTGGTCTCCTGAAGAAAGGAAAGAAATTCCAATGGGATGAGCGATGCCAGGTTACTTTTGAGCAGATCAAACAGTACCTTTAGAACCCACCAGTGTTGTCATCGCCAGAGCCGGGGAAGCCGTTGATTTTGTACCTGTCAATAACCAACACGACAATGGGCTGCATGTTTGCGCAGGAATCTGAGGATAGAGTGGAGAAAGCCATCTATTACCTGAGCAAAAAGATGCTGGAATATGAGACCCATTACACCCCGCTGGAGAAGGCTTGCTTAGCCTTGGTATGGGCTACCAGGAAGTTGAGGCACTACTTGTTAGCTCACTTTGTAATTTTGGTTTCGAGATTAGATCCTACCAAATATCTCTTCGAGAAACCAGCGCTTACGAGTAGGCTAGCCCGTTGGTTGCTTTTTCTCTCCGAATTTGATTTGAAATATATAATGCGCAAGTCTGTGAAGAGGAGAGCGGTAGTGGAGTTCCTAGCCAATCACCCAATGGAAGGGGACGAAGCAGTAGAGTGTTTGTTCCCAGATGAGGCTATTTTGCAGGTCGATGAAAAGATTTGGACTATGTACTTTAACGGAGCGTCTAACCAGTATGGTTACGAGATAGGGGTGTTGCTGATAGCAGCCGACAATTCCCACATACATTTAGCTTTCAAACTCCGGTTCAAGGTATCAAACAACAAAGCAGAATACGAGCCATGTATCGCTAGCTTAGAAGCCGCCCTGGAATTAGGGGTAAAACGGTTGGACGTCATTGGAGACTTGAACCTGGTTGTGTCTCCGGCGAAAAGAGATTGGAAGGTTAAGGAAGAAAGGATGAAAATCAATCACCAAACGCTGGACGTTTTGATTCCTAGGTTTGAGAAGCTAACCTTCACGCATCTGTTAAGGGAGAACAATAGGTTTATTGACGCTTTATCAACTCTATCTTCCATGATAGACATCTCTTTGGGAGTCTGGATGCGTCCGATCATTATTGAGCAGAGGTATGTGCCGGCCTACGAGTTGATTGCCGCGATAGATGAAGTACAAGATTAGAACCCCTGGTATCATGATATCTAGAACTTCTTGGAAAATGAGGCTTATCCACTAGGGGCAAATGCCAAAGAGAAAAGGGTAATACGGCGATTGGCTGCTCAGTTTATCATCTGCGGGGGTAAATTGTACGAACGAGGCCATCTGGGAATGCACAAACTGTGCGTCAATGCAGAAGAATTGAAGTGCCTAATGGAGGCCATCCATGGAGGAGAGTGCGGATCGCACATGAGCGGGGTAATGTTAGCCCGGAAGTTTCTTAGGCAAGGTTACTATTGGTCAACCATGGAGGAGGATTGTATCAGTTTTGTTTGGCGATGCCACAAATGCCAGATTCATGAAAATCGCATGAACATCCCGCCGTCGAAGCTATACAACATGACTTCATGATGGCCTTTTTTAGTCTGGGGAATTGATGTTATTGGGGCAGTTACGCCGAAAGGCTCAAACGGGCATGAGTATATCCTTGTAGCAATAGACTATTTTACAAAGTGGGTCGAGGCCCAATCCTACTGTCATGACCCAAACCCACCCCTATGGGTTAAGGACATAACCGGCCAGTAACCAAGAGATTACCTATGGCCTCAAACCAAATAAAACGGATTCAACAGAGTAAAGGGGCCAAAACGGAAGTAATTTAAAGCTTTTGTCCATAGAGCTGTGCCTACATGGCATAACAAAATCAATTAAAAAACATTTCATGATAACTCACGCATATACATAGAGTTAATCTATATCCAGGAACTTCAGTTATACAGTCATCCAAACAAAACTCATATACAAAAAGTGATTCAATGTTTTTGCCGACATAGCAAAAATACAATAAAGGAACAAAAGGGGCGAAAACTAGTCTCGTGCGTGAGACGTATGGGCTGACTCCTCAAAACTGTGGCTGCTTCTCATATACGTCACTGGGGTTGGGTTTGAACATCTCTTGGCTCACCTACAGACACATGAATGAGAGTGAGCGAAAGCCCAGTGAATAATACAAAGTAAAGAAGATACATGAACGAACTTTGAAACAAGTACGTCAGACGGCCTTGGGCCCAATTCATGTTTCTATCTAATGTATCAAACGACTAAAGATCTAAACGTATCAAACGGCCTCGGGCCCAATTCACTCACACCCGACGGCTTTTGGCCCATTCGTTCATATCCAACGGCCTTTGGCCTAATCGTTCATGTCAGACGGCCTTTGGCCCAATCATTCATGTCAAACGGCCTTTGGCCCAATCATTCAAATTAGCAGGCTTATGAAACTCGAATAAGAGCAAGCAATTGAACGGATAACATACTTCAAAATATCTTTACTAAGATATTACTCATAGTGTTCTGCCGGTGGATTCACCCTTGAGCTCGACCCTACACTTTACATAACACATATGGGTCACAAACGATTCAATCCGTTCTTAATTCATACACCCCTCTTAGGCTTCTTTCTTATCCTTTTAACTCATTTATAATGTTCAATGCATGCCTAAGAGTGCTTAGAAATGAAAGAGAACGGAAAATGAAACATAGAACATCTTTACAAAATTTCTGAAACAGGGCTCCCCGCTCGAGCATAGCTTTGGCCGCTCGAGCGGACCCACTGGGTCTGCAAAAATATTGGTTGCCTCATTTTTATGCTCGGGTGTGACTTTGGATGCTTGAGCTGAAAGTCAAACTACATGGCTTGATGCTCGAGCGTAAATATCCCCGCTCGAGCGGACATCCATGTCTGCAAAAGTTCTGAGAACTAGCATTTCACGCTCGAGCGGCCATTACCTCGCTCGAGCAGACATACCAAATTCTGGGTTTTTCAACAAGCTGTTTGAGCTTCAAACTTGCATTCAAACTGATGTAACTTGCATAATGTGGCTCATACTTCACATACACATCCTCTAACATGATACAAATGGGAAATTACAACATTATGAAGCTCAATTCTCATGAATCAATTACATGCATGCTCAAATTACATCAAACTTACTTCCAACACATCAAATTCATGCCTTCAAAACCCACACCTTTATGAATTGTTCTTGCATGTGGGATATAACCCCATTCTCAATCTAAATGGTGAAAAGGTGATCAAAAGCATGAACTTCAACCAAAATTCAACATGAATTATACACTTTATGCTCAAATATGCAAATTCATGGCAATTTCTTACATGCATGCATTGATTGACCCCAAATTCACCAAAATCAACTTCATTCATATTCTTGATTACCATTTAACCTTAAATTCACAAAATTACAACTTATACTCACCAATCTTTGCTCAATTACTCACCTAGGAGCTTCAATCCTCACAATTGTAGTTAAATCTTGAGTTGATCTTCAAAATCTCCAAGTTTCTTACTCAAATCTCCAATTTCCTTCACTCCCTCACTCTAACCCTCTCTCTCTCTCTAGAGGAATTTTAGATTTTATGAGTTCATAAGGAGTGAGATTAAGTGTAACATGGCCCTTTTATAGTCTCTCTTAATTAAATTTGGTTAGGCAAAGTAATTGACCTTAATTAATCGTTCTGAATCTAATTATTTTGATCCAAATCAATTTCTAATTAAATTTCACCATAGGCTCTAAAAATTACGCCAATTACAATGGCGTAGTCAATTTTGTTTTCTGTAGCCGATAAGGCCTTTAATTTAAATTCTAAAGCAGAAAATTAGATAGGTTTTCCTACGGTGAACTGATAGAAATTCAAAATCACATATAATTATATAAATAACACTCAAAATCATATTAAACACATAATCACAATCCTAAATAAGATCAATTAGCATAATATGGAACAGGGTTATCACACCTACGCAGTGCTAAAAGCATCACACATAGCCATGTTCATCAGGAATAATATCATCTGTTGTTATGGGGTCTCGAATGAGATCATTTCAGACAATGGTTCCCACTTCAAGAAAGAAGTGATCGACTTGTTGGAGAAATACAACGTGGCTTTTCACAAGTCATTCACATATCGGCCACAAACCAACGGAGCTATTGAGGCTGCCAACAAGAACATCAAGCACATTCTACAGAAGATGGTGGAAACCTACAGGGACTGGCCAGACAAGTTTCCATTTGCTCTTTGGGGCTACAGGACATCAATCCAAACATCTACTGGGGCAACTTCGTATTCTCTGGTTATGGGATGGAAGCTGTTCTGCCGATTGACGTAGAGGTTCCGTCGCTACGGGTTATGGCTGAGTGCCAGATAGCAAAAGTGGATTGGCAGCAGAGCAGGTTCAAGGAACTTATGTTGTTCGACGAGAGGAGGTTGAAAGCACTGTACCACGTCCAAGGTTATCAATGCAGAATTGCCAGGGCTTTCAATAAGAAAGTTAAGTCCAGGAATCTGAAAGAAGCGGATTTGGTGCTTAAAGACAACCGAGCTCCCATCCACGACCCTAAGGGAAAATTTAGACCCAATTGGACTGGTCTTTACATCATGAAATCTATTTGGTTGGGGTGGAGCTGTCATTCTCATGGACCTAGATGGCCTTGAATTCTCCCAACCAATCAACATGGACAAGTTGAAGAAATACTATCCTTGAGTGGCTCGCTAGGCCGAAAACCCGAAAGGGCGACCTAGGCAAAAGTTAGAGCACAAAAAAAATTTGAAATAAGAAAAACTGAGCTCGCAAGGTTGAAAACCCAGAAAGGGCGGCCTTGGCAAAAGTTGGAGTGTAAAAGGAGAGTGTTAATACCCGAGTGAACCCGAACCGAACTACGTAAGGCTTGATTCCCATCTTTAGGATACGTAGGCAACTTCATTCTGAAGTCTAGCCATAAGCACTTCCAAATCAACTATGTCCATGAGATAGTTCAGGTCATCTTTTTCTTTTCTGCATCTTAGAGTTCGGTTCTGGTCTTCACCATGGGAGCTAGTTACAATACAGTGCAGTGCTATTCAAACAAGGGGCAGCTTTTTGTTTGCTAGATTGGGGGTTGCACATCTCAAGGATAGATTCCGAGCGTGTCCAGTTGTGATCCTTATCGAAAATGGTTTTGAAAAGTTTTAATAAAAGTTAATTTTGTTCAAATTAATCTTTTTACAACTTAGACCATTTTTGGACCAAAAGGAAAATTTTCAGTGCCCACAACCTTCAATTTCATTGATTTCAATATAGAGTTCTCTACCGCTTGATACAAATCGAAGTTGCTTTTTATTACATTCAAAAGGAAAATTTGAAAGTACAGATCAAAGCAATAAACTTGGGGCATCGATGAGTCAGGTGTTCCTGCGTCCCCTCCCAAAGCTTGTGGAAGCTTCAGATGCTAAAGTAGGCCCAGTTTGCGTCTCATCCGCAAGCCAAGCTATGCATTCACTAGAAAGGGCGCAACTAAAATTGGGAGTGGGAGCTAGAACTTCTCTTGTCCTCCATGCAGTGGGATATTGAGCTAGTTGTGAGCCTCGGATCGAAAATGAAGCCAGGTACTCTACCCGCTCTTCTAGGCAAGTCTGGTCATGTCCGAACTGACGCCTGAACCGGAATGGAAAGTAGAAGACATAGTGTGTCAAGCCAATCAACTGAATGCCAGGTTTTTGAGACATGCTGTAGCTCATCTCGGGCAGATCAAACAAGGGGCAACGCCAAGTAATGTCGACAGCAGAGCTGTGGCACATCCAATGGCACCACCATCCCTCATTCAGGAAATCAACTAGCCGTTGGCGAAAGAAATAGCCGCGCGCTGAATATGCAGGGCAAGAGTCCACTACTTTCAACTTGTCCATGAGCCATATTTGGGGAGGGATGAAAAATAAGAGAGATTAAAGAATAGAGAGGTGTATGTGGAGAGAAAAGTGAGAAAGGGTTTTTGAGAGAAAAATAGAGCTTGAAGGCTGAATGATGTGGGAAACACATGTGAGAAGGGTGGGAAACATTACCTGCAAGAGTAGTGGACTTCCTGCAAACTTGGTTGTCTCCCGGCGATGGAAAGCATCCGACCCATCAAAGTCTCGGCTAGTGTCAGGCCAATGCAGCTCTAGCCCTCTTTCAAGCCTTGGGCTACTTCGATCAAGCGAATGCTAGACCCTCTGCAGCTAGGGGCAAGCAGGAAATGAGCCAACATACACAAGCAAAGGGCATGCTGCCGAAAACCTTATTAAAGACGGTCGCCATGATCACCAGCATCAGAAAACCGATGAATGAGACTGGGAATGTCTAGTTCTTCATTATGAACCAAAGATCGAGCATCGTGTAAAGTGAGCCCACACAACCATCCTACAGCTTGGATGTGGCTGAAATGAGACTGGGGCAGGATTTCCTCGTCACGCCGGGATTCCATCAAAAGTTGGAATTCTTCAACCGTAGGGCATAGGTCTTGCCCCCCGAAGTTAAAAATATGTGTAACCGGGTTCCAACATCTAGCCACGGCATGAAGGAATGGAAAACACAGCGGGGTACGACTTAGCGGGAATAGTGCATTTATCCCGAAACCCCGAAAATTCACCTTTTCCGAGCCATCCAGAGTTGCAATCCAAAGTGAGAGTTTTTCGGTGAAGAATGGCTCAATTTGTGGCAAAAACAGAGTTGGAATGAAGAAACTACGAAGTCCCAACTTTTGTAGAAGATAAGGTGCTGAGTGGAAGATAGGTGGCAGCAATCTGGTGGTTCCCTGCACTAGTGGCCAACCGGCCAGTGTTAGTGGCCGACTGCCACTTTTGTAGCTGACTGGCCAGTGCTAGTGGCCAACAACTTCTGTCTATAGCCGACATAATTCCTATGGCTTTCCTATGTGTTGGGAGTGCTGAGAACCTGTGTTTTGTTCTATTCTTGGTGCATTTTGCCACCTTATTTTAAGAGTTTTGTTGAGTCACTTTTTATGTTGTTTCTCTTTGTTTATCGAGTTGTTTTGTTGTTGCTTATCGAGTTGTATTGATGCTGTTTTGCTTATCGAGTTATTGTTTTGTTTATCGAGTTGTTGTAATAGTTGTTCATTGAGTTATTTTACTCTGTTGTTATGTGTTGGTTGGTTCATTACCTGATTAAGAAGTTGCCAATATAGTGTACAATGTTCAAATTCCATCAAATCCCGTTTTTGTGTAAAATGGTGCAATGCGATGCTCAGAATGCAAAAAAAAGAAGAAATGCAACACTTTTCATCAAAAGGCTGATTTTCATTCCAATCATGGTTTCTTTTTACAAAAGAGTACATGTTTTTAAGAAAATAAAACTGTACGATGTGCTAACACTACTAGCTAAAAGAAAAAAAAGCAAAAAGAGACTAAGCAAAAACATCTAGATCAGTGCCATCCACCTCAGGATCGAGAGGCCCTCTTCGTCCTCTTCCTGGACATGGACTCAGAACTATCTCCATCAGTGCCGCTGTCAGAGGCCCTTGTATCTGAGTTAGCTGCTGACCCGGCCTCAAGATCATCTCTGCCCTCAGAATCTGAGCCAGCGTCACCCTCTCCGTCCTCAGATGACTTTGACTGTGGACTCGCTGCCTCCTCATCCTCACTCGTCTCATCATCATCATCATCATCGTCTGGAATGGGCTCTGAAGGGCCACTCTCGTCACGGGTGCCTCTAGCTCTGCCTCGACTGCGAGTCGAAGCCTTCTGTCTCTCTCTCCCTACTGGCGGAGGAGGTACAGATAGTCCCGTTGTAGCTCTCGCTGGAACGTCCAATGTGCCTGGGATGTGAAAAGGGTAGTTTGTCAAATACATCAATCGTGGTGTATATCAAATGCAGTGTTTGAGTGAAGTGTTTGAATGCGGTGTATGGGTGCAGTATCGAATGCAGTGTGTGAGTGCAATGTGTCAGATCAGTGCTGTGTGGAACAGATTATGTTTGAAATGCTGATGTATCGGTAGGAAGTTTGATGACACGAAGTGCAAACTGAAGGAAATTACTAAAATCTTGTAGAGGCTGAGTAGGTTCATGCTCCTCTACACCATCTCCGTCAGGGAAGCCACTAGCTCGAGGGCCTGCCCGGTGTACTCTATGGGTGCCTGCAAGTGCGTTGAGAGGATTAGTGTTCTATAAAGCATAACTGAAATGAAGTAAATATGCAAAAAGTAAAGTATGGTACATACTGGAGTCGGGCCTCAAACCCTGACAAGCTCATGCTCGGCTGGTGCGGGCTCAATAGGAATCTAGCAAGCCTCCCCGGTATGTCGCCAGTAGAGGAGTATGGTAGGTAGCTCTGGCCACCCAGTCCTTTGTCTCGCCCCAGAACCTCTCTTGCTATGGGTCCTGGCTGCCCCGGCCCCTCTGCCTCTCTCTCTCTTGTAGCTAGAGCCCTTGCTCCCTCACCTCCACGGGGGCCAATTGCCTAATCTCCTCCCTCTTACACATAACCCGGCCAAATACTGCGCCTTCCACCAGCAGCATGGTCATGATACCGACCTATGCTTTAGATTACGTCATGAGATTCAGGATCTCATTGACAACAAAGTGATAACGCCTCCTCAAAAGCCTAACGTCACTACAAATCCTCTTCCACCACATAACCAAACCCCTCCACCGCGGCAAATAAACCTTATCCAAACACTGGCTATCCCATACAACCCTAGTAGATACCTCACCCCCTCCCACCTACCTAAGTCGGCGTTGTTCATCTCGGAAAGCATAGACTTGTCCATGATGAGTGTGTCCATATCACAACTCGAACCTGTGGTGGTGGCTCTAGTAGAAGGCATGCCTGAGGGCTCCATGAGCTTAACTGAAGAGGAATACAACCCGTGATGCTACATTGTGCCAACAAGTCAGCCTAGACCAGGGGTAGAATTACCGACGGGAATGGAGGTTAATGTAGTCTGGGAGGACGGACCAAGCCAGGGACTGGATGACTTAGCCGAGCTTGAGAAGGACATCAGTAATCTGCAATTCTTCGATGAACAAGACCTGGGGAGCGTACAGATTGGCTGGTTTGATATGAACGGATCAACGGATAATACCGGATGGCTCAGTGATGAACCAGATGTTGATGAGGGTCTCAACCAAAGCAGGAACAGTTGGAAACAGGAACTACTGTAACGGCCGGAATGGTCGACAACAAGGAAAAGTTGACGAAGTGCACCAGTACTAAGAATTGTGCTCAGGAATTGAGTAGCGTTAGTACAACCGATACAGAATAGGTGGCCGTGCTGAAGCGGTTCGAGCATGAAAGAATTGAGAATGATCAGAAGGCTAGAAAAGCCAAAGGCCTTGCGGGGATTGACTGTGATGCGGATGTGGGAATATTTACAATGGAACCAGATAGTTGCTTGTCGGTTGCCGAAGGAATATAGTGGGTAGATGATGATTTGCATCTTGCCCACATGGATGAAGATTGGGGACAGAATCTGCCAGACGATACATGGTATTCTGAGGAAGTGGATCACATGACCAGGAGCGGTCGGTACTTTAAGCCCTCACGCCTGGACCAACATGAAGCATCGAGGAAAGATAAGGAGGTAGAAAAGCAGAAGGAGAAACTGCTAGAAGAAGAAGTTGTGTTGAAGCATCTGAAGAAGATTCAAGTAGACATATCCATTTGGGGATTGCTTGTGGCTTCATGGGTGCACAGACAAGCCGTCCTATCAACAATGGATAAGGCTAAGCTCTCTATCAACACAACCCTTGAGCAGTTAGTTGGACTGGTCTTCTTGGGAGGGGCTTCACCGACTTTGACCTTCACAGATAAGGAATTGCCGCCTGAGGGCTCTGAGCATAACAAACCACTATACATCTCTGTTGAATGTAAAGAGAAGTGGATACCAGTCATCTTGATTGATACCGGGTCTGCAATTAATGTGTGCTCGTCGCGCACGACCTATGCTATTGGCTTGAAGCCAGTAGATTTTGTACCAACGGCCCAGGTGATTCGAGCTTATGACAATACAAGTCGGGAAGTGATGGGGACAGTTCGGATCAAAACGCAGGTTGGCCCACCACAACAGGATGTTGAGTTCCACGTCCTGGATGTATCGACCACTTTTAACTTACTCCTTGGACGGTCGTGGCTACACCAAGTGAAAGCTGTCTCTTCCACTCTGCATCAGATGCTGAAGTACCCCTATGGGAATGAGGTAGCTATTGTTTTTGGGAATTCTTCTATACATCCTCCGCCAGAAGTCACTACACTGGTATTGGAAATTGTACACGGTGATGAAGATGTTTTCCTGTCTGGGTTCACCTTGGCTGAGGCCTGGGTGGTGCAAGATATCCTGGCTATTGATGACGGGTTGTACATTAGTGCTCAATCAGTCTACCTCATGAATAAGTTACAGCATGTACTCGGAATGGGATTGGAAAGGAGTGGCCAGAAGGGCGTTGCTGCATTGGCCGAAGTGCTACATAATCCTCATACATTTGGTTTAGGTTACATGCCTACCAGAGAGGATTGGGTAAGAAAAGGAAAGGAAATGGCAGGAAGAGTCAAAGCTAAGCAAAGTGGGAAGCATTATGAGCTGATGCATAGACCCATTCAAGGAACCCTGAACGACCGCTTTGTCTAGGAGGGGAAAGATTTCTCATTTTACAGCTTTCCTGAGCCATGGATGAACTCTAAGAACCGGCATTTGCCCGGCTTTGAGATCTTCTTCGACCTACAGCTGCAAGGCGATGAAGTTGTAAAAGAACCGACTGACCTACCAGCTGAGACTGAACAGAGTACAGAGGATGAGTCCAATGGCAGTGAACTTGAGCTGGGAGCAGCGCTGGCTTGTCTCCTTTCGGATCCTCAGATCACACCGGAGAGCTTGGGGGATGACTTCACCGTTTCCGTGATCGTAGATCAATTGGCTGTGGACCCTTCCGGTGGTATTCTGGATGCATCTATCACACCCTCTCTCGTTTGGCAGTTCGAGGAGGGCTTTTTGTCCAGTAGTTCTGAATCAAGTAGTGAACCAGAATTTGATTCCACAGAGCCTGTGGAGTCGGAATCAGATTCCAGTTCTGCTGAGTCGGAGACCGGTATTCCTGGGGTTGATAACCCGGATGTCGTTGTTTTTTCCAGGTCGTCTTTTTCCTTTTCTTTTGAGTCGGTTGTAACCGAGGAATTGGACGAGCTGGAAGCTTTGAATGAGAATGGTACCACTGTTGTTTCTAAGTACTTTTTTGTGCCACTTGTATATTGCATTGATCATGACTTTCAAAATTTTGATAAAAACGATGAGGAAAGAATTCCTCTCGTTTTGAAACATTTGATTGATCGAGAGGAGGAGAGGTTTGGAAAACCCTTGGTTGATGAAATCATTTCAGTTAATGTGGGTACTGAGAAGGATCTGCGTCTGGTCTAGATCAGGTCCACGTTGTCTTCGGAGGAACGCAAGCGCTTAGTCGCTTTATTAATAGATTTCAAAGATGTTTTTGCGTGGTCCTACGAAGACATGCCCTGAATCGATCCTGAGATTGTACAGCACCGGATCCCTCTTGACCTTGAGACCCAACCCGTCAAGCAGAAGCTTCGGAGAATACACCCAGATTGGGCTCTGAAAATCAAGGAAGAGGTCACGAAGCAGATAGACGCAGGGTTCTTACTAGTATCTGAGTATCCTACTTGGTTGGCCAACATTGTTCTGGTGCCGAAGAAAGATGGCAGAATTCAGGTGTGTGTGGATTTCAGAGATCTAAACAAAGCCAGTCCAAAGGGCGACTTTCCTCTCCCGCACATCGACGAATTGGTGGACTTCACCGCAGGCCATGCGTTGCTCTTCTTTTTGGATGGGTTTTCTGGGTACAAGTAGATCTTGATGGCACCCGAGGATAGGGAGAAGACTGCCTTCACCACGCTGTAGGGAACCTACTGCTACAGGGTGATGCCGTTTGGTTTGAAAAATGTTGGGGCTACTTATCAACGGATTGCAACCACGATCTTGCATGATATGATCCACAAAGAAGTTGAAGTGTATGTGGACGACCTAATTGTCAAGTCTAAGGAAAGAGAGGGCCACTACACCGCCTTGAAGAAATTTTTCCAACGGATCAAAGAATATCGGTTATGACTAAACCCACAGAAATGCACTTTTGGTGTCACAGTAGGGAAAATGCTAGGGTTCTTGATTACACAAAGGGGCATTGAGGTTGATCCTTCCAAAATCAAGGCCATCCTAGAAATGCCACCACCAAGGACTGAAAAGGGGGTGCGAGGCTTTTTGGGTAAACTGCAATTCATAAGACGGTTTATTGCAAAACTAACATTGACTTGTGAACCACTATTGGGTCTCTTGAAGAAAGGAAAGAAATTCCAATGGGATGACCGATGCCAAGTTACTTTTGAGCAGATCAAACAGTACCTTTAGAACCCACCAGTGTTGTCATCCCTAGAGCTGGGGAAGCCATTGATTTTGTACCTGTCAATAACTGACACGACAATGGGCTGCATGTTTGCACAGGAATCTGAGGATAGAGTGGAGAAAGCCATCTATTACCTGAGCAAGAAGATGCTGAATATGAGACCCGTTACACCCCGTTGGAGAAGGCTTGCTTGGCCTTGGTATAGGCTACCAGGAAGTTGAGGCACTACCTGTTAGCTCACTCTGTAATTCTAGTTTCGAGAATAGTTCCCATCAAATATCTCTTCGAGAAACTAGCACTTACGGGTAGGCTAGCCCGTTGGTTGCTTCTTTTCTTTGAATTTGATTTGAAATATATGACGCGCAAGTCTGTGAAGGGGAGAGCGGTAGCGGAGTTCCTAGCCGATCACCTAGTGGAACGGGACGAAGCAGTAGAGTATTTGTTCCCAGATGAGGCTATTCTCCAGGTCGAGGAAGAGATTTGGACAATGTACTTTGACGGAGCGTCTAACCAGTATGGTTACGGGATAGGGGTGTTGCTGATAGCACCCGACAATTCCCACATACCTTTAGCTTTCAAACTCTGGTTCAAGGTATCAAACAACGAAGCAGAATATGAGGCATGTATCGCTGGCTTAGAAGCTGCCCAAGAATTAGGGGCAAAACGATTGGACGTCATTTGGGACTCGAACCTGGTTGTGTCTCAAGCGAAAGAAGATTGGAGGGTTAAGGAAGAAACAATGAAAATCTATCACCAAACCCTGGACGTTTTGATTCCCAGGTTTGAGAAGCTAACCTTCACGCATCTGTTAAGAGAGAATAACCGGTTCGCTGACGCTTTATCAACTTTATCTTCCATGATAGACATCCCTTTGGGAGTCCGGATGCGTCCGATCATTATTGAGCAGAGGTATGTGTTGGCCTACGAGTTTATTGCCGTGATAGATGAAGTACAAGATCAGAACCCCTGGTATCATGATATCTGGAACTTCCTGGAAAATGAGGCTTATCCACTAGGGGCAAATGCCAGAGATAAAAGGGCAATACGGCGAATGGTTGCTCAGTTTATCATCTGCGGGGGTAAATTGTACAAACGAGGCCATCTGGGAATGCACAAGCTATGCGTCGATACAGAAGAATTGAAGCGCCTAATGGAGGCCATCCATGGAAGAGAGTGCGGATCGCAAATGAGTGGGGTAATGCTAACCTGAAAGATTCTCAGGTAGGGTAACTATTGGTCAACCATGGAGGAGGATTGTATCGGTTTTGTTCGGCGATGCCACAAATGCTAGATTCATGCAAATCGCATGAACATCCCGCCGTCGAAGCTATATAACATGACTTCACCATGGTCTTTTTCAGTCTGGGGAATTGATGTTATTGGGGTAGTTACGCCGAAAGGCTTAAACAGGCATGAGTATATCCTGGTGGCAATAGGCTATTTTACAAAGTGGGTCAAGGCCCAATCCTATGCAGTGCTGAAAGCATCACACGTAGCCAAGTTCATCAGGAATAATATCATCTGTCGTTATGGGGTCCCGAATGAGATCATTTTAGACAATTGTTCCCACTTCAAGAAAGAAGTGATCGACTTGTTGGAGAAATACAACATGGCTTTTCACAAGTCATCCACATATTGGCTGCAAACCAGCGGAGCTGTTGAGGCCGCCAACAAGAACATCAAGCACATTCTATAGAAGATGGTGGAAACCTACAGGGATTGGCCAGACAAGTTTCCATTTGCTCTTTGGGGCTACAGGACATCAATCCGAACATCTACTGGGACAACTCCGTATTCTCTAGTTTATGGGATAGAAGCTGTTCTGCCGATTGAAGTAGAGGTTCCGTCGCTGTAGGTTATAGCTGAGTACCAGATAGCAGAAGCGGATTGGCAGCAGAGCAGGTTCGAGGAACTTATGCTGTTTGACGAGAGGAGGCTAAAAGCACTTTACTACGTCCAAGGTTATCAACGCAAAATCGCCAGGGCTTTCAACAAGAAAGTTAAGCCTAGGAATCTAAAAGAAGGGGATTTGGTGCTCAAAGACAACCGAGCTCCCATCCATGACCCTAGGGGCAAGTTCAAACCCAATTGGACTGGTCCTTACATTATCAAATCTATTTGGTCGGGGTGGAGCTATCATTCTTATGGACCTAGATGGCCTTGAATTCTCCCAACTAATCAACATGGACAAGTTGAAGAAATACTATCCTTGAGTGGCTCGCTAGGCCGAAAACCCAAAAGGGCGACCTAGGCAAAAGTTAGAGCACAAAAAAAAATTTGAAATAAGAAAAACTGAGCTCGCAAGGTTGAAAACCTAGAAAGGGCGACCTTGGCAAAAGTTAGAGCGTAAAAAGAGAGTGTTAATACTCGAGTGAACCCGAACCAAACTACGTAAGGATTGATTCCCATCTTTGGGATACGTAGACAACTTCATTCTGAAGTCTAGCCATAAACACTTCCAAATCAACTATGTACATGAGATTGTTTTGGTCGTCTTTTTCTTTTCTGCATCCAAGAGTTCGGTTGTGGTCTTCACCATGGGAGCTAGTTACAATACTCTTTTAATGTTTTGTGAGAGATTGGACTTAAGCCTTGTTTGTAAGCTAATATGTATGCATGCTTGTCTAAGCTTGGTGGCCACCATTTCAGCATGTTTTAGCCTTTGTTTTGGCGTGGTTGAGGTCTGTCCATAGTTGGTTTGGTCATTTGTACGATGTATTGCATGCCTCTTGTGTAGAGCCCTTTGCTAGCCTTATGCTTTAAGCCCTCTAGCATGCCTTATTTGCAATGTTTATATGATATGGCATCATTTAACATGTTATTTCAGAGCATATAGCCATGCCATACTCTCATGTATGTCACTCTTTCAATGCGTTTAAGAGTCGAGCTTTGTGCCTTGCTTGCGAGCCATAACTTGAGCATGCTTTTCTTGCTTCTTGTGCTTAAGTTTCATCACATTTCAGCCACTGTTTTGGCATGCATGAGGATTTTTTGGGGCTGGTTCAGTCCATTGAGCATGGTATTGCATGGTCCTAGTGTTGTATCATCAGCTAGTTTTGACGCTTAAGTCTCTTAATATGTTGTGCATGCGTTGTTTGTGTGTTAGAGTCTTGCGTTTCATGCCAAGATTAGCATGTTGTTTGTGTGCATTGCATCGTGTTCAACTGGACGTTATGTTGAACACAAGGTGGATTGGTCCACTTCATACTCAAAGTGATGAAAGTGAGCTAATCCCCTTTGTCTCCATTGCCTTTGACCTCTCATGATAAGGCCATGGTCTTAGGGTCTTGTTTGCATTGCATTCATTGAATGTGTACAAGGTTAGATCTTTGGCCATCAAGCATTGCATGCTTGATTGATGGTCTTGGATCCAATGATGTCTTTCCCTTGATGTTTTGAGGTGATATGGGGTGGTACAGTACATACATGCCCTAGGGAGACCCTCAATTTCCTCTGTTTTTGTGCTCTGTTGCAGAATGGTGTCACAGCACACCAGTGGCCGGCAGTGCCACATTGATGGCCGGCACCCTTCCATCCTTCGCCGGCAGGTGGCTGGCAGCCACCTTTCATGGCCGGCAGGCCACTGGTGCACTCCCCAACCTTGATTTGGTAAGGTTCAACAGCAAGTCCTTAAAGACACCCTGCAAACAGAGCCTCAAGAAAGCAAACCGGAGAGCTTTTCGGGGCGGAAACCGAGCATGCATCTTTAACTTCTTCAAACAAGAGTTGAAGTAGTTTAATTTAGTGATTTACTTGTTAGTTAGCATTTGGTTTTGTAACTTAATTAATTAATTTGTTAATTAGTTAAAGTGATGTAATAATTAGTTATAGCTAGTTATTCAATTTGGTTGTGTAATAATTAGTCTAATTAGCTGAATTAGATTAGTTAGCTTAGCTTAGATTAGCTAAGCTTATTCATTTAGACCCTCCGTCGAGAGGGCAAATATTGTAATAAGTGTGCGTGTGTGTGTGAATGTCTTCCAACCCCACGTCTTTCTCCCTTTTACTTATCAGTTTTTGGTGGTTAGTTTAGGGCATATTTCAATTAACATACCTTATGCTTTGCATGTTTACATCATTCATTTGTCTTGCATGCACCGGGCTCGGCGCATCATTCAAACTACATCGTATTTCAATACTTACTTGAATATGTGTTTCAAAGCATGTTATCAAGTTGCATTCATATGCCATCTTAGATAGTCGAGCCTACTTAGTTGCATTTTGCATGTGTTGCATTAGGCATTGTTGACATAGCTAGGATCATGCATTGATTACTAACTAGCTTCTGTTTTGGCTCAGAGTATACTGTAAGTGTTTATGCTTTAGCATCCTTGCATGTGTGTAAGTGACAGCCATGATAGCATGCTTACCATGAGGCTATATGCTTAAATGATTAACTGCATGAATGCTTGTGGATGAAGTCTTCATTGCTTGAATTGGAACAATTCATCAAAATGTGCGTTTTAAGCCCACTTGTTTGTGGCAAATCATGTTTTAAGCCCACCTTGTTTGGTGGCAAATCCGCGTTTTAGCCTACTTATGAGTAGCATCTTCAAACCATTTTCGAAAACAAACATGAGATGTTTTGTTCCAAATCGAGTGATTTAGTCTATACTTATGTGCTGTTCGCATCACATAGTAATTCTAGATTAATAACCAGAATAAGAACACATGTGCTTTCAAAATAACATATCATGATTAGTAGAGGCCGATCCTTTGATCGGGCGAGCGGGGGTGCTCATTTCATGACCTTCCCCCCCTCGTACCCAAGTTCCCGAGCCGAGGCAACTTTGGTGATGACGGACACGTGGCCTTAGGCACGAGTCAGGGTTTCCTAAATTTTCCAAAACAAAATATTTAGGTGGCAACTCTGAAATCTGGCACAGCAGTACATGTTTGGCGCTTTTTGATTAAAATCGATTTTCCAAAACGATTTGTCAGATTTGGACTCTTTGGTGATTTATCAATCTTACATTGCACTTTGTGAGATTAGATTTAGAACCATGACAGGAGTCCGAACTGTAGTAGCTATGAACCCAATTTGCGCCCTCGCGTGTGGAGCGAGTTCGGGCGGCCTACAACTGGCACGGTAACGGCGTACATACGCCCTGTTGGCCTCTGATATACTTGCTCACCCCTCGGAGCATAAGCCTGCTGCACTGACTGAGCCGAAGAAGCTCCCTGATTGGCCCTCAAGGCCTGTGCTGACTGTGCTGGTTGGTGACTTTGTGTCTGTCTCAAACCAGACGCACTAGGTGTGCCACCTAACTGTGGGCAATACCTCTTCAGGTGCCTCGCCTAACCACACTGATAACAAGTGGGCAGCTGTCCTCTACCCTAACTTTGGCCCTGAGAACGAGCCGAAGACGAAGCAAATCGCTGCCTTTCTCCTTTCTGCAAGCAAGCTGGAGATTGTGGCCCAATTGACCACATTTGAAACAAGTGACATCTCTCTGACCACCTCTCCCAGAACCTGAACTCAACACTGGAAAGGCAGACCTCGACTGAACTCTCTAGGACTGTTGAGGGTTAGAACCCCTCTGCCTTTTATCGTCCCCCTGACTATCCTGACTCATCTTGGAGCCCCTCATCCTCTCCTCCTCAGCCTGTATGATCGTTTCGAGATGGGTCGCCGCTTCTACAAGATGCTCATAATCCCTAATCATGGATCTGGCCACTCTAGACATGAGCCCGGTCCTCAATTTCTTCTTGAATTCCAGGCAAGGGCACTCCTCAGTAGCCATAAGCTCAGGTGCAAACCTAGATAAGCTAGTAAAGGTGGCTTCAAACTCTGCCACAGATGTGTTCAACTGCTTAAGCTAGGAGAACTGATCCCTCAACTTCTCTCAAACAGTAGGAGGCAAAAACTTGTTCTGGAAGGCGCTGACAAAGGCCTCCCAAGTCACCCCAATGTGCCCACGCGCATACTTCTACCATGCACCCGCATCCTCTTTCAACTGGAAAGATGCCAAGGTCACCCTCAACTAGTCATCCTTGATGCCAAGAACGTCTTCACTATTTGTTTAAGCCACTCGTCTACCTTCAGTGGCTCCTTTGGGTCACCCAGAAACTCTATCGGATTTGATCGGAAGAACTCCCTCTTCAGAAAAGACGGCTCTGCTTCTGTTACTTGGGCTTGGACTTGATTCTCGGCTCTGAGAATGTCCATAGATTCCCGCAAAGCTCCGGCCATCTCGTGGGCTAAGGCACCCATGGCCTGTTGACCTGCTGGCTCGGCCACATTGGCCTGACCAACTCCCTTCTCCTGTGCCGGAATTTCATCTGATATAGGCATCTCGTGCCTTCTAGGCCTACCATGCCTACCATCACGACCATGTCCTGACATCCTAATAAAGGTAACAAAAGGATTAGCACATTCACAAATGTGCCAAAGTTAACCCACTCGCATCCTAAACCGATATATGGACAACAGTAAATCACTCCACATAAGCACATAATCACATAAACACATACGAATTTCATCTCTGGATAATGACCATCCCACGGTGTTGCTAGAGTTTCAATTAGAAACAACAGTGATCAAGTGCCTTTTTAACAGGACTCCTAGAAGCCCATAGACCCAATCAACATCCAAGAAATTCAATCCCATACCCAAATAATCACATAAACATGCTGTCATAAAAGCACATATCGTTCATACTTAAGTCTCTAGCAAGCGAGACAAACCCATTGTGGTACTAACCACTTTCCATGTACCCAAAGTATTCAAACTCGGTACGCTCTGATACCAAGTTGTAATGTCCTCAAAATATAGTATAATAAATATAATCCAAAGCATACACAACTGCTGCATAAATCAGAGTACAAGTCCTTCCATTTCATAACATTGGTAGTACAAAGTGTTTAACAGAAATAAATGCCCTTAGGGCTTACATCTTTCCAAGTATTGACTTGGTTACAGCAAAAGTGAGTTTCGCTCAATACACATTAAGCCCTTCGCTTTGCAAAAAGAAATAATCAAAAGAAAAGAAGCTCTTGCATCCAAAATTCTCTCCAACTACTACCTTGGTGGAGGCATGCCATCATTACCTAAAAATATTATTCCCAAATAGGGTGAGCCACAGCCCAGTAGAAATCATCTAACACAGTATATGAAATTTAGCAAAGGTATAAGTACAAGGAGTGCATACAATGTCCATCATAAAACATTCATGATTTAAATTCTCGAAAGTCATCATATTTCAAATCAAAATCCAGTTTTCTCTAATTCATTTCCAATTCACTTACTTCTCTCACAATTCATTAGTAAATTTCATAATTTCTTTAACAATCCAATGAGACTACAACTCAATGGTACAACAATCACTTCATCGACATAGAAACACTTCAAACTGTCCTTTCATGGATATTTCGTCCGTGGGAAACCATCAAATGGGACCCATGTAAACGTAAATCACTACCATTGTCATTTTACGGATATTTCGTCCGCGAGATCGGCACCCATGTATAATTGCGGGACTTTCACCCAGGACACTCTGGCCAACTTAATTATAATGGAGTCCATCCCCTTTCTCCTCCCAAACAATCTTTCATACATATGCAATGTATTTAAACACATAATCATACGTGGAACACATCCCCTTTCTACTCCTGAATAATCATACATATACAATCTATATAAATATAGTCAAATTCAATGACACCCTCAAGCGATTAGTTTCAATTTTCCTAATCCGCATGCAATTTCTACGACAATCATGGCTATCCTCCACCAATAGCCCAATACACATATTTCTAAATAGGTATTTAATCTCATGACAGATAATCTATTCAAAATTTCCAAAGATTGAGATAATACATAACGAATCTCACCATTCATACCAATACCCTTCCAATTTCACATTTTCAATGTTAATTTCAACTATTATAGAAAATAGTAGATTGATCTCATTAGGGAAAACTCCCTCCTTTTTTCCTAAACAACACCTAAGTGCCAAAATCATCAAATTAGACACAACACAATATCATTTTCAAACCCCATAATCATTTTCATCTTATTCACCAAAACCCCCTATTTCTATTAATACCCAAACCCTAGGTTTGTTCAAAACTTTCCCAAGTCACACCATTGTTACACCAATGACAAATATCTAAGCTAAATAACATATGAATGGGTAGAAAGATCCCTATCCCAAAGGAATAAGATGAGCCACACAAGAGAGGGAAACTCCAAGAACACCGAAACCCACTTCTATTTGGATCAAAATGTAGATCTTGACGAGCTTTACCTTTTTCTCAAAGGCACTAGGGTGGAAATCCCAATGGATCTAGATGAAATCTAAGGGAGAAGGAGGATTCTGGAGAGAGAGAGGCTCAAGA
>JAPPVO010000002.1:37275446-37290446 GCA_030407325.1 Camellia japonica | reverse complement strand
ACCCCCTTGAGCAAGCGAGAATGAGAGAAGGAAGAGATACAAAAAAGGGGAGAACAGGGAAATAACAAGTTTATTTATTTTATTTTTTATTTTTATGTAAACAATATAAGATTTTGATATATTTAGCATTAGTTTGAGAAGTTTAAAATATGTTTACAAAATTTCTTTTAACAACTACATATCCAACTGTTACTATATAACTAGTTGTGAAAGGAAATTAAGTGGTTGTATTGAGAAACTCCCTATTAATTTTGCCAATTTTATGTGGGCGGATATTTTTAAAATATATATCTACTAAATTATAATAAAATTTATTTCTAATTTATTTATAATATTCTCTTTAACTTATATGAAAAATCAATCTCACGTACAATATATATTTGAACTAATATAAACCACAAACATCATAAATAAAAAACAAACAAAATAAAAATAGCACAATGTACCAAGTAAGGTACCATGACACATGAGAACATATGAACATAATTTTCACAAAATGCTCAAGCATTGTTTGCGGCTTAAGAGAGAACGTTGTTCATGATTATGTCACATGCTTTGCACGTGGCTTCCAATGACTCAACTTTGAACATAGTAAGCCCTATCCCTTCCGTTAGATCAACTACCTTCTCAGTGACTCTCTCCCATTCAAAGCACTGAATCAATGACCCCAAAGCCAAACCCACAACACGTTGTGCCAGACCAGCCCCGGGACAGGTCCTCATTCCCATCCCAAATGGCATCAGCTTGTGTCCTTCTACGTTTCCACTTGCGAACCTCTCGGGCTTAAAGCTTGTAGGATCATTCCAAACATTAGCATCTCAGTGAATGGCCCATGCATTAACCAACAATATTGTGCCATGTGGCACATTGAATCCCCCTATAGTGCAATCATCCAATGATACATGTGGTAACAATAACGGTGCTGTTGGAAACAATCGGAAAGTCTCAGAGATGATAGCTTGAAGGTAATGTAGCTTTGAGATATCAGGTTCATCAATCAAGCAATCTTGGTCTACATGAGCGTCTATCTTGGCTCTTGCCTTCTTCAATACCTCTGGGTGGTTGACTAGAAGGGAAATTGCCCATTCTATTGTCAATGATGATGTATCTGTACCCGCAAGTATCATGATCTGGACATTAAAGTTAATAATTGAAAATGAAAAAATAAATTATATTTTTACAAAATCGATATTATATTTGTAACAAAAGATATTTTGTTTTAAAGTATTAGACCTCAATTCTACTACATTATTTGCATGTAATATATATATATATATATATTACACATCATTAATCACAGAAGTAAGAGACGATAGGGAGATGAATTTACCATTTTTTAGCCTATTATATTTATCTACATAATAAATATTATATGTGTATGAAAAATATTTCATATCTAAAAAATAATAAAATGCATTATTATTTTAATATTATGAGTTCTACATGCAAACATATTTTTGTAGTGTGAAACTACCTTAGATATGAAAAAAAAGAAAAAGAAAAAAAGCAACGAAAGTCATCCCCTAACATATATCGTTTTTTCAATTATTATTTAGGAGTTTTAATTGCTATATAAATTTAAAAAATATTTTAGTTTGTTATTAAATACTTTCTTTTTAATTTAATCACAAGTTAATGCCACTGAACACTGATGCAACATTCAAGTGGATATAGTATAGCGTTCTCCTTTGTCAGCTAGTTCGCAAAATTGAGTTTGAATAAAGATTTGGAGGAAAATTTTGTGGATGGAAAAGAAAATAAATATGAAAATGGATAAATTTATGAGCTAATTTTTTTATTATTATGAAAGATTATGGTATAAGTTCAATTGTTGTATGTAGGGATATAATTGGTTCAATATGGTGAATATTTAAGTAAAATTTGTCACTAAATCGATAATGTCGGTTTTATTATTTTAAGTACCTATACAGATCACTTCTCCTATGAAATCGTATCGAACTAAACTGATTGAAATGGTTCGGTTTGGTATAATTTAACTCGTATAGAACCTTTTAAATTTGGGTCACTTTTTAGTATAATCACTCATTTGTATAAAAATATTGAATTAGTTATTTATTCATCATTTCAAACATATCCAATCTATCTATTTAATAAATACTTTTTAATTCCTAAATTAACAAAAATACAAACAAAAAGAAGTTAAAAAATACTAAGGCTTAAAAAATAATGAGTTGGAGTTAAAATTGTATAATAACAGATGTGGAGAAGTAGTTTGGAAATACTCTTCTGATCCTGGGGAGCGCTCGAGATCCACTGACAGTCACCTGAAATGGGATAAACACTCCAGTCGGGGGTGCTGGAATTAGCACTCCGACGGATAAGTCAGTCTTTACACTCAAGAATGCTTGTGTTCTAAGTTAAGCATAGTAATTCTCACATACCTTTCTTAGTCTGTTGTTCCTTTATTTATACCTGTTTCTTGGGCCTCATGGCAAGGCCCACTTGTCACTCATTATCCTCTTATTTACTCGGCCCATAGTTCAGTATCTATTCGGCCTATCTATTATATTCGGCATCCTTATCGTGCAGGGTAGAGCCGTGTAATATCTGTCTTCTAGAGTACGCTTCTGATTATTCCAAATATTTGGCTCCCACAATTGCCCCCAAACACCTCGCTAGCATCAGTTAGTCGGCGTGTTTGGCTAGAAGTCTAAAATTTTGCGATTATTCCTCTTCCCGATGCGTGTCAGAATGCGTACGTGTTTTTTGGTCACTGTAACGCTTCCCGCCCCATTCGTGCTTCTCTCGCATTTATTATAATTTGAAACTTAAGTCCCTTCGAAAACATGCTTTTTCGAATATTTGAACCTCCTGGACTGCCAGTCGGTATCTTTTCTTCGACGCATTTTCTGCAACTCCTATCCATTCTCTCCTTGTCTTCTTTGCCTTTCGTAAGTTTTCTTCTCTTCTCCTTGCAATCCTATTTTCCGCTTTTATTTTTGATTTAGAATATCATTGGGTCCTTACTAGAATAGCCAAGCATTTGAAAGACCTCCTTTCCGAGGGTCGAATTTCTGGGTTCCGAAGACATTTTTCTATCTCTAAGGATGTCCATCTTTCTCCGGTAACGGACAATACCCTTGATATGGAGAGGGACGACCAAAATACAATCGTCTTCCCTCTCTTGTCTATTGCGGAGGGCGGAGTTCGCTTTCCCTTACACCCATTTCTCAGGGCCGTCCTCCGTTATTGGAGTCTGATTCCTTCGCAACCCAATGTGAATTTTTTCCGAATCGTAATGGGAATCGTAGAGTTGAACCGGCGTCTCAGGATCAACCTTGGCATTCCGGCGATTCAGCACTGCTATGCTTTAGCCAAATCCTCCGGTCGGCTCGCGCGCTACTTTCTCAGGGCCAAGGACACCGATCATCACTTGGTAACAATGTTTGCCAGCTCTGGCAAATGAGTTGACGATGTAATGGTCAATGTCCGAGGCAACTGGCAGTTCGGCGAAGGCGAAGATCGCCTAGACCCTATTTCCAGACGGAGGGGTGAACCAGGTTGCCGTGTAACTCCTTGTTTGTTGATCTTTCTTTTATGCGGCTTTTTTCTCCAAACCTTACCCTTTGTTCTTGCAGGCAATAAGCTGAAGAGGATTTTGACCTCGGCTGACGACGCAGTCCTTGCAGAAATTAAAACTGTACTAAAGTACTTTGGTCGTCCAAACGTACAGAAGCTGCCCATATTCTCCTGCGGTACAAGCCTACCTATACTACGTTCTCGGCCGCAGACGACATCCCGATCCCAACCGGCGAACAACACGTTACGGCTCTTGTCTCCCCCAGTTTCAAGACCCTTAGGCAAATTGGTCTCGAAGCTTCTGATTCGGAGCAAGGCTTAGAGCCGGTTGTTGAGGTAGATGCCGAATTAACGAGGGAGTTCGCCGCCGAGGCCGAAGAGGTCGACGAAGCTCTGAAATCAGCATTTGAGGCAGCCGGTCTTAACCAGCCTAACTCACCGTCCACGTCGGGTCGGGCGGAGTTTTCCTTCGGAGATATTTTTACAAACTTGGGAGACCTTCCCGACACTTTTTCAGAAGGCATGGCTAGGGAGAATCTCACGCAGATGGCGAGAAAGAGAAATGCCGAGCGAATGGCCGCTCGAAAGAAAGCCGAGGCCGCTCGTTCTGAGCCTGCCCCGGTTGAATCTTTTCAACCAGTTACTGGAGAAGAGACGGAGCAAGTTGTTGTGGTCGAGACGGACGGGGCTGAACAACAAGTTACGAAAGAACGGTTGGTTTCAGAAGGGCGGGGTGAAAAACGTTCCGCCAAGGGAGAGGCCGGCTCAGAGGATAGCCCTGCTGACAAACGGCCTCGCTTAGACGAATCCGACATGGTTGTCCCCTTTGTTGTTCAACCAAAGATCAAAGACACGCCAATCCCCTTTGATGCATTTGCCATGAAGGATCCAGCTGTGGCATTGAGCTTGGCCGCCTCGGTTTCGCTACCGGTTGACAAGGCCACCTTTCGAGAAGAGCCGGATTTGGTAGCTATAGCGTTCGCTGCCTAGTCGGCCCTTCTGGTATGTGTACGATTTTTTTCTTTTTTGCTCGTTTGGTTTGGTTTGCATACGATGTTGCTTGATGTGGTGATCCGAACTTGTTTTGTAGACGGTCCGAACTGGGCCACCGGCAGCGTAATGCCATCGAAAGAATTGGCCGCTTAAAGTTTGAAGCTGAAGGTGAAAGAAGTAGGGCCGAGTTCGAGACGATGAGTGCCGCAATGGAAAGTGCTCGAGCCGAAGCTGAAAAGGAGAGGGATCGGACTACCGACCAGCTCAGATCCGAAGCCGAGGATAGGGCAAACGCGAGCCAAGAGTCGCTCAAGTTAGCCCAAGAGGTGCTTTCCAAGGCAGAGGCCGAATTAGAAGAATTGAAGGCGGCCAAGGAAAAGGCCGAATCTGTAGCTTCTACGGCGCTAGAAGCTGGGAAGAGCGCCGCCTTGAAGGAATACGTAGATGAGGTCCCCAAATTCGAAAATCGGGGATTCAAACATGGGTGGCTCAAAGCCCTTGCTGCCGTTGGAGTTACATTGGCCTTGCCAATTCCATACGAGCAAGTGGACGTTGAGCCACTTGAATTTGATCCCGAGGATTGATCTGGGAGACATTCTAGTTTTGTTTGGTATCTTTAATTTCAATGTATGTTTTTGTTTAGTGGATTCAAGGTAATTTTCATGTATAAATTAGTTACTATCCGAGCTAAATTTATTAATGAAAATTTCCTTCCCGTTTCACTGTTACTTGTACGCAGTTTTTGATATTAATGAAGGGTTTTGCCTTCCACTACTTTGGATAACAGTGTAATCTTGGCCATTATATTAGCTTAATCTCAATTTATCCGAACAAATTGATTCTTTGTGCCGAATAGGACTAATAAATCGATTCATGAAGCGGCTGCGGCACTCAAGCCAAATATATTGCTGAATCTGCCCTTGCCCCAGGTGGTTCATGAATTTGAAACACCGAATAGTACAATATTGCTGAGTGTATTCGTGAAGCAGCTGCGGCACTCAAGCCGAATAGATTGATGAATCTGCCCTTGCCCCAGCTGGTTCATGAATTTGAAACGCCGAATAGTGCAATATTATTGAGTGTATTCGTGAAGCAGCTGCGGCACTCAAGCCAAATAGATTGATGAATCTGCCCTGCCCCAGCTGGTTCATGAATTTGAAACGTCAAATAGTGTAATATTGCTGAGTGTATTCATGAAGCGGCTGTGGCACTCAAGCCGAATAGATTGATGAATCTGCCCCTGCCCAAGCTGGTTCATGAATTTGAAACGCCGAATAGTACAATATTGCTGAGTGTATTCGTGAAGCGGCTGGGGCACTCAAGCCGAATAGATTGATGAATCTGTCCTTGCCCCAGCTGGTTCATGAATTTGAAACGCCGAATAGTACAATATTGCTGAGTGTACTCGTGAAGCGGCTGCGGCACTCAAGCCGAATAGATTGATGAATCTGCCCTTGCCCCAGCTGGTTCATGAATTTGAAATGCCGAATAGTACAATATTGCTGAGTGTATTCGTGAAGCGGTTGCGGCACTCAAGCCGATTAGATTGATGAATCTACCCTTGCCCCAGCTGCTTCATGAATTTGCCCTTGCGGAAGTTAAGACTGCCTATATCAGTATTTGATGGGGGCACGACTCGGTCGGCCTTGGGCTGTTGAGGTTTCGATATTAATGAGATTGCCTTGGAGGCGCTGCCCTTGTAGGGAATCAATGAATGAAGGTCCTATTTAAGTGCTCAATGAGCAACTCAGTCCAGGTCTTTGACGAATGATAAACAAGCACGAATGTCGAATAGACTCTTCTTTAACAGCAAAGGGGAAGCGAGACATGAATCGAAGTGGCAGACCTTTGCGCTCGGAAGGTAGGATTTTGAGGGATCGGGAGAGGCGTCAATCTTCTCGTCGTTGAAGTAGGTCGCCCAGGAGGGACAAAGAGCCACAGGGCAAATCCTCGGAACCCTGTTCTGGAAGGGAGCCCGGTGAGAACCCACGCCCATTGAGTTTTGCAGTCTTTGTGGGGAATAGGCCCATGACAAAAGCAGACTCAATCGTTCGAGATTCAAGTATGGCAGTTGAATTTGCTTGACAGATTTTTCCTCCCGAGGTCCAGCAGTCGATGGTAGGTCGACAGAACTTCCAAGTGTTTCGTGAAGGCATTCACGGTGCGGTGAAGGGGCTTTATACCGCCTACGAAATCGGCATGCGTCTCCGTCCTTCCCGCCGAGAAATAGAGAAGAGGGATGAACGCATCCGAAGTTTGGAGGCTCGTGCGGAAGCGGCCGAGCGTGAGCTAAGGAAGGTCAAGGCCGTTCAGGCACAACCCATCAGACAGGCTAACATAATCGTGGAGGAAAGGGTCACCCAGCGGCTTATCAGTACCGCGCTCGCTGATCGCGATATGGCGAGCATGTTCGCGATGGAATCCGCGAAGGGGAGGGCCTATGAAAAAGGCTTCCACGATGGCCGAAAAGTAGGGATACAGAAGACCAAGGAGAAGCTCGCCGAGGAAGTTTGTCGATGCGAAAATCGTGGATTTAAGCATGGTTGGATTAAGGCGCTTCAGGCCGAGGAAGCTCTCCGAGCAGCAGGGGTCAATTCGGCATTACCACTGTACCAACGTAACCATTTTCCATTTTTTGCCTTTGAAGTCGAGCAGAGTGAGGATGAGGGCGACGCCGTATAAAAATATTCAATGTAACGTTCGAACGCGGATCGCATTCATAACTATGTAATTATTGCCTGATTGAATAAAACATTCTATTTTAAATGTTTCTTTGTAAATTTCATTCGGTACACACGTGTTTGCACGCATTTCGTTGTATAAACATTGTCCAGCTCGAATCAACTAGGCGCTTTAATTCCGAGCGGTTGCATGCTGGCCTGTCATGGGCATTCTTCACTAAATATATTTTTGGCGTGTCACGCAAGGTCAATTGTGTCGATGAGGTTCCGAATTTGGAAACTTATCCGGCCCAAAGGTGCCATGCACCAGGGGCGCCGAATCCAAAGACAGTCAGCCCATCTATAATTGCCGTTTATATAATTAGGCCATTTTAACTCCAAAAACAAAAAGGCCAAAGGTTGGTATATGGAGTGGCTACGGTCAATATCGCTCGGCGTCCGTCTTTTGGAATTCAATGCTAATGAAATCGCCTTGGGGCCACTGCAAGGATTTTAGAAATAAATCGCCTCAGACTTTTCACTGCAGTGACTTCGCTTACTATGCTCAGACTCGATTTAAAACGATTTTGTTGCGTGGGGTTAGATTAGTGTGAATGTCGAATGGAGTTTTTCTTTAGCAGTAGAGGAGAAGCTCAGACTCTGGCTGAGCTTGACATTGCAATGAATCGCAGCAGAGAACCCATTCACGCGGGAGGTAGTGCATTGAAAAAATGGGAAAAATGTCAGCCTCTAAGTCGTCAAAGCAGATCACCTCGAAGGGAGAAATAGCAAAGGCAAAGCTCTATGCAATCGCGATCGAGAAATGAGGCCGACGTAGCACCGTGACCGTTGAGCATTACTGCTTTCGTGGGGAATTCCTTTCTTGTCTTGGATCTTGGCCTTGACATTGTCTATGGTGTCAAAGGTCCCCGTCTGAAAGGTGATTGTATCGTCGTTTGAAAGTCTCTGTTTACACATATGAACACCAACAAAGCTATCCACTTCCAGAACACCTTTGCTCCACCTCACCAACACACTGTGTAAATTTCATTGGTGGCCGATAGGGGGTCGGTCGGCTACCATTGGTGGCCGGTCAACCACTGGTGGTGGCTGTCAGCTATTGATGAGCTGAACTTCCTTGCTGCAAGAGAGAGCAAAATAGAGCAAAACAATGTGTTTCTTAAGGGTTGTTTGCACACTTTTCTTGTCCTTTCCATGAGGAAATCAAAGGAGGGACAAGCTTTGGTTCACAAATCATCAATCAAGCAATTTCATTGCATGATGGCTTGTGAAACCAATTATGCAAGTTCATAAATGCAAAAGAAGACCAAAATGACCATCACCCTATCATGCATGATCAAGGGCAATGGAGACTTAGGAAAATGACACATTTCATCACTTTTGAGTATGAAATGTCCCATTTTCCTTGTGTTCAAATTGAAGTCTGATTTGAACACATGCAATGCAACACAAAGAATGCTTCATCTTGCCTCTTTTACTTGTCCATTTTGTTTACTCATTTTAATTACCAAATCATCCTTTAATCGATTGTCCATTGGTGAGTGTCCTCTAATGGAAAGAAGGCTCAAATCCCAAGTTGCTTTGGCCATGAAAGAGGTATTACACTGCTGGTAATGAAGCCCCTAAGGGATTAAACCATTAGGTGTAGCACCTCCATTTCACACTTAGGCAAACAAGTGGTTTGAAACCACTTTCAAAGAAAATCAAAAATGAAGAATTGAGGGGGATGCAGAGATGATTAAGTGCTGGAATATATGATAAAAGCACTAGAAACATGCAACCAACTGACATCAATGATGGTTAAAGCCTTAAAACACTAAACTAGTGAAGGAATTAACACTATAACTATGCAAAACAAGACTCAAACAAACTAACCAGCCCAAAACAGAGCTAAATCAGGTTATTTCAAAAGCTAAAACATGGTAAACTTTACCTAAGTTAAGCTAGAAAAATAGGCTAACACATAGAGCTATCTAGGCTAACAAACAAGACACAAGGAGAGGAGGCTAACCCCTCCTATTTTGAACTTCAAAATGAGTTTTTTTACCATTGAAAATCCTCTGAGAATCAGTGCTTAAAAGCTTTGAAAAAGATGATGTAAGGGTGGGAAACACAAAGGCAAAGGCCTCCTTAACAAGGTACAAATAAGGGCTATCAACCCCTCAACCTTTAATGGCCTTAGGACCCAAGATTTAGCCCAAAAACACAGAGTTTTTATAGACCAAAATTAGTTGGAAAACATGCTGGAATGAAGACAAAAGTAGCTAAAACAATAAGCTAAAACATGGAGCTTTAAGCTAGTAAACAAGCCAAAGGAGGGGTGGCTAACCCCTCCATATTTGGGACTTCAAAATCACTTTTTTAGCCTATGAAAACCTCTGAAAATTAGTGGTAAAAAGCTCAAAAAAAGTTGATGAAAGAATGGAAAACACAAGTGGAAAGGCTTAGAGAGCAAGGTTTAAAGAAGGGTGATTAAGCCCTCTACCTTTAACAGCCATAAACCAGAAGCTTCAGCCCATAAAAACAGGTTTTAAAGAGCTTAAAAATAGCAAGAAAAGATGGAAGACAAATGGTGTAAAGATGGTACAAAGGCAAGAGCAAGTATCCCTCTTGGAGATGAGTGAACCCTTAAGCCATAAACCACCACTTTCCACACTCTCAAGTGCTTCAAGAGCTCAAATCCAAACTCAAATCACCTCAGCAAGAAGCTCTCTAGGTTTGGTTTGGTGTGTTTGGGCATAGGCTATGCAAGTCGCAAAGAGAGAAAGGATTGTAGAGAGAGAGATGATATTTTTCAAAATATTTCTTCACTCCTCATCTTTTCTAACCTTGAAAGCAAGAAGAGAGGCCTTCTATGTATAGAAAAATAGCCCCTTAGGTAAAAAATATCAAGCCCTGGACAGCTGGAGCTTTTGGGGGACAGCTAGCACAAAAATATCTTGGTTTTTCACCATTGGCCGACAAGTTTCAGTGGTGGCCGGTCGGCCATAAAAAATGTGCTTCCAGGCCCAAAGGCATAACTCCTTCATCCGGACTCCTTTGCAGGTCATTCTTGAGCCTAAATTGAAGTCCCGGAAGTCTACTTTCCAATTGAAGTGGCCTCACATCTAAATTCTAAGTATGCTATGAAATATTCCTATTTTAGTGAGCGTTGCTCAGTTTGGCTTAACCGGATTGATGCCTAACTTCAACCAGCCATATCTCCCTCATCTGGACGCGGCTTTAGGAGATTGTTGAGTGTAAAATGAAGCCTCGGAAGTCCAATTTCCAATGGTGCTAGCCTCACAAATTAAGTCCAAGTGTTCAAAAGGATAGACCTGATTTAGTGAAGGTTGCCCGGTTCTCTCTCAACAGTTTGATACCCAACTTCTTCCTTAACTAGGTTTCTTCCCTCTCCTTCAATTTTCTTCAACTCTAAACCTCTAAATAAGATGTTTTAAAATATTTTTGAAAGATTTCACCTCTCTTCCATTTATTTCCACTTTGACCTTGCTCGGTTTACCGAAAAGTGCAATTTTTAACGAAATGCGAGCCTCGAAACATCGTAGAAACTTTTAGGAAAAATATTTTGAAAAAAAGGGTTTTAAGGTCTAAAATGATTTTGGTCAAAATCGTTTTGGTCCAAAATGGGGTGTAAGGTTGGGATTTAGAGCTCCTCTTGCTGAAGAAATTGAATGTTTTCACAGCACAACTTTCATCATCGAGTGATCAATCAGTGGCGCCCAAGTCTTAAGGGCGGTCAAAAATAGGATGTCTACAGTTGCCCCTCTTTGACAGAGAGCTTAGTGTCACGAAGTGACATAAGTGAATGTCAAAGCCCGAAGACGACCCATTTTGACAAGGCCGTAAGACTTGGGCAAACAAACAAAATGCAGATGCAATTGGTTGAACCTGAGGGTTGCCTACGTATCTCGTTGCAAGGAATCAAACCAGCGTAGTTCAGGGCAGAATGTAAAATGATACACAATTGTAATGAAATCACGCAAAAATATACAATGCATGTATATAATGAAATAATCAAACCACAAGCAGTGCCTTCCACACAAATACCATAAAGGGATGGGGATACAAAACAAACTATGTTTAACATAGAAAAGGTCCCAGAACCCTCAAATCATAATTCCTGCGGAACAGGTGTGTGCACATGCAGAACTATGTGTTTCGTAGAAAGAGTACAAGTAATTGGGTGGTATGATATAAGTGAGGAATGATTTACTGAGGAAAGATGATGATCCTAAATGCTGAATGCAACAAGACAACGTATGATACAATGGATGTAGTGAGTAAGGCGCAGGCCGAACCACGTTTTACCTAGAAAAGGTATGGACACAAAACAAACCACGTCTAACATAGAAAAGGTGCCGAAACCCTCAGACTATAATTCTTGCAGACTAGGTGCGTACACATGCAGAGCTATGTTTTAACGTGAAAAGGTATGGGCACATGCCAAACCAAGCTTAACATGGAAATGATGCAGACAATAAAATGGTATGATACAATAGATGTATGCAATAAATTCTATATGCAATAGAAGTGATAGATGTGATGCAATAGATAATAAATGCGATGTAACAGCTAGGAAGTGAAAGTACCTTACGGAGGCAATTGGTGATGACTCACCTTATGCTATTGGGGATCTTCCGCTTTTCCTTGGTTCATCTACAGGTACTACTTTTCTCCTTGGCTATGTGTAGACACCCCATTTTTGACTGACCTTAAGACTCAAACGTCATTGTTTGAGTGCTCGATGATTGTGCTTGTTCGTGCTCGTTTGGAGTCCCCGAGGTTTTCGGCTGCATGCCTTGCTCCTGAGTCTCTAAACTCTCTTGGTTTTGTGCTTGTTTTAAGCCAAACCTTGGTGCCCCCTTTTGCCTGGAGGGAGAAGTAGAGGTGTAGACCACTTTTCTCCCCAGCCAGCCAGTTTTTTCCCCCGTAGACCACTTGTGGTGGTCGGTCAGCTAAGGTAGGTGGTCGGTCAACCACCTTAAGTGGTTGGCAGCTTGCCACCACCTTCTTATCTTTGTGTAGACCACCTTTCCCCCTCTATTGACCAACCTTTGTCTTTGTCGACAACTTTGGGTGGTCGGTCGACTAGGTGGGGTGCTCGATCGACCACTTTAACTGGTCGGCGGCCTTTTTGCACTTTCTGCATATATTTTTTGTGCCAGGTGGGCCAGCTGTTAGGCACAGAATGCATCCTCCCTACACATGTAGGGAGGGATTTGAGCAAGCTTTTGCTTGCATCTCTATATAAGGGGAAGTGCTTCCCCTTAGAGAGGGTTCAGTTTTTTTAGAGCAAAAAATCTACTTTCTCTCTAGAGTTCTCCCTCTCTCTCTATATTTTTGTGCTTAAAGTGCTTGAAAGTGGGAGTTCTTGGTGGATTTGCAAAGGAACTCTTGATCAAACACCACCATCATTGAGCTAAGTTACTTGAGAGCCTTATTTGAGTGACTTTGACCTGATTTTGCCTCAGAAGTGGCTGATTTTGAAGATTGGGCTTCAAGGGTGAGTAATAGCCTCTTCAAAGCATTATTTCCATTGCTTATTTAGCCACCTTTGCATGCTATTTTAGGCTTAGCTTCCAACTGAAAAAAGTCTTGTTTTGAAGTTGTGAGGATGTGGTTTGGAAATACTCTTCAGATCCTGGGGGACGCTCGTGATCTTCAGCTAGTTACTTGAAAAGGAATAAGCACTTCAGTCGGGGGTGCCAGAATTAGCACTCCGATGGATAAGTCAGTATATACTCTCTTGATTACTTGTATCTTAAGTTTAGTTTTCTAGTTCTCACATACCTTTCTTTGACCGAAGATCCTGTATTTATAGTATTATCGTTGGGCCTTAGGGCCTGGCCCACCCCTGATCCTTTACATGTACTTCTACTTGGCCTTTGTTCTACTGGTTGGAATGCCAGCCATTTTATTCGGCCCTTCAATTGACTAGGATCAGTGCCGAATAGAGGTTATGTTCTGGACCTAACTGGCCCATTTGTCTCTATTGATCCAAGTAAATTCGGCTCCCATAATTTCCCCCCAAACACCTCACTAGCATCAATTAGTCGGCGTGTTTGGCTTCTAGCCTAGGAAGTAAAAAATTCGGCGGTTAATCCTCTTCCCAATGCGTGTCAGAACGCGTACACGCTTTTTGGTCATTGTAACGATTTCCTGCCCCTTCGTACACTGCATCCATTTAATGTGATTTGAAATTGTCTCTTCGAATGTATGTTCTGAATACTCAAAGATATCTGGCTCGGCTTCTAGTGCAACTCCTTCACTTTGCGGCCTTTGCAACTCCTTGTTTCTCGTTTTTCCCTTCGCCTCCTGTAAGTTTTCTTCTCCTTCATTTTTGATCCCGCTTCCTTGTTTTCTTCTAGTTTTCCATAATCCTTGGGTTGGCCAAAATGGCAAAACATCTGAAGGAGCTCCTTTCAGCGGATCGAATCTCTGGCTTTCGACGCCATTTTCCCATCCCCGATGATGTCCATCTGTCACTTTTGGCAGACAACACCACTGATATGAAGAGGGATAATGAGAGCACAATCGTCTTTCTTCTCATATCAATTGCTAAGGGCGGAGTCCGCTTTCCCCTTCACCCATTTTTGAGGGTCGTTCTTCGATACTGGGGTCTAATCCCTTCCCAGCCCAACGTGAATTTCTTTCGCATCATAATGGGAATTGTAGAGCTAAATCGGCGTCCTAGGATTAATTTCGGTATACCCGCCATTCGGCATTATTATGTCCTAGCCAAATCTACTGGCCAGCTAGGACGCTACTTTCTTAGAGCCAAGGATACTGATCATCACTTAGTTACTATGCTTGCCAGCTCTGGCAAGCAAGTCGATGACATGATGGTCGTTGTCTGCGGCAATTGGGAATTCGGCGAGGATGAAGATCGTCTAGACCCTGTGCCAAGGCGAAAAGGCGAACCAGGTGGCCGATTAGATCACTTTTGTTTATGTTATTTCCATATCTGTATTCGGCACTATATACATCTAATCGTTTTGTTTATGCAGGTAGCGACTTGAGGAGAGTGTTAGTTTCAGACGACGACATTGTGCTTGCAGAAATTAAAACTGCGCTACAGTTCGTCGGCTGTCCAAACCTTCAAAAACAAGGGAGGGTGGCCTACATTCTCCTGTGGTATGAACCGACTTACACGGCATTCTCGGCGGCAGACAACATTCCAATCTTGTGAGGCAACAACCATCTTATAGCCCTCATGTTCCCTAGCTTCAAAAACTTGAGACAGATCGGTTTAGAAACATCCGATTCTGAACACGTAGAAGAACAAGCGGCCGAACCAATCGCCGAGGACCCGGACCAGTTGACAGCGGAAGTTGACGAAGCTATTAACTCGGCCCTTGAGGAAGCCGGACTGAACTCGTCTGACCCTCCGTCCACATCAGGTCGAGGGTACGCCTTCGAAGATATTTTTACAAATTTGGGAGACCTTCCCGGCGCTTATTCTGACGGTATGGCTGGGGAAAGTCTTGCGCAGTTGGCGCGAAAGCAAAATGCCATTCGGCACTATTATATCCTAGCCAAATCTATTGGCCAGCTAGGACGCTACTTTCTTAGAGCCAAGGATACTGATCATCACTTAGTGACTATGCTTGCCAGCTCTGGCAAGCACGTCGATGACGTGATGGTCGTTGTCTGCGGCAATTGGGAATTCGGCGAGGATGAAGATCGCCTTGACCCTGTGCCAGGCGAAAAGGCGAACAAGGTGGCCGATTAGATCACTTTTGTTTATGTTATTTCCATATCTGTATTCGGCACAATATACATC
>JAPPVO010000002.1:36961204-37275346 GCA_030407325.1 Camellia japonica | reverse complement strand
ATAAGGAGTCCTGCCACCTCCATCTCCGGACTAATGTGGGAAAATATACGTACACCCATAGCTGAGAAAAGCAGTGTGGAATGTGAATACAAAGTGCTAAAGGCAGAATACAGAATGTAAAGTGCGCCGTGTGTGCAATGAACAAGTAATGAGGAGCAGAAATGTAAATCAAGAGGACAAAACGTACCTCCCAAGCTCTCCAATAGCCGCCGAGTAAGTCTCCCCGCCCGCGAGAGGCTGCACTCATGTAACAATAGAGGGTAGCCAGGCCAGCGCCACCCCAATCATACCAACTGACCTGTGATAGGTCCACTAGGGCACTCAGGAGATACAACCCGACAGTGTTCCCCCTATCAGCAAACAAAGTGGTGCCAAAGAGGAACATGAGGAAACCTCGGGTGTACTGCTCAATCTCCTCAGTAGACTCAGGCTCCATCTCCGGCCTCCGAAAACGGGAAGAGAACCAGGTGTACCGGACTCTCCCGGAAGCTCTGTCTACAGGTGGGCGAGCCCCCAATAGATGTACCCAAGCGGCCTCCCACTCTCCCATATCCTCGTCATAAGGTATGGGCCAACCGCCTATGTCTAGGCCGGTGAGTACGGCGAAGTCCAGCGGGGTCATGGTCATATCCCCAGTGGCAGAAAAATGGAAAGAATTGGTGGTGTCCCACCATCTCTCCACCAAAGCAGCCAATAATGTCCTACTGGCAGGACAGTGTGATAACCCCACGCAGAATGCTCCGAACCCTGCTGCGTCAACCAAATCCTGGGCAGCCTTCGGGAGCTCGGCGTACCACTCTCTCGCAGCAGTAGAGCCATATCCTCGCACAACGCGAGAGCCAACCTGCATTCAGAATGAATACATGTGTTCAGCACACAATAAAATGCAAGCCGTGTGCAAGTAACAAGCTGTGTGCAAATGAAATGAAGTAGCCGTGTTCAAATCATTAATCAGTGGGCTGTGTGTTCACTTTAATTTCTACCCGGGCTGCGTGTTCAGAAGATCAGTGTTTTGGGCTGCGTCTTCAAATCATTAATCAGTGGGCTGCGTGTTCACTTTAATTTCTACCTGGGCTACGTGTTCAGAAGATCAGTGTTTTGGGCTGCGTGTTCAAATCATTAATCAGTGGGCTGCGTGTTCACTTTAATTTCTACCTGGGCTGTGTGTTCAAAAGATCAGTGTTTTGGGCTGCGTGTTCAAATCATTAATCAGTGGGCTGCGTGTTCACTTTAATTTCTACCTGGGCTGCGTGTTCAGAAGATCAGTGTTTTGGGTTGCGTGTTCAAATCATTAATCAGTGGGCTGCGTGTTCACTTTAATTTCTACCTGGGCTGCGTGTTCAGAAGATCAGTGTTTTGGGCTGCGTGTTCAAATCATTAATCAGTGGGCTGCGTGTTCACTTTAATTTCTACCTGGGCTGCGTGTTCAGAAGATCAGTGTTTTGGGCTGCGTGTTCAAATCATTAATCAGTGGGCTGCGTGTTCACTTTAATTTCTACCTAGGCTGCGTTTCAGAAATCAGTGTTTTGGGCTGCGTGTTCAAATCATTAATCAGTGGGCTGCGTGTTCACTTTAATTTCTACCTAGGCTGCGTGTTCAGAAGATCAGTGTTTTGGGCTGCGTGTTCAAATCATTAATCAGTGGCTGCGTGTTCACTTTAATTTCTACCTGGGCTGCGTGTTCAAAGATCAGTGTTTTGGGCTGCGTGTTCAAATCATTAATCAGTGCGTGTTCACTTTAATTTCTACCTCTGCGTGTTCAGAAGATCAGTGTTTTGGCTGCGTGTTCAAATCATTAATCAGTGGGCTGCGTGTTCACTTTAATTTCTACCTGGGCTGCGTGTTCAGAAGATCAGTGTTTTGGGCTGCGTGTTCAAATCATTAATCAGTGGGTTGCGTGTTCACTTTAATTTCTACCTGGGCTGCGTTCAGAAGATCAGTGTTTTGGGCTGCGTGTTCAAATCATTAATCAGTGGGCTGCGTGTTCACTTTAATTTCTACCTGGGCTGCGTGTTCAGAAGATCAGTGTTTTGGGCTGTGTGTTCAAATCATTAATCAGTGGGCTGCGTGTTCACTTTAATTTCTACCTGGGCTGCGGTTCAAATCATTAATCAGGGCTGCTGTGTTCACTTTAATTTCTACCTGGGCTGCGTGTTCAGAAGATCAGTGTTTTGGGCTGCGTTTCAAATCATTAATCAGTGGGCTGCGTGTTCACTTTAATTCCTATCTGGGCTGGGTGTTCAGTAAATCAGTGTTTTGGGCTGCGTGTTCAAATCATTAATCAGTGGGCTGCGTGTTCACTTAATTTCTACCTGGGCTGCGTGTTCAGAAAATCAATGGGGCTGTGTTCACCATCAACTTGGACTGTGTTCAGAAAATCAGAGTTTGGGACTGTGTTCTACTCGTAATCAGTGTGGGCCGTGTGTTCACCATCAACTTGGACTGTGTTCAGAAAATCAGAGTTTGGGACTGTGTATTCTACTCGTAGTCAGTGTGCGTCGTGTGTTCACTTCAAATTCGGGCTGTGTGTTCGACAAATCAGTGTTTGAGCCGTGTGTTCACTTCTTAACTAATGTGTACCGTGCGTTCACAATCAATCAGTCAATGAGCCGTGTGTTCAGCAATTCAAGTGTTTAAGTCACATATTCGGAATGCAAACAAAGTACTATGTCATAAGCTAAAACTGTGTGTTCAAGCATGGCAAAGCTACAAAGTGCACGGAAAATGCTGGAAATAAAGTAAAATACCTCTCGTGCTTCGTGAGAGAGGTGCTGCTCCGGCTCTCGCAGAAGTAAATCCCCGGGTGCTCGGTCATTGAACTCAGTGAAATGACGAAAAACGGCCCGCGGAAGCATATGTACCGGTGGGGCGTATCTCCCGGAATAAAAGGGCGGACTCTCGGGGCAAGTGCCATGATATCAAAATCGTCCCCGGCACTTGGAGGACCTCCACCATGAGGTAGTCACCCGCAATTTCAAGAAATCTGCAAAAATGAGCAAAAATGAGCCAAAATTGGAAAAAGTCAACAAAAGTCAACTCCCGAGAAATGAAAAAGTCAACAAAAGTCAACTCCCGAAAAATCTTCCAAATATTGAGACAAACTTACCTCAAGTGGTGAAAATGAGAAAAGAAACTTCGAAATCAAAATTTAATCGACTCAAGGTGCTTAAAACTGAAAGATTTCGCGAAAACAACTTGCAAAAAGGCTGAAAAGCGCGTATAAAGTGCAGATCTGAAAGAAAAAATGGTTTGGGAGGCAAGAGGAGAAAATTTCGCACCTGTGGGAGTGATTTCGGATGGAATGGGTGAGGATATATATAGAAAATGAGGCAAAAGACAAAATTGCCCCTACTTTTGTGCAGGTGGCCGGCCGGCCACCTTTCCTAGCTGGCCGGCCATTTGCTTTTGGAAGGTGGCCGGCAGCCTCCCCCTGGGCAGCCACCTGGCCGGCCATGTCTCCCACCTCCCCCCTAGCTCTCTGCCAATTTTGAGGAAGATTGGAGTTCCCGGACCTGAAAAAGTTCAAGAAAAGTGTACCTTCCGGTCGCGAAATTGCTCCGCCGGAACTTCAGCTGCAATTTCTGACATGTGTCTCATCATCACTCATCAAAATCAAGGTGTATCCTTTTTGAATGTGTTGTAACCTCTCCGGGAGGTGAATCAGAGGCCGCGATCAAGTTGCCTTCACCGAAATACGCATTTTCTTACTCGTTATTTCGCAACAAACGGGCACCCTGATTCGTGCTCATTTTGCATTGTTTTGCATATAACTTGCATTCTCATCAACATTTTGCATTGTCATGCATGATTTCTTGGCATACCATATCTCTGTGCTTGAGCATGCGTTGTCACGCGCGTTCCTTTCTTGCATGGTGTTGCATTCACTCGCCGACACTGCGTGTGTCAAACTTTCGGAACTACAGGAATCGCATTGGATATATGTTGTTAGCATATTGTTCTTGTTGAATTTCCCTCTTTTGCAGGCACGATATTGTATGTACGGTTCACTTGAGGCTGGTGCGACCAGACGAATCGCGCAGGTATCGTATCTTCTCCGTGTGAGACGCGACGAGAATTGATGATTCTCCGCATTCCTAACTGCATGAAATGTAGTTGTTGCTTTGCATTCTTGCTTAAAATTGTTGCATCTATTTGCGAATACTTGCCTCATTACAGCTTGCTGCATTTGCATGATCACTTGGCTCTGTGCATATCGCTTTGAAATTTGCCCCCCCTGCCTGCGGGCACGCCTGCGGGCGCGTATCTCTATTCATCTTGTATGATTGTCTAAGTCTTCGGCCTTGTCAAAAATAGGTCGTCTCTGGGCTTTGACATTCACTCCCGTCACTTGTGACTTCCGAGTTCTGTCAAAGAGGGGCAACTGTAGACACCCCATTTTTGACCGACCTTAAGACTCAGACGTCACCGATTGAGCGCTCGGTGCTGTTGCATATTGTGCTCGTTCAGAAGTCTCAGAGTCGCGGCCGTGCGCCCTGCCTCAGGACTTCCGAACTCTCTTCTGTGCCTTGCCTAGGTTTGCGAACCAGATTCGGTTTTCTCTGTTTTCTTTCCTGAGGGGAGGGAGAGGTCCCGTAGACCATCTCTCAGTGGCCGTGGGCTGCATTTTGTGCCGTAGGCCATTTTGCCCATTTCGGAGCCCGGTTCCCAGTTTTCGTAGTCGTCAGGCCGTGTGCCTCGGTTCGGGACCACCCAACCATCTCCGATTCCTCCAGTTTTTGGCATGCATCTCATTTACTCTCTTTCGAGGGACACTGGGTCTAGATACCCACTTCGTGGCCGAATGCCACTTTCGGTGCTTAACGGCCTATTTTCGGACCCCGAACTGCGTTTTCGGCCCCGAGCATTCGTTTTGCATCGGTTTTCGTTTATTTTTGGCAGGTACCTCTGTTTTATCATCAGGAAAATCACTGGAGGGTGGGAGGCTAGCAATTGTCTCAGCAACCAGTTATGCTCTTCCGGCGCCCCCCGGCGCCCCCCGGCGCCCTTTTTCTCACTTCCGGGCTAATGTTGAACACCCTAGGGCCATTTTCTTCGAGCCAAAACCACATATTTGTGTTGTACACACATGGGAGGATCCTAAAAACACATGGTCGGCCAGTAAATCTTTTGTCCATTTTGAACCCTCTTTGAAAAGTGGCTTGTTGTCTCTCCTGTTTTAGAGTTGTCAGTTTTGAACCACAGGGTCTTGTTCAGCACACATGGGAGGCCACCATTACCTGGTGGCCGGCCAACAATTCATTGTTTCATTTTTGCCCCTTGGCCAGCCGGCCATAGGGGGTGGCCGGCCGGCCACCTGCAACAAAGTTAGCTGGCCGGCCATGCTCCTTGGGAGGTGTGTCTTACAGCTGTGTAGCTGTTTCCCCCAGAAAGATCTGTATCCGGGGGATATTTTGGAGGGAAACACTTGGGTGCATTTCCCTCCACCTTTGCCCTTCCTCTTTTGGTCCATATAAGGAGCCTCCCAACTCTTAGGCTAGGGTTTGAAAAAACTCTCTTAAGAGCTTAGATACATATCTCTCTCCATATCTCTCAAATCTTCAAGTTTTGGTTCCATCTCTTCATCACCATCAAGCACCACCACCACTACTCTATTTCCAGCAGCTAGGAGAGCTTTCCAGCAGCTAGAAGGCATCCATTCTTCAAGCAAAAAGGCAGCCAAGACTTGTCTACAAGGGCAAGTACTCCACCCCTCTTTTCTAGCTCATTTTTGGTTCATTTCTTGCCCTATTTCTATACTGTTTTGAGCTCCGACCATACTGAAAGTGGTCCTCTTTTGAGCTCATTTTCATCTTTGTTGAAGGGCTCAACCCTGTTTGAGATCCCTAACTTGCACTTGCTTCAATATCATCTTATATGCCACAATATTGCATGCTATTTCTAGCCTATGAGTGATCTGTTTTCGAGCATAATGTAAACTGTGAGTGGGACTATTTTGAGCCCCTCTTCAACATTGAAGAAGGGCTCAACCCTGTTTGGCCTCCCTATCTTGCACTTGCTTCATAATCTCTCATATTTACCGTAAATTTGCATGATTTGTTTGGCCTACATGTAGTCTGTTTTGGAGCATGTCATGAACTGTGAGTAAGCTTATTTTGTGTCCCTCTACAACATTGTAGAAGGGATCAACCTTGTTGGGGGTCTCCATGTTGTGCTTGTCATTATACCCCTCTTTGACCCCCATTTTTGCATGCTTTTTTAAGCTTATCTAGATTCTGTTTTTGGCCATCATCAGAGCTGGAAGAGTCATATTTTATCTTCTTGACATATTTCATTAAGGGTCTTTGCTGGTTTGATGAATGTTTGGGGTATCTCATGTTATAGCATTATGTATCCTAGTTCTTGTATGACATTTTTAGCATGTTTGCATACTGAGTTGGGGGATGTCATCTACTGTAAATGTTCATATTTTTAGTCCCTCATCAGTGTTGTAGAAGGGTATTTTTCCATTTGGGCATCGTATGTATCACTTGCTTCAATACCCCTCTCTTGGCCCCTATTTTTGCATGCTATTGTTGCCCTATCTATGCTTGCTGTTTGGCCCTTTTTATGACTGAAAAATGCTTTTCTTGGGGCTTCCTCGCTACTGTATTTTCATTCCATGTCCATATTGTGCATGCATTGCATGGCTATAGGCCATTTCGGGTGCCTAAATTCGCGTTTCGGGGCCATTTTGGCATCGGGTTACTTTCGCCTCATTTCGGGGCTGTTTTCCCCCCATTTCAGTGCCAAAATTCATTTGCATGTTTGCATATCATTTCCATGTCATTTCATGCCTTACGGCCATCGCCTCGGTTTGCGTGCCCGTGTGCACGCATTTCGAGGCATTTCATTTTTATCCAACGGCCTCCTATGTGAGTGTGGCTGAGGCTCACTCATGTTAGTGTAAGTCCATTTTGCATTCTATATGTCATTTTAGTCTCATCACATTGCGTATGCCATTTTCTCGATTTGCGCGCCCGTGTGCACGCATTTCAAGGCATCTCATTTTCATCCACCGGCCTCCCGTGTGAGTGTAGCTGAGGCTCACTCATGTTGGTGTAAGCCCATATTGCATCGCGTATCTCATTTTAGTCCTGTTGCATTCTGTATGCCATTTTCTCGGTTTGCGTGCCCGTGGGCACGCATTTCGAGACATCTCATGTTAGTCTCATTGCATATCATTTCCATGTCATTTCATGCCTTACGGCCATTGCCTCGGTTTGCGCACCCGTGTGCACGCATTTCGAGGCGCTTCATTTTCATCCGTCGACCTCTTATGTGAGTGTGGCTGAGGTCCACTCGTGTTAGTGTAAGTCCAATTGGCATTGCGTATGCCATTTCATGCCTTAGGATCATCGCCTCGGTTTGTGTGCCTGTGTGCACGCATTTCGAGACATCTCATTTTCATAGCATTGTGCATGCTAGGATTGTATTTTAGTTGCATTTCATGCATATCATACATATTGCATCGTGTTCGGGATAGGAGTTAGCCCGGGCACGGGAAACGAGGCACGTTTCGTACTCCGAGCGACGAAACGGGTCTCAATTCCCAAGTCACCGACACTCCGGATTACCCATGATGGAGTTAGATTTTGTTGTAGCATTCATCTGCATTTATCCTATATCGAGTTATGCAATCCGACTCCTCGGCCATCATGCATCGAGATGCGTGATTGGTGGCACGAGGATCGAGGCATGCATATATTTGTGAAATACATTGCTATGCCCCTTTCCTGCTCTCTGTTACAGCAAAATGAAGAATCAGCAACTTTTCAGAGTCTGGCACGCATTTCGAGGAACATTGCAAACAAAGGCTAATCGGGGCATCCCAGTGGATTTCCGCGCAAGGCAGTCCAGCATACATCATTCATCAGAATCGAGCAGCCCTGCTTGCATGCCAGTTTACAGCTTTCTAGTTTAATTCGTACATAATTAATTAATTTTTTTTCTGTACTTCATTAATTCGGACTGTATATATTTTGTATATTTATATGTACTATTCTTTTTTGGACTGTATTATTATTTATTTGGACCCTCTGCGCGAGGGCATAATTGTAATAAGTGTGGGTGAGTGTGATGTATGTCTTCCAACCCCACGTCTTTCTTCCCTTTTATTTACCCGCTTACGATGGTTAGATATAGGGCATATTTCAATTAGCATACAGTATGATAGCATGTTTACATCATTCATCTGTTTTGCACGCACCGGGCTCGGCGCACCATACAAACTGCATTTGTATTTCAATTCCAAATTGAATACATGTTAGCTGTAGCATTCCATATGCCATGTTTAGAATAGCCGAGCCTGCTATAATTGCATTTTTGCATGTGTTGCATTAGGCAATTCTGTATATTTAGGATCATGCATGATTTCTAATGAGTTTCTATTTTGGCTTGGAGTACTCGGTGAGTTTTTATGCTTTAGCATCCTTGCATGCGTGTGAGTGACTGCCATGAATAGCATGCTTACCATGAGGCTATCTGCTTATATGATATAACTGCCTTGAATGCTTGTGGGTGGATGTTGTGTTACTTGAATTGGAGCAATTCATCAAATGTTTGTTTTAAGCCCACTAGATAGTGGCAAAATCATGTTTTCTAAGCCCACCTGAGGGTGGCAAATCCACGTCTTAGCCTACCTGCGGGTAGCACCATCAAACCATTTTCAAACAAACAAACATGAAATGTTTTGTTCCAATTCAGGCGACCCAGTCTATACTTATTTGCTGCGAGCATCACATAGTAACCTAGGCTAATAACCGGAATAAGAACTCACAATGTTTTCAAAATAAGATATCATGGTTAGTAGAGGCTGGTCTTTGACCGGGCGAGCGGGGGTGCTCACGAAGTGACCTTCCCCAATCGTACCCAAGTTCCCGAGCCGAGGCAACTTTGGTGATGACGGACACGTGGCCTTTGGCACCGAGTCAGGGTTTCCTAAATTTCCCAAAAATAAAATATTTAAGTGGCAACTCTGTATTTGGCAAAGCAGTCCATGTTTGGCACTTTTTTCAAAAATCTGTTTTCCAAAAACGATTTGCCAGATTTGGACTCTTTGGTTCAAGATTAAGAACCGTGACACAAATCGAGTCCGAGCTGTAGCGGGGTCCCTCGCGGGCTTGTTACAGCTTGTCAAGCAGAGCAGGGTTGATTTGGGGAAGATGGACCAGTGCATAGGGTGTGTAACAGAGGCAATTGGAAGCAAAACAATGGGCGTTCTTCGGGTGGAAACCGAGCATGGATTAGGCATTCCTCGCCTCCCCGGACCATTTGTTTAAATTGATTAGTTAATTAGTTGTAGCCAAATAATTAATGTTGTAATTATTTAAGTAGAGCAGTTGATTAATTCACGTTGTAATTAATTAGCTTAGTTGCTTTGTAATTAATTAGTTAAGTATTAAGCTAGTTAGTTTGCTTTGTAATATTTAATTAGCTTAGATAGTTAATTATTTAATTGTTTTAACTAATTAGCTTAGAATAGTTAGTTAATTGATTTCAAGTGTTGTAATAATTAGTTAAGTAGTGTAGCTTAGCTAGTTTCGTTCGGACCCTCATTCGCGAGCGTGTAATGTTGTAATAAGTGTGCGTGCGTGCGTGCATATCTTCCAAACCCACGTCTTTCTCCCTTTTTCTTAACCACTTTCGATGGTTAGATTAGGAGCATCATGTTTCAAATTAGCATGCCTTATTGTAGACCCGACTTTCTTCACGCGGCCCACTTTCGAAGAGGCGCGAATTGGTCTTACTATAGTTCGGACTCTTGTCACAGTTCTGAATCTAATCTCACAAAGTGTAATGTGAAACTGATAAACACCAAAGAGTCCAATCCGGCAAATCATTTTGGAAAATCTGATTTTAAATCAAATAATGCCAAAATTGGACTACTTTGCTAGATTACAGAGTCGCCACCTAAATATTTTATTTTGGGAAATTTAGGAAACCCTGACTCGTGCCTATGGCCACGTGTCCGTCATCACCAAAGTTGCCTCAGCTCGGAAACTTGGGTAACAGAGGGGAAGGTCCTGAAATGAGCACCCCCGCTCGCCCGATCAAAGGATCGGCCTCTACTAAGCATGATATGTTGTTTTATAAACACATGTGTTCTTATTCCTGTTTATTAATCTAACTTACTATGTGATGCGCACATCATACAAGTATAGACTCAATCACGAGAATTGGAACAAAATAACTCATGTTTGTTTTTGAAAATGGTTTGAAAGTGCTACTCGCAAGTAGGCTAAAGTGCGGATTTGCCATCCTCAAGTGGGCTTTAAAACATGATTTGCCACTTCGTAAAGTGGGCTTAAAACTCGCAATCATCGAATTGTTCCAATTCAGGCAATCAAGCCTTCACCCACAGGCATTCAAATAGTTAAGCACTTAAGCAAATTGCCTTATGGCAAACATGCTATCGTGGCAACACTCACACTCATGCAAGTATGCTAAAGCGTAAACACTTACAGTGTACTCTGAGCCAAAACAAAAACTAGTTAGAAATATGCATGATCCTAACTATGTTAAGATGCCTAATGCAACACATGCAATAATGCATCTAATAGGCTTGGCTATCTAAGATGGAATATGACTGCAACAATTGATACATGTATTCAAATAGGTATTGAAATACGATGCAATTTGAATGATGCGCCGAGCCCGGTGCATGCAATACAAATGAATGGATGCAAACATGCAAAGCATAAGGTATGCTAATCAAAACGTGCCCTAAAACTAACCATCGTAAGCGGTTAAGTAAAAGGAAGAAAGAAGTGGGGTTAGAAGACATGCACACACGCATGCACACTTATTACAACATTGCGCCCTCTCGAAGGAGGGTCCGAATAAATAAGCTAAGCTAATCTAAGCTAAGCTAATTAAGCTAATTAGACTAATTATTACACAACAAACGAATAGCTAGTAACCTACTTACTAATTATTACAACACTTTAACTAATTAACAAATTAATTAATTAAATTACAAATTCATGCTATCTAACAAGAAAAGTTTTAAACTACACTGCCTTAGCTCTGTTTGAAGAAGATGCATGCATGCATTCGGTTTCTCACCCCGAAAAGCCTCCCGGTTTGCTCTTGAGAGGCTCTATTTGCAGGGTGTCTCATAGAACTTTCTGCTCTGCCTTACCAATTCCATGTTGAGGAATGCACCAGTGGCTTGCCGGCCATGGGAGCTTGCTGCTGGCCACCTTCCAGCCAAAGATGTGCATTGCCGGCCAAGGATGAAGCAGTGCCGGCTATCAGTGGAGCACTGCCAGCCACTAGTGTGCTGCATCACCATTCTGCAACAGAGCTGAAACCAACGGAAAAATGGAGGGTCTCCCATAGGTATATCCGTACCATGCCCCTCCTTATCACCTCGAAACATCAAAGGAGTTGCATTATTGGATCCAAAACCATCAATCAAGCATTTTAATGCATGATGGCCAAAGATCCAACTTTGTACACTTTCAATCAATGAACAAAACACAAGACTCTAGAACCACCACCCTATCATGCATGATCAAGGGTAATAGAGACAAAGGGGATTGGCACATTTTCATCACTTTAAGTATGAAATGGACCAATCTACCTTGTGTTTAATATAATGTCCGACTGAACACAATGCAATGCACACATAATATGCTTAACTTGGCATGTTTTACTTGATTCAATTCTTGTTTACACATTTTAAGTTACCAAACCATTCTTTAATTGATTTGTCCAAATGTGAAAGTCTTCTAATGAGAGAGATGTCAATCAAAACATGACTTAAGACATGAGAGAGACCATGCCTTTGAGTAGGAGGAACCCTCAAAAGAGGGTTAAAACCATTTAAGTACAAGCCTCAATCTCAAGCTTAAACACAACTTTAGGACTAACTAACCCTCAAAACAAATAGAAAAATGAAGAAATGAGGGAGGTGGCATAATTTCAGTGCTGAAATGGCATGAAACACAAGACTCTAACATGCAAACAACTCATGTACAACATGTTAGGGGACTTAAGCATTAAAACTAGTGAAGAGCTTTACACTAGAACCATGCAACATCAAGCTCAAATGGCTAAACTAGCCCTAGACAGACCTCAAACATGCCAAGATAATAGTCTAAACATGCTGAGATAGATGCTGAAAAGACTAGGAGAACATGCACACATGTTAGCCCATAAGCAAGGCACAATACACAACCCTCAAAAGCAATGAAGAAGTGAAGTATGTGAGGGACTGACAGTAATATATGCTCTTAAATTACATGAAAGAGGATGCTATATCATGCAAACATCACAAACAAAGCATGCTAGAGGCCCTAAAACTCAAAGCTAGTAAAGGCACTTGCACTATAGCTATGCAAAACACGATCCATATGACCAAGACCACTCAAAACAGAGTTAAAGCATGACAAAACATGAGCAAAAGCATGCTGAGATGGAGCTAACACAAGCCAAAATGATAGGCTAACTCATCAAGCATGTTAAGCTAGTAAGCATGATTACACTACAAGTGTAAGAAGCAAGCAACAAGTGACCCAACCAGCGAAAAATAGACCTAAAGCAGGTCAAAAAAGTCAGAAAAACATGCTGAAATCAAGCCATGAGATGGTAGAAAAACATGCTCAACTATTAGGCCATTTATACATACAAACAAGATACAAGGAGGGAGGGCTACCCCCTCCTATTTTGGGCCTCAATACAAACTTTTTAACACTGAAATTCCTCTAAGTTTCAGTGGTTAAAAGGCCAAACAGAGGGTGTTCCAAAAGCTTTGAAAGATGGCTCAAAAGGCTTTATAAGCCACAGAGCAAAGGGTGGAAGTCACCCCCTAACCACACAAGGCCTAAACCAACATTTTAAGACCTTAAAAATAGAACTTTTTAGAGGCTAAAACCAGCTTCAAAGTAGCATCCAAAAGTGGCCAAACAATGAACTAAAACAAAGCTAAAAAGGGTGAAACTCTTACCCTTGAAGCACATCAACAAAACAACCAAACTTCTAAGCTAAAATCACTCGAAGGAGCTCAAACAAGGCCTCCAATAACCTTAACTCTAGGGTGAAGGTGTTTGGCTAAGGGTGCTAGTGCAAATATGTGGGGAAAGCACACTTTCAAGGACAAAATATGGAGAGAGAAGATTCTAGAGAGAGAGAGAGAGAAATGTAGCTCAACCCAAACTTTGTAACCCTTTGCATGCATATAGATGAGCTCTATATATAGAAGATACAAAAGCCCCTTGAAGAGATCCAACCATCCACGTGCAAGCAGATGGGCTCATCTGTGCAAACAGTTGTCAAAATATCTGCAAAAATATCTACTGATGCATTGGTGGCCTGCCGGCCATCAGTGGTGGCCAGCAGGGCTTCATTGATGGCCAGCAGGGCACATCAATGGCCGGTAGGGCAAAGACCATGGCTGGCAGCCCTCAATGATGGCCTGCTGGCCATCAAGAACATCACTCTGAAAAGACCAACACATGGTCCAAATAGGAGACAGAATGGAAATATGGTTTGGAAAGATCAAATCTGGAGCATTCTGTTGCGAAGTTTAAGCGCTCAACGAGCAATCAAACTCCTCACTGGATGTACCTGCGAGAACATCCAAGTCTTGAGGACGGTAAAAAATGGGGTGTCTACAGTTGCCCCTCTTTGACAGAACTCGAAAGTCATGAAATGACGGGAGTGAATGTCAAAGCCCAGAGATGACCCATTTTTTACAAGGCCGAAGACTTAGACAGACTAACAAGATAACAATATAGAAGCACCCTCAGGCTAGGGCAAAGTGCAAATGATATGCACGATGCCGAACATAACTTATGATCATGAGAAGAGGGCTGTAATGAAACATCTAGACACAAATGCTATGCAAAGAGATGCTACAGCAGACTCGTACATAAGCAAGTTAAAACAAACCAAACTACATTTCATGCAAAAAGGATGTAAGAAAATTATGCACTCTTGACTGCGCCTCACGTAGAAGAGGATAAAGAACAACAACCGTCGGGCGCACTTGAGGTGGCAAACAAGATCCCAACGCATGGCACACGCGAGGAATGAGGTGATACGAACCTAAGGACACACCCTAAGGTTACGAGCCACAGAGAACATATGATAACAGGTGAAACACATCCAACTATTATGCAATCAAAGCAAAGAACGGTATAAGCATCGGGATCCATCCAGATGCATTTAACCAAAGCATCCTAACGCGCCGCACGCGAAAGGGAAAAGGGAGCGGTGTAAACACCGAAGGATGGTATAAACATCGGACACACGTCCCAAGTGCTTCTAACCAAAACAGAGGTGGTATAAGCGCATGACACACATCCCAAACGCTTCTAACCGAGGAGTGGTATAAGTGTTAGGAACACGGTCCAAACACTTCTAACCAGAGGGGTGGTATAAACATCGGGCACACAACCCAATGCTTCTAACCAACGGAGTGGTATAAGCGTTTGGCACACGCCCAAAACGCTTCTAACCAAAGGGGTGGTATAAACATCAGGCACACAACCCAATGATTCTAACCAACGGGAGATATAAGTGTCGGGCACACGCTCCAAACGTTTCTAACCAAAAAGGAAGGTATAAACATCGGGCACACAACCCAATGTTTCTAACCAACGGGAGGTATAAGCGTCAAGCACATGCCCCAAACGCTTCTAACCAAAAAGGGAGGTATAAGCGTCAGGGCCATGGTCCAAATGCTTCTAACCAAAGAGGTGTGGTGTAAACACTAGGCGTACCTGAATGTTTCTAACCAAAACAAGATGTGGTGTAAACACCGGACGTACCTGAATGTTTCTAACCAGAACAAGATGTGGTGTAAACACCAGGCATACCCGAATGTTTCTAAGCAGAACAAGGTGTTCACAGGACATGAATGATCTTACCCGGAATCCTTCTGAATGAATCGTACATACAATATTGTGCCTGCATAAGAAAGAAACTTAACAGGTACAATGTAATACAAATGCATGTCTCTTGCGAGACGAATGATCGTAACACAATGTATGCATGCTCCATGCACAACATGCAAGAAACGAAATAGAAGCATATTCAATTCAAAATAATCGACGATGCATATGATATGCAACATGCATGTTCTATGAAAACATGGCATGCAAGGTTGATGCAACAGGCACAAACATTTTCTATGCGAATGTAAGGGCATGTACAATGCAATACAACGCAACATGCATATTCTATGCAAACATGAGAGCATGTGTAATCCAATGCAACGCAACATGCATATTCAATGCCAAGTGCAAATTCTATGTGCTGGCAAAAGCATGCTTGCTAAAAATGACTCAAAGGCTGTGATACCCCTGTCCCGTAATATGTTAATCGGTCCTTGATGTGAGTATGATTATTTATTTAATATGATTTTGTGTGCCATTGTGTGGAAGTATGTGATTTTGAAATTCTATCTGTTCGCCGTAGGAATATCTGTTTGAACAATCTGCTTTGGGAACTAAATTGAGGGCCCTATCGGCTACAGAACCCGAAATTGATTGCGCCATTGTGATTGGCATAATTTTTAGAGCCTACGGTGGAATTTAATTGAAAATTGATTCGGGTCGGATTAAATCGATTAAATTGATGAATTAAGTGCCCAATTGTTTTATAATAAAATAATGTGTTGAGTGGGTGCTTATTAAGGGTCAACTACACCCTCATTTCTCTCCTTTAAGCTTCATTTGGCTGATGAAAAACTCTTAGACTTGAGAGAGGGTCGGCTTAGAGAGAGAGGGTGAAGGAAATTGAGATTTTGGTCCTAAAGCTTGGTGATCTTGGAGGCTAGCTCAAGAAATTACCTTAAATTGTGAGGATTAAGCTTCTAGGTAAGCCATTGACCCTTGAATTCATGAATTGAACATGTAATCTTGTGAGCTCAAGTATTTTTGTGATTAAGAGTATGATTTAAATTGGTCTTGATGAGATATGACCATGCATGCATAAAGTTTCTTTTGAATTACCATAAGTTGCATAATCTAGCATGTATCATGTCGATTAAGCAAAAATTGAAGTTTGATCATGCATGCAAGCTTGGTTTTGTTGAGTTTTGGCACCATTTGCATCCTTGAAATGGAAATGAAGTCAAGATGGCCTTGCATGTTTGAATAATTAAAGATATGAGCTTGAATGCATGAATTTGTTGTATTGGGGATGAGTTTGTCATGTTTTGGGACATGCATGTAAGTAAATCAAGAAATTGAACTTCATAATGCTATAATCTTGCAAGGGAACCATGTTAGTATGACTATATTTGAGATTTGAGCCTTTGCATGCAAGAATGGTAGGTGGGAAATTGAATTGAAGCTCAAGAACACAAGCTGGAATTTCCAGAATTTTGACTTCCGCTCGAGCGGAGGAAGTGCCGCTCGAGCGAAGAAATCGAGCTCCCAGCATTTTCTGTAGACCTGGTTCCCGCTCGAGCGGGGAAGTTGACGCTCGAGCGGGGAGCTATGTAGGCAGGAAGTCCGCTCGAGCGGCCGAGTACGCGCTCGAGCGGGAATTGAAGGCAACCAGTACTTTTGCAGACCTAAGGGTTCGCTCGAGCGGGGAATCCCACGCTCGAGCGGGGACCTTGTTTTCTGAAATTTTGAAAATGCATTCTGTGTTCTGTTTTCCGTTCCCTTTCACTTCTAAACACTCTTAGGCATGCATTGAGCATTGTGATTGAATTAAAGAGATAAGAATAAAGCCTAAAGAGGAATATGTGAATTGAAGAACAGATTGAACTAATTGTGACCCATATGTGTTATGTGATATGTAGGGTCAAGCTCCAGGGCAAATCCACATGTCGACCACTGTGAGTAATATCTAAATTATGTTATTGTCCCATTTGCTTACTCTTATGTAAGTCTTGTAAAGTTCATTAATTTGAATGGTGGACAAGATTGATACGAAAGGCCTATGAGCCAGATTGATATGAAAGGCCTATGAGCCAGATTGATATGAAGGGCCTATGAGCCAGATTGATATGAAGGGCCTATGAGCCAGATTGATATGAAGGGCCTATGAGCCAGATTGATATGAAAGGCCTATGAGCCAGATTGATATGAAGGGCCTATGAGCCAGATTGATATGAAAGGCCTATGAGCCAGATTGATATGAAGGGCCTATGAGCCAAATTGATATGAAGGGCCTTTGAGCCAGATTGATATGAAAGGCCTATGAGCCAGTTTGATTAAATGTGGGCCAGAGGCCGTTTGATATAAATGTGGGCCAGAGGCCGTTTGATATAAACGTGGGCCGAAGGCCGATTGGGCCAAAGGCCGATGGGCATGAATGAATTGGGCCTGAGGCCGTATGATATGTTTGGAACCTCAGTTACTTAACTTACATATGTCTATGTATGTATGAATTAGTTAGAAATGCAAATTGGGCCCAAGGCCGTTTGATGTATATTGTTCCAATGTATATTCCTTGTTTGATATTATTCACTGGGCTTTCGCTCATGCTCATTCATGTGTTTGTAGGTGAGCCAGGAGAGGTCCAGACCCAGCCTCACGGAAGTTAGTTGGAATAACTAAGGTTTTGAGGAGTCAGCCCTTGCGTCTCACGCACGAGACACGTCTTCGCCCTTTTTGTTATGTATTTATATTTTGACAGGTTGGCGAAGTCTTTGAATGTGTTTGTATGTAGTTTTTATGGGTTGACTTAGTTTTGGATGATCCTGTCTGTACAGAACCTATGTCACTGTGTTTCTGTTGTGGGTTATTAACGTACATATGTATGGTTTGTTTTGATGTGCCATGTAAGCACAGCTCTATGGACAAAGTTTTAAATTTTGCTTCCCTTTTGGCCCCCTTTACTCTGATGAGTTAAGCCTGTTTTGGTCTGAGGCCATAGGTAATCTCGTGATTACTGGCCGGTTACGTCCTTAACCCATGGGGGCGGGTTCGGGTCGTGACAAAGGCACCTTCTGATTTACCTCTCGGAAGAGTTGCAACATGTTAAAAAGGATACACCTTGTTTGTGTTGATAGGCGATGACTATTGCGTACTGCGAACGCGATTCTGGGCTTTCACAGAGGCATTCTGAATCAAATTTTGAGCACACCTTGCATTTCTCGGAATCCAAGGACACAAATCAAGGCCAAAGAGGCAAAGGGAGCTTGTGGGATCATGCCGACCATTAGTGGCCACTGCCAGCCAACAATAAAGCATTGCAGGCCATCGATGGCAAATTTGGGCAATCTAGTCTTTTGACCCCCGGGTCTTTAAGTATAGGCAAAGCCTCTTCATTTCCTCACAACCCCTTGCACAAAATCTTCCCCCCTTGCTCTCTAGGTGCTCCTCCTCTCTAGATCCACACGTTATACGCGTTTTCCAACACCCTAAACAAACTTTATTCACCAATACCCTCTTGTTCTCTTCACTTTGAACCGATCCGAATTTGATTTCGATGCTTCTTTCATCATTTCCACCATTCTAGGTTGATTCCCCTCGAGTTTCTCCCAAAGTTAGTACACTTTTCCCGGGTTTTGACTTTCTTTGACTTTTCCTCTCTCCTATGGTTTGACTTTTGCAAAGTTTCACCATTTTCTCCATTTTTCCTCATTTTTGCTTCTCTTGCATCTATTTCAGATGGGTGATGATGTCCCACATGACGGGGCCTTCCCCGCGCTTCTTCCGGTGGAGTTTGAGGCAGACTTCGCGGTCGTGCCCGAGGCCAAGCCTGAGCTTTTACCACCGAGCATACGCCCCATTGACCCAGCGAGGTATCACCCTGACACCCACATAGTACCTATAGCGGGAGGCATCAAAGCCTTCACTAACTTCGCTGAGGATGCACCAGACGACCTTCTATTGAGAGAGCCGGCATCTCATTTGTCGGCCGTTGCCGTGGAGGTACAAACACGGCTTTCTACAATCTTACCTTTAACTGTTTGCATTTCTTGCACTGTTTTGATCTGACTGTATAGACTGCATTGATCTGATTGCATCTCATACATTACTGCTTCATATTCAACTGTAGTTTCAACTGTGCTTTCAACACTTGATCAGATTGCATTTCATGCGCTACTGTAGGATGGATCTCGCTCTTTCAGAGGTTACGGCATGACGACCGCTCGTGACTGGTATGGCGAGCTCCCGACTAGCATTCGTGACATTATCGACGAGACAGGCTTCGATTTGTTTTGCTCTAGTTTGACGTAGGTCATAGCGAGCCGCCCCCTCCTAGGGGCTTTGGTGGAGAGGTGGTGGGACACCACCAACTCCTTCCACTTCTCCACCATGGGGGAGATGATGATGACTCCTTACGACTTCGCCATGGTCACTGGCTTAGGCGTAGGGGGTGATCTGATCCCTCTCGATCCTGACATGGGAGAGTGGGGGGCAGCCTAGACCACACTGCTTGGGGCACACCCACTGACACCACGGGCAGGCATGGTGTGATATAGTTGGTTCGAGGAGCAGTACAGGGGGCTGAGCCTGAGACATTCAAGGAGGCAGAGCAGTATGCGAGGGGCTTCCTCATGTTCCTTCTCGGTACCACCTTGTTTTCGAAGAGGTGGAATACCGTGGGCCTATACTTTCTGAGCACATTAGTAGTACTCCATCAAGTTCAGTTCTACGAATGGGGTGGTGTAGACACCCCATGCATGCTTTTTGCACTTGTAGTGTAATCTTACCATTTAGCCTTGTGTGCTCAATGCTCTGATCCATCATGCTAGCCTATTTTGGTTCTATCTCAGCATGTTTTTGATGTTATTTTAGCATGTCTTAGCTCTATTTTGGGTCGGTTTGATTGCCTCTTGCATGCTTCATACCCTTGTTGTGTAATCCTCCCTATAGCCTTAACATGCATCATGCTTTGGACCACCAATTTAGCATGTTTTTGGCTCCACTCCAGCAAGCTTTTACTCATGTTTTGCCATGCTTAAGCTCTGCTTTAAGTGTTTTTGGTCATGCTTTGTATAGCCATAGTGCAATCTTGCTCACTAGCTTTGAGTTTCATAGTCTCTAGCATGGCTTACTTGAGTTGTTTGCATGATTTGGCCTCTTTTCTCACATGATTTTAGTGAATGAAGTGTGGTCATACTCTCCCATGCTTCACTCTTTCAATGCTTTTGGAGGGTTATGCTTTACGCCTCAATCATGAGCCAATTGGCATGCATGCTTGCCTAACTTTTTTGGGCTACCATCTCAGTGTGTTTTTGGTCTTATTTTTCCATGATATAACTCTGTTTTTGGTTGGTTAGAGCATCCCTCATTTGCTTCTTACACTTGTAGTGTAATCATGCTCATTGGCCTAGCTTACTTGGTGTTTTGGCCTTTTATTCTAGCATATGTTGGGTATGTTCAAGCATGTTTTTGACCTTGTTTTGGCATGTTTTAGGACTGTTTTGAATCATCTTGGCCCTTTGGGGCTTTCTTGATATGGCTATGGTGCAAGTACCTTAGCTAGTCTTGAGCTTTAAGCCTCCTAGCATGTCTTATTTGTGATATATACATGATTTGGCATCATTTGGAGTGTAATTTCAGAGCTTATGTCTTCGCTATACTCCCATGTTTATCGCTCTTTCATTGCTCTTGAGGGTTATGCATTTTGCCTTGTTTGTGAGCCAATGAATGAGCATGCTTTCCTTTCCTTTTGAGCCTGTGTTTTAGGATGCTTTGGCCTTGATTTAGCATGCCTCAACTCTGTTTTAAGTAGTTTGGGTCATATGGGATTTGTTATGCATGGTTGTAGTGCAATGGCTTTGACTAGCCTAATGATTCAAGGTCCTTAGGATGCTATACTTGTGTTGTTTGGATGATTTGGCATCATTTCACACATGATTTCAGTGCATATAGTGTAGCTACACTCTCACATTTGTCACTCCTTCAATGTGTTTGAGAGTTGTGTCTTCATACCGTGTTTGTGAGCCAATGTGTATGCATGCTTGTATAAGCTTTTGGGCCCCATTTTCAGCAGCTTTTGGCCTTTGTTTTGGCATGGTGGAGCTCTGTCCGTAGTTGGTTTAAGTCCATTGAGCATTGTATTGCATGCCTCTTGTATGATGCTCTTTACTTGCTTTGATGCTTTAGCCTGCCATGCATGCATTGCTTATATGCTGGAACCTTGTGCATGCCACATCAACATTGTTAGATAGGCATGTTGTGTGCGTTGCATTGTGTTTGGATTGGACGTCAATCCAAACACGAGGAATGTGGCACGTTTCATACTTGAAGTGATGAAACGTGCCTCATTTCTCGGTCGCCGACGCCCTTGATTGTGTATGATAGGGTGGAGGCCCTTATGTGTTATTTGTGCATTCATTGACATTGACTTGTACAAACTTGGCTCCTCGGTCATCGTGCATTGCGATGCTCGGTCGGTGGCCCGAGAGTCGAGTACCGCACTCCCTTAAGCTTGACAAATGATAGGGAGGGTGGTTGTGCACACATATCTTGCAAATACACTGCTATGCCCCTACTTGTTCTCTGTTGCAGCAAAACTGGAGTTTGGCAAAATTTTTGGTGGGCAGACCAGTAAAGGTGGTCAACCGACCACTTTTTCTGGTCTACAACAAGTTTTTCTGGTCTACATGTGGTCTACAGCCCTCTTTTCTGGTCGGCAGCCCACCAGAGGGTCCTTGTGTTGGAGTAGAAGCATTCTGGAGTTTGTGCAGTGTTCTGAGATCAAATCAAATGCAAACAGAGACAATTCTAGGCATAGTAATGGATTTTCGAGCGAGGAAACCGAGCATGCATCATTCAGTATCCCGAGGCAGAGGTGTGGCAGCCTAATTTAGCTTCTTTTTCTTACTTAGGCCTTGTTTGGGAACAGGCTAATTTAGTAACTTTTTGGCTATTTGGCTAAAAAGGTAGGTAAAAAAAACTTGTATGTTTGGGATAACTTTTTGGCTAATTACGAAAAGATGTGCAAAAAGTAGAGAGAAAAGAGAATCTTTGACTTTTTGGTATGAGTTGTTGGCTTTTTGGTTAATTTAGTAACTTTTTGACTAATTGGCTAAAAAGGTAAGTCCCCAAACGGGGCCTTAGTTGGTTTTGTAACTTAATTAATTTGATTAATTAGTTAAAGTTTTGTATGAATTAGCTAGAATAGCATAGTTAATTAGTTGGTTTGTAATAATTAGTTTAATTAGTGTAGCTAGTTAGCTTATTATTTGGACCCTCCGTCGAGAGGGCAAATGTTGTAATAAGGGTGCATGTGTGTGTGTGTGTGTGAATGTCTTCCAACCCCACGTCTTTCTCCCTTTTTTTTACCAGCTTTTGATGGCTAGTTTTAGGGCATGTCTCAATTAGCATACTTATGTTTGCATGCGTGCATCATTCATTTTGTCTTACATGCACCGGGCTCGGCGCATCATTCACACTGCATTGTATTTCAATACTTACTTGAATACGTGTTTCAAAGCATGTTATCGAGTGTTGCATTCGTATGCCATTCTAGATAGCCGAGCCTATTTTAGTTGCATCTTCGCATGTGCTGCATTAGGCATCTTAACATAGCTAGGATCATGCATGATTACTAACTAGCTTCTCTTTTGGCTCAGAGTACACTGTAAGTGTTTATGCTTTAGCATCCTTGCATGTGTGTAAGTGACTGCCATGATAGCATGCTTGCCATGAGGCTAACTGCTTAAGTGTTTAACTGCACGAATGCCTGTGGATGAAGGCTTCATTGCTTGAATTGGAACAATTCATCAAAATGTACGTTTTAAGCCCACTTGAAGTGGCAAATCATCATGTTTTAAACCCACTTGAGGGTGGCAAATCCGTGACTTAGCCTACTTGCGAGTAGCAACTTCAAACCATTTTCAAAAATAAACATGAGATGATTTGTTCCAAATTGAGTGATTTAGTCTATAGTTGTATGCTGTACGCATCACATAGTAAGATAGCTTAATAACCGGAATAAGAACACATGTGTTTTCAAAACAACATATCATGTTAGTAGAGGCTGATCTTTGATCGGGCTAGCGGGGGTGCTCATTTTAGGACCTTCCCCTCTCGTACCCAAGTTCCCGAGCCGAGGCAACTTTGGTGATGACGGACACGTGGCCTTAGGCACGAGTCAGGGTTTCCTAATTTCCCAAAATAATATATTTAGGTGGCGACTCTGAAATCTAGCGAAGCAATCCATGTTTGGCACTTTTTGATTCAAAATTGATTTTTCAAAACCAATTGTCGGATTTGGACTCTTTGGTGATTTATCAGTCTTACATTGCACTTTGTGAGATTAGATTCAGAACCGTGATAGGAGTCCAAACTGTAGTAGCTAGAACTACAATTCGCGCCTTCGCACGCGGAGGGAGTTCGGGCGGTCTACAGTTTCTGGCGACTCTGCTAGGGACTTAGAGAACTTGACTCGAACTCATGATATGTTGGTTTGTCTACACTTATGTGTTTCTTTGCATTGCATTTGCATTGGTGCGCCTAGGACACCGTGTTTGCCGTCTGCTATTCCTGAACGGTTTGCCGGAGGCTTGCTTGAAAAAAGCGTGCCATAAGGCAGACCGGTTACAGGCTCTACCACTATGGGAACACAAACCTCGGTTTTTACTGAGGCACCTTTTTTGACCATTTAACCTAGTTGCATATCGGAAGCCATAGTGACCATTCCAAACTAGGACAGGTTGCTTACCCGATTGTAGGTTGTTTGAAAACCGCTGCGTGCGTAGTAAAACCCTAGCTCCTGACAAGATAGGACAGGGAAACCCTACCCCTCCATAGGGGTGTTTTGGATCTCACTTGCTTGCTATGTGCTTTTAGAGTGTGTCTCTACAGGAATGAATGTATCAGTTTGCAAGTCTGAGTATCAGTTTGAGGACATCAGTATTTGGGGGTATCAGATCTGAGGCAGCGATTTGGGGGCAGCGAGCAGTGTTTGAGAACAGTTCTTTTAGCTTGTGATTGTCAACTGTGTGTTGTGTTTATTTAAGCCAAAATGCTGTCCATTTTTCTGCTTGTTGTTTCCTTATTTTGCTTTATTTATCTTTTTGCAAGGTAGTATAGCATCATTGCTTCCGAAGAGGCAGTTTCTCCCAAAGCACTCTGGGTTAGAGGTAGAAGGCTTCACCGATCTGAGGATGTAGTTGACGGACAAGCAGTGTTCTTTTCCTTACCCCCGGTTACAAGACGGAGGGCAGTTAGGCAGAGAGTATCAGTATAATAGTCAGTTCATAGGTCTTTGTCTACCCCACTTGTGCACAGTAGGGATCAGATTTTTGTTTCTACCGCAAAGAGGGAACATACACCGATTCAGTCAGGTCCACACTTTGCAGTCAAAATAGAGGACATGATGCGTCAGCTCCAAGAGACCATGCAGGCCATGCAACGGGATGCTGCCCGCCAGGTAGAGGTGGTGGTTCAACAGGCAGAACTAATTGCCAGGCTCCAACAACAGCAGCAACCACAACAAGCTAGAGCATCTGCTTCTCATCCACCCCTACCCCCACCTAGAGTTCTAACACTTGGGGATACGGGAAACGTCCAGGAAGATACGGACGCTCCAACAGGGCCAGTCCCGCCACCAGTTTTACCATAGATTTCAAAAACACCGGCTTTCTCAACAGATATACCGTTTGAATCTGAAATGGACCCAACCGCTCTGAAGATGAGTAAGCTTGAAAAGCTGTTTAAACGAGCCCAGGGGGTCAATTCCATTCCAGACATAGAGGATGGTTACACTGATTCGGTGGTAACATTGCCAGACAGATTCAAGATGCCCCACATAGACCCTTTTGACGACTCGGGCGACCCTATGGTTCATCTGAGGCTGTTCTCGGATATTTTGCGCCCGATGGGCTTGACGAGACTCCAAAAACTATCACTTTTCGGTCGGAACCTATTGAGTATTGCGGCCATTTGGTACACCAAGCTGGAGGACTCAGTGAAAAGGAATTGGGAGGAGATGGCCGAGGCCTTCGTCGCACAATATTCACACAACACCCAGATTGAGGTCACGACCCGTGATCTTGAAGCAACTAGGCAAGAGCCGAAGAAAGGCTTGTTTGACTTTGTCACTCGATGGAGGGCCAAGGCCTCCGTGATGACAACTCGGCCATTGGAGAAGGATCAGATAAGGATGGTTGTGCGCAACCTTCAACCCAAGCTAATGCAGAAAATGATCGTCTTACCCCTCCCCACCTTTGCGAACTTACACGAGATTAGGGTACAGATTGAGGACGCTCTGAAGCAGGGTCTGATCGACCAAGACAGGGAACAGCCCAAGAGGGCATTTACATGCAGTTCGAATGCAGGCACGAGTAATGCTGCAGCTGCTAGAACTTCTGATGTGGGCATGGTCACCACCACCACTCCAAAAACACCTACAGCTACACCCTTCACCGGTGCATCCAGAACCAGCTCACAAACAGCCAGATATCCACCCTGAGGCCAAAGAACCTTTACTCCACTGTACATGCCCCTGTCCAAAGCTCTGGGGGTTCTAATCAGGAAAGGGGATTTGAAGCCCCTGGAGTAGCAGCCATTACCAGACAAACTTCCTTCCCCCCATAACCCGGCCAAATACTGTGCCTTTTACCAACAACACGGTCATGACACCGACTCGTGCTATAGACTGCGTCATGAGATCCAGGATCTTATTGACAACAAGGTGATTGCACCTCTAGAAAAACCAAATGTCACAACCAACCCACTCCCACCACATAACCAAGCTCCACCACCCAAACACATCAACCTGATCCAAACCACGGCCATTCCATATGACCCAAGATGTATATCACACCCTCCCACCTACCCAAGCCTGAGGTGTTCATCCCAGACAACACGGACTTGTGCATATTGAGCACCTCCCTAACCCAACCCGAACCGGTGGTGGTGACTGTCGAAGACAGAATTGGGATGACTTCGGAGCCAGATGGCAATGTTGATTCAGAGCCTGAGGGGTCTGGGAGCTTTACGTACAACCCGAGTGGTTATATCACATCAACAAATCAGGCTAAGCCGAGGGTAGAGTTGCCAGTTGGGGCAGAGATCAGTGTGGTTTGGGAGGATGGACCTAGTCAGGGGCTAGATGACCTAGCAGAGCTGGAAGAGGATATTGCCAATCTGCAATTCTTTAATGAACATGATCCGAGGGATGTGATTGTCAACTGGTTCGACTAGCAGAAAATACAAGGTGGCTCAGCGACGAGCTAGATGTTGTTGAGGAACCTCAGCCAGTACAGGGGCAATTAGATGCTGGAATATTAGTAGTGGCTAGAATGGCCAAGAATCAGGAGAAATCGCCAGAGAGCACTGGCGCAAGGAATTATGCTCGGGAATCGGGTAGTTTATGTACAGTAGACGCTGAACAAGAGGCTGCATTGAAGAGATTTGAGCACGAAAAGATCGAGAATCTTGAGAGGGCTAGAAAGGCCAAAGCCCCTGCGGGGACGAAATGTGCTATGAGCCTAGAAACAGTTACAACAGAGCTGGACAGCTATCTGTCGGTTGCTGACGAGATGTGGTGGGAAGACGACGACTTACGTCTTGCCCACACCGACGAGGACTGGGGGCAGAACCAACTGGATGACGCCTGGTACATTGAGAAGGTTGACCATATGACCAGGAGTGGGCAGTACTTCAAGCCCCCACACTTGGACCAGTCGGAGGCGTCTGAGAAGGACAAAGAAGCGGAGAGGCAAAAGGAAAAACTGCTGGAGGAGGAGGCTGTACTGAAACAACTTAAGAAAATCCAAGCAGATATCTCCATCTGGGGACTGCTTATGGCCTCGAGGGTTCACAGACAGGCTGTCCTTAGAGCCATGGATAGGGCCAAGCTTTCAATCGATACAACTTCGGAACAGTTGGTAGGGCTGGTTTTCTCGGGAGGAGCTTCCCTGACCTTGACCTTCACCGACAAAGAACTATCGCCCGAGGGCTCAGATCATAACAAACCACTCTACATCTCTGTGGAGTGTAGAGAGAAGTGGATACAGGTGGTTTTGGTCGACACGGGGTCCGCAATCAATGTATGTCCGTCGAGAACGGCGTATGCTATCGAGTTGAAGCCCGCGGATTTTGAGCCTACTGTGATACCCCTGCTCCGTAATATGTTAATCGGTCCTTAATATTAGTATGATTATGTGTTTAGTATGATTTTGTGTGCCATTATGTGAAAATATGCGGCTTTGAACTTCTATCTGTTCACCGTAGGAATATCTGTTTGAATAATCTGCTTTGGAAATTAAATTGGAGGCATTATCGGCCACAGAACCCGAAATTGATTACGCCATTATGATTGGCATAATTTTTAGAACCTACGGTGAAATTCAATTGAAAATTTATTTGGGTTAGATTTAATCGATTAAATTGATGAATTAGAGCCCAATTACCTTATTAATATTATATTGGCCTTAGTGGGTTTTGTTGTTAAGTCACTACACTCTCCATCCTCTCTTCTTCACTTCATTTGGCTGAATTTGGGACTCAAAATAGAGAGAGAACCGGCTATAGAGAGAGAGAATGAGAGAATTGTGTAATTTTTGGCTCAAGCTTGGGGATTTGGGGATTAAGCTCAAGATTTGGCTAGAGCTTGGGTGTTTAAGGCTCCTAGGTGAGTAAATTCATGAGATTGAACTTGTGATTTTGTGAATTAAAGGTTAATTGGTGATCAAGAACAAGAGTTATGCTATAATTGATGAATTTGAAGCTAATATGCACATGCATGTGTAGGATCACCATGATTTTGCATAATATGAGGGTTGAATCATACATGAAAGCATGTTTTTGTTTTGTTCCATGAGGATGAACACCATTTGCATTATTTGGAATAGAAATGAAGTCAAGATTAGCATGCATGTTTGAATAATTGAAGATAGGAGCTTTGAATGCATGAATGTGTATGATGGAATTGGGTTTGAGTTAAATTGAGCCATGCATGTGATTTAATTATGAAATTGAGCTTCAATATGTTGTAATTTATGCTTGTACCATGTTAGTACATGTCTATGAGTAATTTGAGCCATACCATGCATGAATTGTTGGTTGAAAATCGAAATGAAGCTCAAGAACACAATTCTGGGTTTTCCAGGATTTTGAGGTCCACTCGAGCGGGAAACCTGCCGCTCGAGCGTGAAATGCGTGCTCCCAGTACTTTTTGCAGACTTGATGTCCGCTCGAGCGGGGTAATTCACGCTCGAGTGGGGGAGCTATTTTGACAGGCCTTCCGCTCGAGCGCCCTATTTCACACTCAAGCGTATTTTGTATGCAACCAGTACTTTTGCAGGCCTTAAGGGTCCGCTCGAGCAGGGAAGTCCACGCTCGAGCGGGGACCCTGTTTTCTGAAAATCTGAAAATGCATTATGTGTTCTGTTTTTCCGTTCCCTTTCACTTCTAAACACTCTTAGGCATACATTGAGCATGTAATTGAATTAAATAGATAAGAATGAAGCCTAAAGAGGAATATGTGAATTAAAGAACGGATTGAATTATTTGTGACCCATATGTGCTATGTGATGTGTAGGGTCAAGCTCCAAGGCAAATTCACAAGCCGATCACTGTGAGTAATATCTGAAATGTATTGTTATCCAATTGCTCACTTCTATGTAAGTTTTTTAAAGTTCATTAATTTTGAATGGTGGACGCAGTTTGATACGAAAGGCCTATGAGCCAGTTTGATACGAAAGGCCTTTGAGCCAGTTTGATAAGAAAGGCCTATGAGCCAGTTTGATACAAATATGGGCCGAAGGCCGTTTGACATAAATGTAGGCCGAAGGCCGTTTGATATAAATACGGGCCGAAGGCCGTTTGATATAAATATGGGCCCAAGGCTGTTTGATATAAATATGGGCCGAATGCCGTTTGATATAAATGTGGGCCGAAGGCCGTTTGACATAAATGTGGGCTGAAGGCCGTTTGATATAAATATGGGCCGAAGGCCATTTGACATAAATGTGGGCCGAAGGCCGATTGACATAAACGATTGGGCCGAAGGCCGATGGACATGAATGAATGGGCCGGAGGCCGTTTTGACATAAACGAATGGGCCAAGGGCCAGTTTGATCTGAATAATACGAATGAATTGGGCCCGTGGCCGTATGATGTGTTTAGGACCTCAGTTACTTAACTTACAGATGTTTATGTATGTATGTGTTAGTTAGAAATGCAAATTGGGCCCAAGGCCGTTCGATGTATATTGTTCCAATGTATATTCGTTATTTGATATTATTCACTGGGCTATCGCTTATGCTCATTCATGTGTTTGTAGGTAAGCTAAGAGAGGTCCAGACCCCGCCCCAGTGAAGCCAGTGTGGAACAACTAAGGTTTGGAGAGTCAGCCTTTGCGTCTCACGTACGAGACACATCTTCGCCCTTTTGCCATTCTATGTAATTTTGTCATGTTGGCGAAGCCTTTGTACATGTCTGTATATAGTTCCCATGGGTTGACTTGGCTTTTGGATGATCCTGTTGTATGGAACTTTTTGGTACTGTAATTCTGTTGTGAGTTATTAATATATTTATGTCTGGAATATTATGACGTGCATGTAAGCACAACTCTATGGACAAAGTTTTAAATTGCTTCCGTTCGGCCCCTTTTACTCTGATGAGTTTTGTCTTATTTGTTTTGAGGCCGTAGGTAATCTCATGATTACTGGCCGGTTATGGCCTTAACCCATAGAGGCGGGTTCGGGTCGTGACATAGTGGTATCAGAGCATGAGTTAATAACTCACACACTTGTCCGAAAGAGCAATAAGCGTCTAGAAAAGATCTAGGATGCATTCATACGATAAGTGTGAAATTGAAAGTATCAAGAATACGCTTAAATGTTTAATGAACAAATATATGTTATAAGTTTGTGATTTGCTTGCATTGCAAATTGTTTGAATGTGTATGCTTTCTAGTGTATGCATACTCGTGTATCTTTTGTATAAAGTATAATGCAAGTTTAATCAAATGGTGGGTAATAACTCTGTAAAGTTATATTTAACTTTAATTATCTTCTGATGTTATGAAAGGACAAGCTCCCTGAAATGCTTTGTTTTGTATGAAGGAATGATTGTCCAAATTTTCCTTGAACGTAATTGTGGTGCCCTTAGCAGAGGCCCTTGCCCAGGGTACATAATACTGCAGCTTGGTCATGAGGCCCTAGTCCGGGGGAAATAATACCGTGGCACTGGCCCTCGCCCGGGGGAAACAATACCGTGGCCTATGTATGAGATATGTTACCAGTGCCGGAGGTTCCATTACGGAACTTGATAGGCTTGACCAACATGATACGTTATGCTAAAGGAAGTACCCCACATGATTTGAATTTGAGATATGAACTGTTACGCTAATGTGTACAACAAGTTTGTTTTGTTATAATGCACATACAGGAACACATGAATCATGAAAAATTGTCTATGTGCATTCGATTATGCAAATGGGTGTTTATATGTATATGATTTAGGTTTATAGTTATTTAGTAAGTGTCGGCATGCGATATCTGATAAGTATGCAATCATCTATCACGTATGTGATTAATTGTGTCTTGACGATACATAAAATGAGAATATAACAATATGCGAATGTACCCATGTGTATCTGTGTTTGTTTTGTATTGAGCATCCCAGTAATTGGCAAGGTTGAATAAGAGTTTGTGCAAGGGATGGATAAGGTAAGGGCATACGAGTTGGCAGACTCCTCCATAGCCCGATTTGATAGACTGGAAAGAATAGTACAAGAAATGGCAGCAATCTTAAGACAACAATGCCAGTTGCTACTACGGCAAGAACCTTCGCCACCACCAGTGTAAGAAACATTGAGGAGTTTGTATTTGGATTTCTGGGGTTTGTTATAGGTGTGGTGAAATGGACCGTATGGTAAAGAACTGTCCCCGAATTGAACAAAATGTGAATAAATCTTCTGCCTCAGCCAAATTCGTACCAATGGTAGGAATTGCTAACCAAGATAGAGTAATTGCACTCGTATCAGAAAGTACTCAGAATGCTGCAGCCGTTATCCCAGGTATCTATACTGTTTATAAACGAATGCCTATATGTGATTGATTCTGAATTAGTGTATGTGTACATCTTCGCTTGAGATATTATTTGATTCGGATCAGCATCTTCTTTCGTATCTGCTGCATGTGTATCCAGACTGGTTAGACCTACAAGGTCGAGACCGTATTCATTGAATATATATGCTCCATTTGGGAAATTTGTGAAATATGTATTGGGATATCGATTAACTCATGCACATGCACATGTACATCTAAACCTATGCTCAGGGTGATTTGTTATATTACTGTCTTGAATGACCAAGCCACTAGAATTATGACCCTGTGATTGTATGACTGAGTTGAGCACCCCAAATAGCGAACTCTATGAATTGCGAGATCACGTATCTTGATTGATAGAAAATTGACTGGATTATGTGACTAATTTGGAACTTTTGTGTAACAGACCCTATTTTATGTACAACCGAGGAACTCTGTTTAATGTGTTACTGTACACCATATATTTCATATAAGACTTGTTGGGAATTACTGTATTGATGATGGTACATACCTCCCGATCCGAATAACTGCATGTTTATGCAACTACCCCCGAATTTATGTAGTTAATGCCATATTGTACATGACTTGAAATACTTTGATGTGAACAGTTGTGATGAATAATTCTAATACGACTTTGAGAACTGATAAACTTAGGACAGTTGTGAAACTATCAACCATGTACCTAAGCAAACGGAGTATGCCTTACAGAACTGAATGAACCCTACTTGAGAAAACTTTTACCTGATTCGATCCGATAGAACCTTTGTCTGATTTGACCTGATAGAACCCTCATTGGATATAATTTGATGCAACCTTTGTTTGATTTAATCCGATAAGACCCTTGCTTGGGTTGATTTGATGAGAATTTCTATTTGATTTGATTTTGTTAAGGGGAGATCACGAATTGTCATGAATAAATAGCCAGATTATTCTTGGCAAAAAAACTGATAGACCCAAAACTTGAATTCGTTTGGAATGCTTGACTTGTTTGAAAGATCTTTTGTGGGCTATCAACAGATTGATCTAACCATGAACACCATTGAGAACCGACCTTCAACAATTGGGGCATAAGTGTTATAAATGAACAGAGTTGTACAAATCCTGTAATTGGGTGTCTTAAGGAACGATGCTTTTGAATTGTCATATTTTCGCTTATTTGACGTTATAGAAACCGATGACAGCGGATTGATTTGATTGTAAACGGTACTGAATATTTGCCCTCGATTAATCAGAATATGTTTCATGTGTCCGCTTCAGTGTTATCGAATTTTGGGAAATCAGGTTATAGTAAGTGGTATTATGTTTGTTTTGATGACATTCTTGGGATGTCCTTTCGTGCTAGGGGACACTAAGCCTATGTAGCACTTTTGTTGAGATACCTCTTTTGCCATCGATAGTCTTGTACGGGTGGGTTTGTCTAATCGATCTCGGGACGGCCACCGATGGTCGGGAACGGGTGTGCTTTGGCTCCGAGACGATTATTCCTTTGTTTGGTCCGGAATGTCATCCTTTGGTATCATGTAGATGTTATAAACATCCAAGAAGCTTTGAAAAACCCTGATTATCCGGAGGTGTGTGAATTCCGTACGCCTTGTGTAAATAACGGCTCAGTGCCATTATATTCTACAATTGGGGTTCTGAGGATGTGTAAATTATGTTCAACATGTGAGTAACTGTTTCTGATAATATCTTTGATGCCATGGGAATTAATATATGAATTGCCTCATGCTTTTGATAACTATCAGATAATGTAGAAAGACTTGATGGAACATGGAATTGAATATTAAACCAAATTGCAAACTGTAAATTGTTGAATGAATTGAGAACACGTATATTCTGTTAAAAGTCGATTGCATCGGTGTTATTGTGCTTTACAATTGGTACTATGGGGGTATATGAGTTACGTATGTCGTGTGGTTGATTACTTCGTCATTATGCTAGTTGACTCGGGAATCAGTGTCCGGATCCACTTTGAATTCCTAGAAACTTTTGATTGACCTTGGATAACTGTGAGGAGTCGTTGAACTAAATACCGGATCGGATTGTGAATTGTGGAATTATTGAAGAATGAATTGAACTTTTGTGACAAGGGAATAGACCGAACTTCTGCGATGAAGTTAGCTGACATCTGAAATAAATTTGCTGGTGACCTACCATGAAGGGGGCAATTAGTGAATTTGTGTCTGAATATTTTTCGGTGCCAACAGGTTGAAGTCGAATATCAAATAGTGACAGAACTACTTCAACCTCTCTCTATTTTGGAATGGAAATAGGAATATGGGGCTACGAATTTCATTGTGGGGCTACCTTGAGCACCCAAGGTATAAATCCCGTTTGGGTTGTTGTATGTGGAATTACTAAGTTTACTCATTTCCTCCCTGTAAAATTTTTGTGTGATGTTTGTAGACTAGCCACTGTTTACATCAATAAGATTACTCGTTGCATGGGGTTCCAGTATCTACTGTTTTAGACAGGAATCCTAAAATGTGTTTGAATTTCGACAAGCCTTCAAGAGGCAATAGGAACTGAATTGTGAGTCAGCACTGTTTTCCATCCACAAATTGATGTATAGTCAGAAAGAACCTTTCAGATTTTGAGAGGAATGCTCCGAATATATGTGTTAGATTTTTCACAGAAGTTGGAAAGATCTATCCATCATTGGCAGACTTTGCTTACAATAACAGCTCACCCTCTAGTTTCAGTTTGACGCCATACAAGCCTTGTATGGAGGAAAGGGTAAGTCTCTGACTGATTGAGAACAGAGTATTGCTTGATTTTGAGACAAAGCAAATAACTATCGAAAGGGATTGGGATCGTTGAATGAAAGGTATTCCGAATTGTCCTCGACTACAGGTAAATTAAGTTTGGAGGACCAAACTTCCTAAAGGGGGGAAGACTGTGATACCCCTGTTCCGTAATATGTTAATCGGTCCTTAATATGAGTATGATTATGTGTTTAGTATGATTTTGTGTGCCATTATGTGAAAATATGCGGCTTTGAACTTCTATCTGTTCACCGTAGGAATATCTGTTTGAATAATCTGCTTTGGAAATTAAATTGGAGGCATTATCGGCCACAGAACCCGAAATTGATTACGCCATTGTGATTGGCATAATTTTTAGAACTACGGTGAAATTCAATTCAAAATTTATTCGGGTCAGATTTAATCAATTAAATTGATGAATTAGAGCCTAATTACCTTATTAATATTATATTGGCCTTAGTAGGTTTTGTTGTTAAGTCACTACACTCTCCATCGTCTCTTCTTCACTTCATTTGGCTAAATTTGGGACTCAAAATAGAGAGAGAACCGGCTATAGAGAGAGAGAAGGAGAGAATTGTGGAATTTTTGGCTCAAGCTTGGGGATTTGGGGATTAAGCTCAAGATTTGGCTAGAGCTTGGGTGTTTAAGGCTCCTAGGTGAGTAAATTCATGAGATTGAACTTGTGATTTTGTGAATTAAAGGTTAATTGGTGATCAAGAACAAGAGTTGTGCTATAATTGATGAATTTGAAGCTAATGTGCACATGCATGTGTAGGATCACCATGATTTTGCATAATCAATCATGTATTAAGTTGAATATGGAAATATGAGTGTTGAATCATACATGAAAGCATGTTTTTGTTGTGTTCCATGAGGATGAACACCATTTGCATTATTTGGAATAGAAATGAAGTCAAGATTAGCATGCATGTTTGAATAATTAAAGATAGGAGCTTTGAATGCATGAATGTGTATGATGGAATTGGGTTTGAGTTAAATTGAGCCATGCATGTGATTTAATTATGAAATTGAGCTTCAATATGTTGTAATTTATGCTTGTACCATGTTAGTACATGTCTATGAGTAATTTGAGCCATACCATGCATGAATTGTTGGTTGAAAGTCGAAATGAAGCTCAAGAACACAATTCTGGGTTTTCCAGGATTTTCAGGTCCGCTCGAGCGGGAAACCTGCCGCTCGAGCAGGAAATGCGTGCTCCCAGTACTTTTTGCAGACTTGATGTCCGCTCGAGCGGGGTAATTCACGCTCGAGCGCCCTATTTCACGCTCGAGCGTATTTTTGATGCAACCAGTACTTTTGCAAGCCTTAAGGGTCCGCTCGAGCGGGGAAGTCCACGCTCGAGCGGGGACCCTGTTTTCTGAAAATCTGAAAATGCATTCTGTGTTCTGTTTTTCCGTTCCCTTTCACTTCTAAACACTCTTAGGCATACATTGAGCATTGTAATTGAATTAAATAGATAAGAATGAAGCCTAAATTGGAATATGTGAATTAAAGAACGGATTGAATTATTTGTGACCCATATGTGCTATGTGATGTGTAGGGTCAAGCTCCAAGGCAAATTCACAAGCCGATCACTGTGAGTAATATCTGAAATATATTGTTATCCAATTGCTCACTTCTAAGTAAGTTTTGTAAAGTTCATTAATTTTGAATGGTGGACGCAATTTGGTACGAAAGGCCTATGAGCCAGTTTGATAGGAAAGGCCTATGAGCCAGTTTGATACGAAAGGCCTATGAGCCAGTTTGATAAGAAAGGCCTATGAGCCAGTTTGATACAAATATGGGCCGAAGGCCGTTTGACATAAATGTAGGCCGAAGGCCGTTTGATATAAATACGGGCCGAAGGCCGTTTGATATAAATATGGGCCCAAGGCTGTTTGATATAAATATGGGCCGAATGCCGTTTGATATAAATGTGGGCCGAAGGCCGTTTGACATAAATGTGGGCTGAAGGCCATTTGATATAAATATGGGCGAAGGCCGTTTGATATAAATATGGGCCGAAGGCCATTTGACATAAATGTGGGCCGAAGGCCGATTGACATAAACGATTGGGCCGAAGGCCGATGGACATGAATGAATGGGCCAGAGGCTGTTTTGACATAAACGAATGGGCCAAAGGCCAGTTTGATCTGAATAATACGAATGAATTGGGCCCGAGGCCGTATGATGTGTTTGGAACCTCAGTTACTTAACTTACATATGTTTATGTATGTATGTGTTAGTTAGAAATGCAAATTGGGCCCAAGGCCGTTCGATGTATATTGTTCCAATGTATATTCGTTATTTGATATTATTCAATTGGCTATTGCTCACGCTCATTCATGTGTTTGTAGGTGAGCTAAGAGAGGTCCAGACCCCGCCCCAGTGAAGCCAGTGTGGAACAACTAAGGTTTGGAGAGTCAGCCTTTGCGTCTCACGTACGAGACACATCTTCGCCCTTTTACCGTTTTATGTAATTTTGTCATGTTGGCAAAGCCTTTGTACATGTCTGTATATAGTTCCCATGGGTTGACTTGGTTTTTGGATGATTCTGTTGTATGGAACTTTTTGGTACTGTATTCCGTTGTGAGTTATTAATATATTTATGTCTGGAATATTATGACGTGCATGTAAGCACAGCTCTATGGACAAAGTTTTAAATTGCTTCCGTTCGGACCCTTTTACTCTGATGAGTTTTGTCTTATTTGTTTTGAGGCCATAGGTAATCTCATGATTACTGGCCGGTTTTGAGGCCATAGGGGCGGGTTCGGGTCGTGACACCTACGGCCCAGGTGATACGGGCCTATGATAATACCAGCGAGAGGTGATGGGGATCATACGGATTAAGACTCAGGTTGGTCCGGGGCAACAGGACATTGAGTTTCATGTGTTGGATGTTCCCGCAACCTTCAATCTACTCCTTGGGCGGCCGTGGTTGCACCAGGTAAAAGCCGTCTCTTCCACCTTACACCAAATGCTGAAGTACCCCCACGGGGAAGGGGGTGGCAATCGTTTTTGGGAATTCTTTGATACATCCGCCGCCAGAGGTTTCTACACCAGTTCTGGAGATTGAGCATGGTGCGGAAGATGTATTTTTGTCAGGATTTACCCTAGCTGAGGCCCGTGTTGTACAAGACATGCTAGTTGTTGATGAGGGGTTATACGTCAGTGCACAATCTGTCTACCTTATGAACAAGCTCCAGCACATGCCCGGGATGAGATTGGGGCAAAGTGGCCGGAATGGCATCACAGCATCGGCCGAAGTACCGCATGACCCATATACCTTTGGATTAGGTTATCTGCCTACCAAAGAGGATTGGGCGAGGAAAGGAAAATAGATGGCCGGAAGAGCCAGAGCCAAACAAGCCAGGAAACATTATGAGTTGATGTAGAAACCTATCCGAGGAACCCTGAACAGACGCTTTGTTTGGGAGGGGGAAGATTTCCCGTTCTGCGGCTTTCCGAAGCCATGGCTAAATGCAGAGAGGCGGCGCTTGCCGGAATTTGAGATTTTTTTTGACTTGCAATTATTCGGGGATAAAGTTGCCGAAGAGCAGACAGACCCACCTGCTGAGGCTGAGCAGTGCAAGAAGGAGGATTCTGAGAGCACAAAAATTGAGATGGGGGTAGCACTGGCTTGTCTCCTCTTAGATCCTCAGATCGTACCGGAGTGCTTGGGGGATAACTTCTCAGTTTTCATAATCGGGGATGAAGCGGTTGTGGGCCCATCTTCAAACATTCTGGATGCATCCATAACACCCTCCATCGTCTGGCAATATGAGGAGGGCTTTTTATCGAGCATTTCCGGGTCAGGTAGTGAGCCAGAATCTGATTCCACTGAGTCTGTGGAGTCGGAATTAGATTCCAGCTCTTCTGAGTCTGAGTCCGGTATTCTTGAGGGTGATAATCCGGATGCCACAGTCCTGTCCAGGTCGTCGTTTTCTTTTTCCATTGAGTCTGTTATAACAGAGGAATCAGGCGGACTGGATGTTATTAATGAGAATGGTACGGCTGTGGCTTCCGGGTACTTTTCTGTGCCTTTAATTTATTGCATTAATCAAGACTTTCAAAATTTTGATGAAAACGACGAGGAAGAAATTCCTCCGATTTTACAACGTTTGATTGATCAAGAGCAGGAGAGGTTTGTAAAACCTTTGGTTGATAAAATCACCATAATTAATGTTGGTACTAAGAAGGACCCGCGGCTGATGCAGATCGGGTCCACATTGTCTTCGGAGGAGCGCGAGCGCTTAGTCGCTTTATTAAAAGATTTCAAAGATGTTTTCGCATGGTCCTACGAAGACATGCCTGGGATCGATCCTGAGATTGTACAGCACCGGATCCCTCTTGACCTAAGGGCCCGACCTGTTAAGCAGACGCTCCGAAGGATTCGCCCGGACTGGGCTCTGAAAATCAAAGAAGAGGTCACCAAGTGTAGACCGCTTGAATTCCCTCCGCGCGCGAGGGCGCGAATTGTAGTTCTAGCTACTACAGTTTGGACTCCTGTCACGGTTCTGAATCTAATCTCACAAAGTGCAATGTAAGACTGATAAATCACAAAAGAGTCCAAATCTGGCAATTGGTTTCAAAAAATCAATTTTGAATCAAAAAGTGCCAAACATAGACTGTTTTGCCAGATTTCAGAGTCGCCACCTAAATATTTTATTTTGGGAAATTTAGGAAACCCTGACTCGTGCCTAAGGCCACGTGTCCGTCATCACCAAAGTTGCCTTGGCTCGGGAACTTGGGTACGAGAGGGGAAGGTCCTGAAATGAGCACCCCCGCTCGCCCGATCAAAGATCGGCCTCTACTAACATGATATGTTGTTTTGAAAACACATGTGTTCTTGTTCCGGTTATTAAGCTATCTTACTATGTGACGCGCACAGCATAGAAGTATAGACTAAATCACTCAATTTGGAACAAAACATCTCATGTTTATTTTTGAAAATGGTTTGAAGTTGCTACTCGCAAGTAGGCTAAGTCGCGGATATGCCACCCTCTAGTGGGCTTAAAACATGACGATTTGCCACTTCAAGTGGGCTTAAAACGCACATTTTGATGAATTGTTCAAATTCAAGCAATGAAGCCTTATCCACAGGCATTCGTGCAGTTAAACACTTAAGCAGTTAGCCTCATGGCAAGCATGCTATCATGGCAGTCACTTACACACAAGCAAGGATGCTAAAGCATAAACACTTACAGTGTACTTCGAGCCAAACAGAAGCTAGTTAGTAATCATGCATGATCCTAGCTATGTTAAGATGCCTAATGCAATACATGCGAAGATGCAACTAAAATAGGCTCGGCTATCTAGAATGGCATACGAATGCAACACTCGATAACATGCTTTGAAACACGTATTCAAGTAAGTATTGAAATACAATGCAATTTGAATGATGCGCCGAGCCCGGTGCGTGTAAGACAAAATGAATGATGCACGCATGCAAACATAAGCATGCTAATTGAGACATGCCCTAAAACTAACCATCAAAAGCTGGTAAACAAAAGGGAGAAAGACGTGGGGTTGGGAGACATTCACACACACACGTACCCTTATTACAACATTTGCCCTCTCGACGGAGGGTCCGAATAATAAGCTAACTAGCTACGCTAATTAAACTAATTATTACAAACCAACTAATTAACCATGCTATTCTAGCTAATTAATTAGTACAAAACTTTAACTAATTAATCAAATTAATTAAGTTACAAAACCAACTAAGTAAGAAAAAGAAGCTAAATTAGGCTGCCAGAGCTCCGCCTCGGAGTAATGAATGATGCATGCTCAGTTTCCTTGCTCGAAAATCCATTGCTATGCCCAGAATTGTCTCTGTTTGCATTTGATTTGATCTCAGAACACTGCACAAACTCCAGAATGCTTCTGCTCCAACATAGGGACCCTCTGGTGGGCTACCGACCAGAAATGGGGGCTTTAGACCACATGTAGACCAGAAAAACTTGTTGTAGACCAGAAAAAGTGGTCGATTGACCACCTTTACTGGTCTGCCGACCAGAAATTTTGCCAAACTCCAGTTTTGCTACAACAGAGAACAAGAAGGGGCATAGCAGTGTATTTGCAAGATATGTGTGCACAACCACCCTCCCTATCATTTCTCAAGCTCAAGGGAGTGCGGTACTTGACTCTCGGGCCACCAACCGAGCATCGCAATGCACGATAGCCGAGGAGCCAAGTTTGCACATGCATTACAATGCTCAATGTACTTAAACGAACTATGGACAGAGCTCCACCATGCCAAAACCAAGGCCAAAACATGCTGAAAAGGGGGCCCAAAAGCTTATACAAGCATGCATACACATTAGCTCACAAACAAGGTATGAAGACACAACTCTCAAACACATTGAAGGAGTGACAAATGTGAGAGTATAGCTACACTATATGCACTGAAATCATGTGTGAAATGATGCCAAATCATCGAAACAACACAAGTATAGCATCCTAAGGACCTTGAATCATTAGGCTAGTCAAAGCCATTGCACTACAACCATGCATAACAAATCCCATATGACCCAAACTACTCAAAGCAGAGTTGAGGCATGCTAAATCAAGGCCAAAGCATGCTAAAACATAGGCTCAAAAGGGAAGGAAAACATGCTGATTCATTGGCTCACAAACAAGGCAAAATGCATAACGCTCAAGAGCAATGAAAAAGCGATAAACATGGGAGTATAACAAAGACATAAGCTCTGAAATTACATTCCAAATGATGCCAAATCATGCATATATCACAAATAAGACATGCTAGGAGGCTCAAAGCTCAAGGCTAACTACGGTACTTGTACCATAGCCATATCAAGCAAGCCCCAAAGGGCCAAGATAATTCAAAATAGTCCTAAAACATGCCAAAACAAGGTCAAAAACATGCTTGAACATAGCCAACATATGCTAGAATAAAAGGCCAAAACACCAAGTAAGCTAGGCCAATGAGCACAAGTGTAAGAAGTAAATGAGGGATGCTCTAACCAATCAAAAACAGAGTTATATCATGGCAAAATAAGACCAAAAACACACTGACATGGTAGCCCAAAAAGCTTAGGCAAGCATGCATGCCAATTGGCTCATGATTGAGGCATAAAGCATAACCCTCCAAAAGCATTGAAAGAGTGAAGCATGGGAGAGTATGACCACACTTCATTCACTAAAATCATGTGAGAAAAGAGGCTAAAGCTTGCAAACAACTCAAGTAAGCCATGCTAGAGGCTATGAAACTCAAAGCTAGTGAGCAAAATTGCACTATGGCTATACAAAGCAAGGCATGCATGACCAAAAACAGTTAAAAAAAAGCTTAAGCATGGCAAAACATGAGTAAAAGCTTGTTGGAGTGGAGCTAAAAGCATGCTAAAATGGTGGTCCAAAGCATGATGCATGTTAAGGCTATAGGGAGGATTGCACTGCAAGGGTATGAAGCATGCAAGAGGCAATCAAACTGACCCAAAACAGAGCTAAGGCATGCTAAACTAACATCAAAAACATGTTGGGATAGAACCAAAACAGGCTAGCATGATGGATCAAAGCATTGAGCACACAAGGCTACATGGTAAGATTACACTACAAGTGCAAAAAGCATGCATAAGGTGACTCAACCAAGCCAAAACAGAGTTATGCCATGCTAAAATAGGGCCAAAAATAGGCTGAGAACAAGCCAACACGCGCTAGAAACACATGCTCAATAATGAGGCCAACAAGGCAAGCAAACAAGACAAGAGGAGAGGGGACCACCCCCTCTCATTTTGGGCCTCAAAAGCACATTTCTACCACTAAAAATCCACTGAATCTTAGTGGTTAAAAGGCCAAGAGAAGGTGATCTCAAAGGCATAAAGAGATGGCACAAAACAAAGTAAAACAAGGCACCAAAGGGGGTAGACCACCCCTAACTCAAACCAAGCCTCAAACAACCATTTTTAATACTTAAAAATGAAGCTTTTTACAGTTGAAAGTTAGGCCTAAAACATCATGCAAATAGGACCAAATAAGCAATGAAAACAAAGCTTTAAAGAGGGTAAAGACTCACCCTTGAAGAACAACTTCAAAACAATAACTTTTGAGGTAAAAACCAAGCTTTTGAGCTTCAAACAAACCTCCAAGTACCTCAGCTCAAGAGTGAAGGTGTTTCACTAGGTGCTTTAGTGCAAAAGTGTGAAGAAAAACCACTTTAAGGCACAAACCAATACAAATATAGAGAGAGAGGGAGAAATATAGAGAGAGAGGGATATGTATAGCCCCAATGCAAATTTATGAACCTCTGGAAAGGGAGAGGGAGCTTCCCTCTTATAGAATTCCAAGCCTCAAGCTTGTTGAACAAGCTAGAGGCTTGGTGCAATCCCTCCGTACACGTGTATGGAGGATGCATTCTGTGCTCACCAGCTGGCACAGCTGGCAAGGAAAATATCTACAGAACATGCAGAAAGGCTGCCGACCAGTTAAAGTGGTCGACCGACCACTCCCACTAGTCGACCGACCACAAAAAGTGGTCTACAGGGCACAAACTGGTCGGCAGGGAGGAAGAGAGTCTGCAGAGAGAGTGAAAGGTGGTGGTAGGTTGCCGACCACCTTAGGTGGTCCACAGACCACCCACCCTAGCTGGCCGACCACCAAAAGTGGTCTACAGGGGAGGAAAAGTGGTCTATAGGGGGGAAAACTAGTCTACACCCCTGTTCCACCCTCCAGGCAAAGGGTAACAAGGTTTGGTTCAAAAACAAACCAAAAACGAAGCAAGACAAGAGTCCGCAAGGCGAGGCACTCAGTCGGAAGCCCCGAAAACTAGTCTACGGGTATAGAAGGTGGCCTATGAGAGGGAAAGGTAGTCTACGGCTACAAAAAGTGGCCTACAGGCCTCTGTTTCCCTCTAGGAAAAGGCAGCAAGGCGTGGTCCAAAAACCGGGCCATGAGGAGAAAGTTAAGTGGTCTCGAGACAAGGCGCTCAGCCGAAGGCTCCGGAAACTCAAAACAAGCACAAACATGCACAATCATTGAGCGCTCAATCGATGACATCTGAGTCTTAAGGTCGGTCAAAACTAGGGTGTCTACAGGTGGGGCCAGCCTCACTACCCTGTATGGATACATGAGCTCGACTTCTCGCATGAGCGGGACCTTGATAGGCGGCTACTGGCGGGCTTGGGAGGTACACAGCTTAGTTCCCCCTTTTGCTTTACATTTTCTGCTTTAGTGTTTCTTGCTTCACATTTGTTCAACACATGTACTTTCTGCTTTGCATTCTGTATGTGCTCATACACTGTATGTTTTCATTTCCTTGCAGCTGTGGGTGTACGCATACTTTCTGGCTCTTGCTCCAAGCTTGTAGAGGAGACCCCGATCACAGTCCCATTTTCTCGCGTATACGACGACCAGCTCCGTCGTAGGACCTGGGAGAACATCATGTTTTTCCGCCAGTACTTCGACACAGTCACGGCACATGAGGTAATACAAAACAAATTATTCCACTTTTCAATTAACTTGATAAACACATTCATTAATTGGCAACAACTGATCATCTGTTCATTCCCATTTCAAATCACATGGCAGTCGTGGGATGCAATACCATCAGGGCTCCGAGCCCGGTATGACACAGCCAGGGTTGTCGCTCGCTATCATATTCTCCTCGAGGGCCCGATCTGCCGTGCTTGGTTCTTGAACGAGGGTTTCACACGCTAGACTCTGGGACTGCCTGCCCCGTTCGTACCGATGGGCACCTCCAGTATCCATGAGAGAGACACACAGACTTTCTGCTGAGGAGGTGATCCAGTTTATGGTAGGGCTAGAGATGGATTACTTCCGTATAGAGGGCGACTATGCGACCTTCATCCAGACTCATCTGATGCCACCTTTGACTGGCGTTCGCAGAGGTAAGGGAGCGAGAGCTCCAGCTGCGAGAGAGAGAGGCAGAGGGGCGAGAGCGACCAGGCCCCGGGGTAGGAGAGATTCTGGGGAGAGGCAGAGAGTGGGATGGCCAGACCTGCCTACTATACTGACTTGCTGGGGACGCTCTGGAGAGACCTATCAGATTCCCATTGAGCCCACACCTGCTGGTCACGAGCTTGTCGGAGTTCGAGGCCCGACCCCGGTATGTTCCGTACTTTACATTTTGCACATTCAATTCATTTTGATTATGCTTTACAGACCACTGATCATCTCAACACATTTGCAGGCATCCATAAAGTACACTGGGCAGGCTCTCGAGCTAGCGGCTTCTCTGATGGCGATGGTTCAGGCGAGCATGAACCTGCTCAGCCTCTACAGGATTCCGGTAAGTTTATTCAGTTTGCACGTCATGCCATGAAAGTCTCTGCCACTGCATTAGCATTTCAATTGTTCTACACTACACTAATCTGATTCATTGCATCAAAACACTGCATAGATACACTGTTCCCATACACTGCACACGGTTATACATACACTGCATTCAAACACTGCTCACAGCACATTATCTTTTGCATCTAATACACACCACAACTAACACATCTTAACAAACTGCCCTTCTCAGATCCCTTTCCAGACCCCAGCTCCACCAGATGCCCCAGTAGGAGCCATAGCAGAACCTTCAGTTCCTCCCCCGGTAGCAGAGAGGAGAGGGAGACAGACTCAGGCACGTAGCCGAGGTAGAGCTAGAGGCATTCACAGCGAGAGTGGCCCTTCAGAGCCCATTCTGGGCAATGATGATGACGAGATGAGCGAGGAGGCTGAGGTAGCAAGTCCACAGTCAGAGTCATCCGAGGGCGGAGACGAGGAGGGTTCCAGGTCAGGCTCTTATCCAGCTTCAGACAGGGGTGCCGATGGCGATAGTGCTCTAGAGTCCGCTCCGCCGAGGAAGAGGATGAAGAGGTTTCTCGAGCTTGAGCTAGTTGTCACTAATTCAGATGCCTTTTTGCTTTGTTTTCTTTTTGCTAGTAGTATTTGCACATTGTACAGCCTTAGGCAGTTTTATTTTTCTTTGAAAAACTTGTACTCTTTCACAAAAAGTAAACATGATGGAAAACTTAGCTTTTTGAGTAAAAGGTGTTGCATTTGATATTCTGAGCATCGCATAACATCGCACAACATGAAAATGAGATTGAGTTTTTTTTTTGAAAACTGCACAGTCAAATTGTATTGTCTTAATTAGGTAGTGAACCAACTAACAACTGAAAAGAACAAAACAACTCGATAAACAAAAATAAATACAACTCGATAAGCAAATCGCAACAACTCAATAAACAAAACGTTTCAACTCGATAATCAAACGAAGACGATTACAACTCGATAAACAAAACGAAGACTATTACGTCTTAAACAAAACACACTCAAGTCTAAAAGGACCAAAACAAGACCTCACAAGGTACAAATAACAAGACTCCACTGCAGCAAACAACTGAATCTTCACAAAGGAGGTCAGTGAGCCTGAGGGAGAGGCTGCCGGCCATGCAAGATGGCCTGCTGGCCATCACTTTCCTCTGCCGGCCATCAATGTGCCCTTGCCGGCCATCGATGGCAAAACCTCTGAAACGTCGACACTTGTCCTCCACTCACTGCCTTATCTTCTACAAAAGTTCCAGCTTCGTGGTTTCTTCATTTCAGCTTCATTTTTGCCCCAAATGGAACCATTGTTCACCGAAAAACTCTCCAATTGGATTGCGACTTTGGATGGCTTGGAAAAGTTGAATTTCTGAGGTTTTGGACTAAACACACTATTCCCGTTGAGCCGTACTCTGCTGTTTTTTCCGTTCCTCCATGCCGCGGCTAGGTGTTGGAACCCGGTTACACATGTTTTCAACTTCGGGGGACAAGAGGTATGTCCCATAATTGAAGACCTCCAAGCTTTGATGGAATCCCGGCGTGACGAGGAAATCTTGCCCGAGTCTCGTTTCGGCTACATCCAGGCTCTAGGAAGGATGTGCGGGTTCACTTTGCATGATGCCCATGCTTTGGTTCACAATGGGGAGTTGGACATCCCAATCTTATTTATCGATTTTCCGACGCTGGCGACCGCGGTGACCACTTTTGCAAAGTTTTCAGCAACATGTCGTCTGCTTGTGTATGTTGGCCCATTTTCTACTTGCCCCATCTTTGGAGGGTCTAGCATTCGCTTGATCGAAGTTGCCCAAGGCTTGAAAGAAGGCAAAAGTTGCATCGGGTTGACGCTTACCGAAACTTTGATGGGCTTGGACGCTTTCCATCGCCGGGAGACAACCAAGTTTGCAGGAAGTCCACTACTGCTGCAGGTAATGTTTCCGACCCTTCTCACATGTGTTTCTCACATCACTCGGCCTCAGGCTCTGTTTTTCTCTCAAAACCCTTTTCTCACTTTTCTCTCTACGTACACTCTCTATTCTTTAATCTCTCTATTTTTCATCCCTCCCAGGTATGGCTGATGGATAACTTGAAAGTAGTGGACACCTGTTCTGCGTATTCAACGTGCGGCTATTTCTTTGCCTCGGCTAGTTGACTTTTCGAATGAGGGATGGTGGTGCCACTGGATGTACAACGGATCTGCTGTTGACATCGCTTGGCGTTGCCCCTGGTTTGATCTACCTCAGATGAGCTACAGCATGTCCCGGCAGCCCGGCATTCAGTTGGTTAGCTTGATGCACCGCGTCTTCTATTTTCCATTTCGGTTTCGGCGTCAGTTTGGTCACAACCAGACTTGTCCAGAAGAGGAGATAGAATACCCAGCTTCATTTCCAATCCGAGGCCCACAGCTAGCTTGGTATACCATAGCATGGAGAACAAGAGAACTTCTGGCCCCTGCTCCCACTTTCAGTTGTGCCCTTTCTAGGGAATGCATAGCTTGGCTTGAAGATGAGGCACAAACTGGACCTATTTTGGCATTTGAAGCTTCCACAAGCTTGAGGAGGGGACGCAGGAACACCTGACTATGCCCCAAGTTTATTGCTTTAATTTGTACTTTCAAGTTTTCTTTTGAATGTAATAAAAAGCAACTTCGCTTTGTATCAAGAGAGAGCTCTCTAATGAAATCAATGAAATTGAAGGTTGTGGGTACTGAAAATTTTCGTTTTGATCCAAAAATGGTCTAAGTTGTAAAATGATTAATTTGCACAAAATCAACTTTTATTAAAACTTTTCAAAACCATTTTCGATATGGATCACAACTGGACACTCCCGAGATCTATCACTGAGATGTACAACCCCGGATCCCATAACTGGAAAGTTGCCCCTTGTCTGAATAGCACTGCACTGGAGATCACAACCGAACTCTTGGATGCAAGAAAAGACAAAGATGACCAAAACAATCACATGGACACAATTGGTTAGAAGTGTTTGTGGCTAGACTTCAGAATGAAGTTGCCTACGTATCCCGAAGATGGGAATCAAGCCTTACGTAGTTCAGTTCGGGTTCTCTCGGGTTTTAACACTCTCCTTTTGCGCTCTAACTTTTGTCAAGGCCGCCCTTTCTGGGTTTTGAACCTTGCGAGCTCAGTTTTTCTCATTTCAAATTTTTTGTGCTCTAACTTTTGCCTAGGTCGCCCTTTCGGGTTGTCGGCCTAGCGAGCCACTCAAGGATAGTATTTCTTCAACTTGTCCATGTTGATAGGTTGGGAGAACTCAAGGCCATCTAAGTCCATTAGAACGATAGCTCCACCTGACCAAATAGACTTGATGATGTAAGGGGCCAGTCCAATTAGGTCTGAACTTGCCCCTAGGGTCGTGTATAGGAGCTCGGTTGTCTTTGAGCACCAATCCCTTTCTTTCAGATTCCTGGACTTAACCTTCTTGTTGAAAGCCTTGGCGATTCTACGCTGATAACCTTAGACGTGGTATAGTGCTTTTAGCCTTCTTTCATTGAACAATATAAGTTCTTCAAACCTACTCTGCTGCCAATTTGCTTCCGCTATTTGGCACTCAGCCATCACTCACAGCGACAGAACCTCAACTTCGATCGGCAGAATAGCCTTCATCCATAAACTAGAGAATATGGAGTTGCCCTAGTAGATGTGCGAATCGATGTTCTGTAGCCCCAAAGAGCAAATGGCAATTTATCTAGCTAGTCTCTATAGGTTTCCACCATCTTCTGCAGAATGCGCTTGATGTTCTTGTTGGCGGCCTCAACTACTTCGTTGGTTTGCGGCCTATATGTGGATGACTTTTGAAAAGCCACGTTGTATTTCTCCAACAAGTCGATCACTTCTTTCTTGAAGTGGGAACCATTATCCGAGAAGATCTCATTCGGGACCCCATAGCGACAGATAATATTGTTCCTGATGAACTTAGCTATATGCGACGCTTTCAACACTACGTAGGATCGGGCCTCAACCCACTTTGTAAAGTAGTCTATCGCCACTAGGATATTGTAGACACCCCATTTTTGACCGCCCTTAAGACTTGGGCACTATTGATGGTTTACTTGGTGGTGAAAGGTGTGCAGGGCAAAGGTTCAATTTCTTCGGCAAGGAGAGAGTCAAATCCCAACTCCATAACCCTTTTGGACCAAAACAATCTTGATCAAAAGATTTTAGACCTTGAAGCCCTCTCTTTCAAAATAGTTTTTGAAAAAGTTCCTACGATGTTCCGACGCTCGCATTTTGTTAAATGTTGCACTTTTTGGTAAACCGAGCAAAGGACAAAAGTGGAAATGAATGAAAGAGAGATGAAAACTCTGAACAATCTTTCAAAACACCTTGTTTAGGGGTTTGGATTTGAAGAAAAGAGGAGAGGAGAGAATCAAACTAGTTTGGGAGAAGTTCGGCATGAATTCGGGTAGGATCAAAACTAAGCGGCTTCACCAAAATAGGCATAACTTTTTTCACACTTGGAATTTTGAAGTGAAGCTTCCACCATTGGAAAGAAGACTTCCATGGCTATAATTTAGGCTCAAGAATGGCCTCAAAATGAGTCCAGACGAAGGAGTTATGTCTAGTTGAAGTCGGGCCAAAAAGTAGATTTTTCTGTCCAACCAGAGGTGGAGAATGTGGACCATAAATGGGATTTTTGGGCCATGTGCCGGCCATGAATGGCCAATGCCGGCCCCCTGCCGTCCAAGGGAGTGTGCTGCCAGCCGACAATGGTAAGGTGCCGGCCAACAGTGGTACATGTAACATGTCCGCGGGGGACCTCGCTACAGCTCGGACTCTCCTTTTTGTGTTGCGGTTCTAAATCTGAACCGAAGAGTCCAACTCTGGCAAATCGTTTTTGAGAAAAATAGATTTTTGAAAAGAAGTGCCAAACATGGACTGCTTTGCCAAATTACAGAGTCGCACCTAAATATTTTTAAAATGGGAAATCTAGGAAACCCTGACTCGGTGCCGAAGGCCACGTGTCCGTCATCACAAATGTCTTGGTCGGGAGCTTGGGTACGATCGGGGAAGGTCAGCTATGAGCACCCCTTTCGCCCGGTTCGAAGACCGGCCTCTACTAACCGTGATAAATTTTGAAAAACGTTACGTGTTCTTATTCCGGTTATTAGCCTAGAATTTACTATGTTATGCGCGCAGCAAACAAGTATAGACCAGATCGCCTAATTTGGAAATAAACGTTACATATCCGTTTGTTTTGAAAAGCGCTTTAGAATTGCTACTCGCCAAGTAGGATAAAACACGGATTTCAAAGAGTCTTCCAACCAAGCAACAACCTCCACCCACAGGCATTCAAACAGTTAACTCACATAAGCACTAGCCGCGGTAAGCATATTGTAATGGCGACATGAACACACAGGTGGTATCGAGAAAACGTAAAAAATTACATCGTACTCCTGTAAACATGCCCGCGGGGGACCTCGCTACAGTTCGGACTCTTCTTTTGTTTGTTGCGGTTCTAAATCTGAACCAAAGAGTCCAACTCTGGCAAATCGTTTTGAAGAAAAAACATTTTTGAAAAGAAGTGCCAAACATGGACTGCTTTGCCAGATTACAGAGTCGCCACCTAAATATTTTTAAATGGGAAATTTAGGAAACCCTGACTCGGTGCCGAAGGCCACGTGTCCGTCATCACCAAATGTCTTGGCTTGGGAGCTTGGGTACGATCGGGGAAGGTCAGCTATGAGCACCCCCTTTCGCCCGGTCCGAAGACCGGCCTCTACTAACCGTGATATCCAATTTTGAAAACGTTACGTGTTCTTATTCCAGTTATTAGCCTAGAATTTACTATGTTATGCGCGCAGCAAACAAGTATAGACCAGATTGTCTAATTTGGAAACAAACATTGCATATCCGTTTGTTTTGAAAAGCGTTTTGAAATTCGCTACCCGCAAGTAGGCTAAAGCACGGATTTCAATGAGTTTTCCCAACTCAGACAATCCAACCTCCACCCACAGGCATTCAAACAGTTATACATATAAGCATTTAGCCGCATGGTAAGCATACTGTCATGGCAACATTCACACGCATGCGAGATGCTAAAGCGTAAAATACTTACATCGTACTCCGTGCCAAAACAAGGAACTAGTTAGCAAACATGCGTGCCTAGTTCATGTTAGAGTGGCTAATGCAACACAGGCAAGGATGCAATTTAGAGTAGGCTCGGCTAACCCTAAAATGGCATGTGAAATGCTACAACTATCACGTATTCAATTTGGAATTGAAAGTACGATGCAGTTTGTATGATGTACCGAGCCCGGTGCATGTAAACAAATGCATGGATGCACGCATGCATTGCATAAGGTATGCTAATTTTAAATATGCCCTAATCTACCATCGTAAGCAGGTAAATAAAAGGGAAGAAAGAAGTGGGGGTTGGAAGACATACACACACTCACCCACACTTATTACAATTTGCCCTCGCTCGGAGGGACCGAAAGAATAATACAAATAATTAACTACGCAAGCTAATTAAATTACAAATCCATTAAATTAATTAAGCAGATTAATTAATTTAATTAAAGCAGTAAACCCCTCGGGGAGAGGGCCGGATGTGGCGCGTGTTCGGGACTTGCTCGGAATCGCACTGCCATGCCTAGCTGCCTCTGTTTTCCCTGCTTTCCTCCTCTGAAGACTGCCAAAGTCTCAGGACTGCTCCCTTGAATCATGGGGATCACCACCGGCTGAGGGGAAACACCACCGGCTGAAGTATGTGGCCACCGGCACTGAATTCATCCATCGGCCATAATAGACTGCCGGTCGGCACTAAATACTGCCGGCCGGCACTGAATGTCTGCAGAACCTGCAACTCACAGCAGCAGAGGGCAAAAACTTGCATGGCAATGCAATTCAAGCAATTTGTGCACCAATCATGCCCCTTATCATATTTGTGACTCAAAGGGACATGTGCCTCGATTCTCGGGCCACCAATCACGCATTTCCATGCATGATGGCCCAAAGAACCAAGTATGCAACTTTTATGTCAATGCATGTCAAATGCATGCAAACCAAACAAAAAAACAAGGCCCAATTCCTATCACCAAGTCAAGGAACAAGACATGTATGCAAGGTGCAATGCAACCTAGTCATGTTAGCTAATATGCAACATGATCATGCAAGACACTTATGTAAGCATGCAAGCAAACATGAGGCAAAACAAACCAAACAAATGATGGCTTAAACATGATCTAGGCAACTCTAAATAGGCCTAAAACAATGGCCAAAATGCAAAGGAATGAGACCAAACACACATACACACATGCACATGTCAGGCACAAACCTAAGTATTAAGCAAGCAACTTCAAGCGCACTTAAAAGAGGCTAAGTGTGGACAACTAGCATGCAATATAAAGCTCTGAAATTCATGCTTAAACATGGTGCCAAACCAAGCAACAAAGCAAGCTAAACATGCAATTAAAGGTCCAAGCACTTAAGGCAAGCCAAGAGGCTTAAACCACAGGTCAAACCCACCAAGCCTCACAATGCCAAGGGGACTCAAAACAGTCAAGAGCAGACCACAAAAACAACGTCCAAAGAACACCTAGATGGCATCTAAATGGTCAAACATAAAGGCATGCATAATGACCAAAACAAAGGGCATGCAACACATGCTTTCAAGGCAATAAAGAGGCACTTAGGCAAGCATATGAGCATGCCAAAGGGACTGATATTACATGTTGGGTGGTTCCAAACCACCAAAACGATGCAAGCAACGCATGCTACACATTACACACTTGAGGCATACAAGCCCTACAAGCCACAATGCAAAGGAGCTATACTAAGCATGCCAAAATCAATCCAAACGACTATGGACAGACCTAAAGCATGGCAAAATAAGCACAAAAACTTCATGAACTAAGCCTAAAGCATGCTCAAATAGGGCTAACAACCTAAGGCATGTTAAGGCAATACAAAGCATTACATGGCACTATGCTAAGCATGCATAAGGGACCAAAACCAACTTAACACAAAGTTATAACATGGCAATATAAGCATAAATACAGCCATGGCATGCTCAACACACACTTGAACATAGGCTCCCTAAGAGACCAAAACTTGCCCTTTTCAAGGACATCAAGGAGAGGGGGTGGCCCTCTCCTTCTTGGGACTTCAAAGCATCATCTTCACCACTGAAATCCCTCAAGATTTCAGTGGTGAAGAGACCCAACACCAAAATCCCGGAGCTCTCACAAAATAGCACAAAATGAGGCCTTTTCAAGGCCTAAGGGTGGTCAAACCCTCCCAAAGCACAAAACACTCTTAACCAACAATAAAGAGGACCAAAAACAGAACTTTTATGTGTTGATCACCAAGCACAAAAACAGTTCTAAGCTATGTAAAAATGGAGTGCAAGAATGGGGAATAAAAGACTAGTTTCTTACCCTTGAAGCCTTTCTTCAACAATGTGGTTTGTTGCTCCTTGAGCTCCAACCAGTCAAAAACTCAAGAACCAGCCCTTAGAACCTCAGTAACCAAAGGAAGGTGAAACACTAGGTGTTGATGAGCAATAGTAAGTCACAAACACCTAGTGTACAAATAAGAGGGAAGAAGAGAGATAGGATAGATACAAAACTTCTAACCTAAAACCAGAGCTTCTTCTCTGTCTAAAATGTCTAAAAAACAAAACTTCTTCCAACCTTGAGCCAAGAGAAGGGAGCCTCTCTTATAGGCAACAAACTTACAAGTTAAGCTAACCAAGAGGCTCATCCCTCCATACACGTGTATGGAGGGGAAACAAATGCTATAAGCTGTCTGAAAATATCTCCAAAAACAGCTGTAAAGTAGTCGGCAGGGCAAAATGGTCATTTTGCCAAAATTGACTGCCGACCGGCACAAAAGAGTGCCGACCGGCACAATATAGTGCCGATGGCAACACCAACCAGCCGGTGGCCTCTAGCCACTGCCGGTGGTGTGGGGATGCCTCACAAGGCATTCCCTGCCCCTCCAAGGCAAAGCACAAGTGTTTGGTGCAAAACCAGACACAAAACGGTCAAGTTCGGAGATCCTGAGGCAAGGCGCGTAGCCGAGAACTCCGGGAACTCCAAACGAACACGAACATGGATAATCACCGAGTGTTCAAGCGGTGACGTCCAGTCTTGAGGACGGTCAAAAATGGGGTGTCTACAGTTGCCCCTCTTTGACAGAACTCGAAGTCATAACAATGACGGGAGTGAATGTCAAAGCCCAGAGACGACCCATTTTTGACAAGGGAAGACTTGGACAAACATACAAAGCGCAAATGGTGAACTCGCAAGCTGCCTACGTATCCCTTAGGAATCAAACCAGCGTAGTTCAGACACAGGCATACAAGCCGCAGATAAGGTATGCGCCCGTAGGCGGGGGCAAGATGCAACTGACGATGCAAAAGGCCGAGCATAACTTATGATCATGCAAAGAAAGCTGTAATGAAGCACACATGCGACAATTATAAGCTAGCATACGCCAAACTACACTACAATGCAGAAAGGATGTAAGAGAATTATGCAATTCTCAATACGTCTCACTCGGAGGATACAATACCTGTGCGGCTCGTCCGGTTGCACCGGCCTCAAATGAGCCGTACATACAATATCGTGCCTGCAAAGAAAGCAAACTTAACAGGTACAATATTGTTAGCGACATGCATGACAATGCGATGATGAATGCAAAATGATATGCAATATATACAAAATGATGTATGAACAATGCAAATGATAATGCAATGCAATTGAAACTAATGCAAATGCAAACTACATGCAGGGCAATTAAATCATGATTCAATCGTAAGCGGTTCGAAACCACACAAATGTCAAATAGGTTGATGGAAGTAACAAGTCCGTCTCCCATAGAACGATGTCTGATCTATGAGTACTTCGCACGGACACAAGGACAAGTATTGAGTGGATTGACACAAGTGGGGAAACGACCTGCCGGGGAGGGAATAATGATCCTAATGCCGGACGCAATAATTACACTACAATGCAATGGAAATGGATACAATGGATATGGCACGCGGGCCAAACCGAATCTTGCCTAGGAAAGGCATGTACGCATACGAACCGCGTCTAACACATAAAATGTGCCGCAACCCTCAAACCAAGCTCATCAAGGAATAGGCGCGTACACAAAAACTGTGCTTCGACGTGAAAAGTAGGGGCACATACCAGACCAAGCTCAACCTGGAAAGGCGCAAGCCATGGATGGAAGTGATGCAATGGGTGCATGCAACTACGATGCAACGGAAATGGATATAAGGGATATGGCACGCGGGCCAAACCGAATCTTGCCTAGGAAAGGCATGTACGCATACGAACCGCGTCTAACACAGAAAATGTGCCGCAACCCTCAAACCAAGCTCATCAAGGAATAGGCGCGTACACAAAAACCGTGCTTCGACGTGAAAAGTAGGAGCACATACCAGACCAAGCTTAACCTGGAAAGGCGCAAGCCATAAATGGAAGATGATGCAGTGGATGCATGCGACTACAATGGAATGGAAATGGATATTTATAGAAAATGCATGACATATGCACTATACTACAATGATATGCATGACATATGCATGTTGTTTTTTTCTCCTTTCCGTGCATTTTCCTCTTCCGGCCTTCCCGGCCATTTCCGACCCTCTCGGGGTTGACTTCCCAGTTGACTTTTCACCTTCTTGCTCGGTTTTCCTTTTCCGGTCATTTTTTCACTACCACTACTATGGCTGACGACGTTCCACATGTCGGGACCCCCGGATCACGAGATGGATCCGGGGTCGAGCTCCTCCCGCTGAGCGAGCGACCATTCAACCCGGCGACCTACCACCCGGCCATTCACGTACTTCCGCCAGATGGACTCCGCCACTTCCGTGGTTTTGACAGGGCTCTGGACCCGGAGCTCCTCCTACGCGAGCCGGCCTCTCACTTGTCCTTCGGCGCTTCCGAGGTAACCCTTCTGCTCTGCTTTACTTTCTGCAATGTAGAATTGTAAACTGTCAACTGACATGGCTGATTACAACCCTTAATTGCTTAGCTCTGATACACTGTACTGTAGTTGATTGTAGACAACTTCACAACTGATATCTGCTTAGGACCGACACACATGCACACACATTGCACTAGTCATAATCACCCAAACACGGCACACCGTATTTCACTGCCAATTCGCCGACACCCGATGCTCATTTGAATCTGAAAACTCGCACGCATGCCAGATTTGCACAAAACTACACCAACACGCGGACACATCACACGTTGTAGTTCACTGAAACATACCGAGACCTGGCTTCTATTTGAACTTTGAAAAACACGCACACATGCTGTTTACACTGATCCTCATAGGAGCACTGACATATCACAGGCCGTAGCCCACCCACTGGTTCGCTGAAACCCGATATCTGCTTGAATCTGAAAAATGTGCACACATGCACCAAGTTTACACTGGAGCATCCAAAACACACTGACGCATCACGCGTTTGTAGTTTACTGTAAGCACACCGGTACCCGGTTTCTATTTGAATTTTAAAAATCTGCACGCATACCAGATTTGTACCGACTGCATATCTTCATATGGCTTTGCAATTTCTTGACTACAGGGAGACTCCCATGCCATCCGCGGGTATGGGAACGTCGCCGCTCGCGATTGGTACGCCACGTTGCCTGACGCCGTTAGCCGCATTGTAGATCGGGCCGGCTTTGGCACCTTTTGCAGGGGACTCTCCAGGCTCTCTGCTTGCAGACCTCTTCTTGCCGCCCTGGCAGAGAGGTGGTGGGACACCACCGATTCATTTCACTTATCAGCGACTGGGGACATGACGATGACCCCTTACGACTTCTCGATGCTCACCGGCATCGGGGTGGGGGGTGATCCGATCCCCTTCGATACAGACATGGATGAGTGGATTGCCGCTCAGATTCACTTGCTCGGCGAGGTGCCGCCACTTGCTCGTCCAGGGTTCGTCCGCTACTCCTGGTTCGAGGTGCAGTTCCGAGTGCAGCCCGTGCTGGTGGACGCAGCTCCGATGACCCAGGAGGCCGCTGAGAGATATGCACGCGGCTTCCTCATGTTCTTGCTGGGGACCACCCTGTTTGCCGACCGGGCGAACACAGTGCCCCTCTGCCTGCTCAGCGCTTTGGTGGACGTCGAGAGGATTGTGTAGTATGACTGGGGGGGCGCGGCTTTGGCCACCCTTTACGGTTATATGAGCTCAGTCTCTCGTGGCAGTGGACAGCTGCTAGGAGGCTACTGGCGAGCCTGGGAGGTATGTCTTCTTCTCTACTTTACATTTCTGTTCTATGCTTTCTGTATTTTGTACACTGGACACACTGTAGTCTGTATACTGTACACACACACACACATACTCCGCTTTACACTGACTGCACACTGTTCACGCTGTACACTCTGCACAACACAATACACAACACACGGCTCCGTTATTTCTGCTTTATTCTGCATCCTGCTTGATCTGATAGTCATACTGACGTCTGTTTTGCAGCTGTGGGTGTACGCCTACTTCCCCAGACTAGAGCCAGTGCCAGAGGCGGAGACCCCTCTGGTCGTCCCCTTCTCTCGCCGTTACGACGGGCGATGTGCCCGGAGGCCCCGGGACACTTTTAGCTTCTTCCGCCGTTTCTTCGACACCATCACCCCCACCGAGGTATGTTTTACTTACAGTCCGTTTAAGCTTCGCTTTCAAGCGTACATTTCTATATCAGTAGATAATCAACTGTATTTCATTTCAGGTCACCTGGCAGCCGTGGGCTCCACTACCAGCGGTGATACGAGATCGGTATACCGGCGCCATCGAGACCTCGCGCTACCGGATTCTCTTGGAGGGCCCGGTCTGTCGGGCCTGGTACCTGGGTGAGCGTTTCGTACGCCAGACCCTAGGGTTACCGGAGCAGATAGTTCCGATCCTTCCTCCCGAGCGCATGAGGGAGACTGAGGGGTACAGCTTCCAGCAGATGGAGGACTACACCCTTGGGTGGGCTGTGGACGTAGATGCCGACAGGGGCGAGGGCGACTACTCAGAGTACGTCCGGACCTTCTTGATGCGGCCTTTGAGCGGGGGCTCCCGAGCTGATCCAGCGAGACCTGCGGCGCCAGCGGCCCGGGCAGAGGCAGGAGCAGGAGTGGGGTCTTCACAGAGGGCTCGAGCTCGCGGCAGGAGGGGAGTGCAGAGGGGACGAGGGACGGGCTGGCCCGCTCTGCCTACCATGTTGACTTATAGGGGGCAGAGTGGGGAGACCTACCAGATCCCTTTTGCTCCTCCTCCGGCTGGTCACGAGTTGGCTGGCATTCCCGACTTGCCTCCGGTATGTATTACTTTATTTCTGCATCTTGCATTGTTATTTCATTTCAGTTCATTCAAATATCCCACAGAATACTGATGTATTTAATACTTTTGCAGGCTTCCTCCGAGTATACCCGTCAGTCTGTGGAGCTGAATGCCTCCCTGATGGGGATGCTGCAGCGGACTCTCGACGCTTTGGCCGTCTACAGCCTGCCGGTATGTTCTTTGACCACAGTCTCAAATCATACTCTGTTTCGCACAATCTGCTAACTGCAAAAATCTGATAAACTGCTCACGGCTTTCATACACTGTACTTATACACTGCATCTTGCACTGATTCACTGTTCACAGCATTCACACACTGTACTCATACACTGCATTCTGTACTGATAACTGCTCACGGCATTCACACACTGTACTCATACACTGCATTCTGTACTGATAAACTGCTCACACTTTTCATCACTGTACTTATACACTGCATCTTGCACTGATTCACTGTTCACGACATTCACACACTGTACTCATACACTGCATTCTGTACTGATAAACTGCTCACAGTTTTTCTGATGTGTTTGTTCTTTGTATTTTCAGCCTCCTTTCCCGATCCCTCCAGTGGGTGGCGCTGCTCCGGCTGGGCCTCCCCTCTCTACTCGGGATGGCAGGATATATCCCTCGCACTAGAGGGGGACGTGGTCACGTGGGGAGCAGCTCACGAGCTCCAGTTCCAGGAGATTGTGAGTCGGAGGCGGGGACGGAGTCATTTGCGGAGGAGGCCGGGGACAGCTCGGGCTCGGGCTCTGACAGTGACAGCTCCGACGATGCTCCTGTGCTTTTGCCCAGGAAGAGGGCGAGGACTGATCCTCAGGCATGAGGCCTGCTGCTGATGATGATGATTTTGTTGCTTCTTTTCTTTATTTCTTCTCTTGTACTTTTCTCTTTTTGGTAGATGGAGTACTATGTACTGCCGCAGGCAGATTTTTTGCTTTCTTCAATAAGTTTGTACTCTGAAAGAGATTATATAAAACGAACTTTTTATCTGAAAAGTGTTATGTTTACATATCTCCTACTTTGCACTGCATTGCATCATATTACATCTCGATGTAACTGAAATTGTTTTACTGCCTGGAAATTGGGCACTTGCACTGTAATAATTGGATAACCAACCAACTAACAGCAAACAAATCATACAAACCACTGCTCAAACTAAACACAGCCCACATTCCGCTGGGGATTAATCTGCATACAGCCCATAACCCAACATTCGGTCCATTCCGCACACGGCAAACTTTGAACAAACAGCCCAATCTGACAAGCCGGGTCACGGCAGGCGGAACTGACTGAAATTGAAACACACTCGGATGTCCCAAATTTTCCATTTCTTCTCTTACCTAGCATGGATGTAGAGAATGGCACGGCATTCTGAGCACAGACGATTCTTGAGGTAAAGAGAGGTTTTTAACTTGGGTATCGAGCCTACAACTGGACACCGCCGGAGAACTCAAGTACAGAAAGTAAAAGGCACACGACCTAAACACAACGAGACACACACTCGAAAAGACTCAAAACTAAGTTGAGACTAACAAACCAAAAGACACGACACGGACGTGTTTGAAAACAAAAGATCTTGAGGAGCCAATTCTTCCGGGCAGGTTTCCCACCCTCTCTGATTTGTGATTCTCGCATCACTCGGCCCTCGAGCTCGGTTTTTCTCACAAGACCTTCTTCTCACTTTTCTCTCGGCTTACACCTCTCTATTCTTTATTCTCTCATTTTCCATCCCTCCCTCCTGAGTGGTTGATAGATGAATAGGAAGCGGCGGATTCATGCCCGATACAGCTAGCTCGCGGCTATTCCTTCTGGTAGATAGAGCGCCTTTCTGGCAAATGCGTGCTGACGGTGGGGGGGAGGGGGGGGAAGACAGGATACCCGGCTCAACTGTGCCCCTAGTTCATTACTCTGACCATTCTTTGTTTTTTTTCTAAAACAATTTTGATCAAAATGAACGCCAGATTAGCGTTCTTGGGCAATTTTTGATTTGAAAATCATGCAAGTCAGGTTGCAAGCACTAAAAGTTTTCCTTTTGGGTCCAAACATGATCCAATTTTGGAGAATGAAATAGTTTTCGAGAAACTAGCCAACCTCAGTAAAAATTTTCAAAAACTATTTTTGCAAACAGTCGATGCGCAACGAGCACGGAACTCACCATCGAGATGCGCAACCTCGGATCGGAGGCAATTTGGAAAATTGCCCCTGGCTTAAAAGGGGGAGAGGAAGGGCAACGGAAAGTTGCCCCTAGTTTGGATGACGACTGAGGGCAACTTTGGCAATAGATGGCAACGGAAAGTTGCCCCTTGTTTGGATGATGCCGCGGCATGCCTATTGATGATGGAGCTCGACCGGGCTCTCAGGCACGGAGAGGATGAAGACAGCCACAAACAATATATGGACACAGTCGCCTTGAAAGCGTTGGTGACTGGGTTCCAGAAGGAAGTTGATCACGCAGCTCCAATTGTTGCAACCGAGACATCGGATTCGGAGGAAGCATGGGTAAAAAAAACCATACATGGACTGAGACGCTGATGGAAGCGTTGGGGCTGGACTTCAGGATGAAGTTGCCTACGTATCCCAAACATGGGAATCAAGCCTTACGTAGTTCGGGTTAAGGTACACTCGGGTATTTTAACCTTCACTGTTTAGGCTCTAACTTTTGCCAAGGCGCCCAATGCGGGTTTTCGACCTTGCGAGCTATGTTTTTCTCTCTTTTTTCATTCTTTTTCATTTTCTTTTTCTTCAGGCTCTAACTTTTGCCAAGGCGCCCGATGTGGGTTTTTCGACCTTGCAGCTTCTTCTTCTTCTTCATTTTTTTTTTTTGTTTTGTATTTATGTTTCTTTTTTTTTCTTTGCTCTAACTTTTGCCTGGGCCGCCCTTCCGGGTTTTCAGCCCAGCGAGCCTCTCAAAGGGTAAAAGTGTAGCCAGTCCATGCCAAATGGTTTTTGAAATCGAAACCTCCCTTTTCCGGGAGAATGGCTGTTGCAGTGCTTTGCAGGAGGGTTCATCATGGTTGCTTGGCGAGCTTCTTCCGGTGAGCTCTAATCTTTTGCTCCGATTTCGGTGCCTCTTGATCGAGGGCTGCTTTGAATCTGGCCACACAGGTCTTGCATTGATAACTAATTCTGGATGCCGGTCCAAGGTTTGGAAAATGAAGGGTCGAGTTCGAGGCTGAGAGCGATCTTAAGCTGCGCAATCTCAAGAGCGATTCCACACAGGTCTTCGCAGGACTGCGCAAAACATTTTGTTTTAAAAGTTTTTAAGGAGCGATGAATCGCTCGTGACGTGAAGACAGTGTGGAACCAGTCTGGATTAAGCCAGGGTCCCTCTCAGTACCCACGCCGACAAGCATGATTTGAATCATTAAGGGCTTAGCATGCCTCTCTTTCTTTCAATTTGATCAAGGTTTTGCAAATCCCGAGGAATTCCTTCCCCTTCGTTTTTTATCACGACAGTGTTCGAAAAGGGTTTTGAAAAACTTAGGTCAAAACAATGATTCTTAAGGCACACAAGAGCAGGTGGAGTGTGCTGTCACCCCATTCACACCCTCTGGTACGGCTAATTCAAATAACAACAAATACAGCACCTGATAGCCATGGCTGTTTCATTCAGATTTGTTGGCATAACTGGCTCCCTGACAGAAACAGACTCAAAAAGCAAAAACAACGATTTATAAGACAAAACGGTGTTTGAGGCAGACCCCCCGAAATCACCTGGTATACTATATAAAAGGGACTGACTCATTACAATTAGACAGACCCTTAAGCAAAAGGAATGTCTCAAAACAATGAGACAGGCTCAAGACAAAACAGAAGACTGACTCGACACCCAAGTCAGAATTTACAAAAATTAACATTTAGCAGGTGCCCAAAAATGCGTGCCAAACGCTATATATCCAGACAAATGTACCAGACACTGCCCACAGGCGATTCACCTTCTGATTACATACTCGCAGTATCTGTGTCCTCAAAATCCAAAACTCTGTAGTGACTGACTTGGCTGAGGTAGGCGGGAGGATAACCCCGTTGTCAATCAAATCCTGCACCTCATGACGGAGGCGGAAGCAAGTGTCGGTAGCGTGACCAGTCTGCTGGTGGTACGCGCAGTATGCAGTAGCGTCATGTGTGGCAGGGAGATTCTTCGGTAGGGGTCGGGGCTCAAGAGGTGTAAGATGCCCCTTTTTGGCCAAAATCAAAAGTGCCCTAGACAAAGGCATGTAGAGAGGATGGAAGGCTCGGCGTCCTCGAGGCAGGTACTTCGGGGCCTGAGCACTCTTGCTAGATGCACTAGCGAACGGATCGGCGGGTGCGGCCTTGGATTTCTGATCCCTCCCGGGTGCAAGGTTGGGAGTGGGAAGAACTGTTTTGGCGTGACGGGGCCTATCCCGGTTCTCTGATTGACTAGAACTGCCCTCAGGCGGAGCGGGGAAAGCATCCTCCACAGCCTTTCGTCGCAACTGTAGATATCTGTTGCTTGTTCATCCCCCTGGCTTTCAAAGCCTCTACTGCCCACAGCAGTTGTTCGATAGGGTCGGCATCTGTCTTCATCTTGCCTTTATCTCTGGCCTCGGCCTGATCTAGAGTTTGGTTTGCTGCGTCGTTACCATAACTGGAGGTCATCTCCGGTTGGTTGAGTTCAATCACAATTCGTCCCAGTAGCGGGGGCTCCTGGGGTACAAAGCCTCCGACGTATGGTGCGGCTGGCGGCGAAACTGTCATTCCATAGGCGAGATCCGTCACGGATCTTTGAAGATCACCTATCATCCCCATTAGTTCAAATGTAGTGGGCTCGCGAGCCTGATATAGCTGGGGAGCCCAAACCGGGTGCGCGGCCGGCGATCTGGGCGGATGCGGCATGTCAACGGTGGTTTCATCATGTAAGGTGATTTCTTGATCCAACGCGGCCGTCATGACCACGATTTCTTCTGAATTCTGCGTCATGCTAAGTCCTGCCGCAGTGAAGGGAAGACACTAACTATTCTGGATTGGCTCTCTGAATCTCTGAACTGAAACAGAAAACAAGCAGCATTTCAGCCCCAGACAGATCAAGCACGGATGTAGCCGAATAACTGCACTCTACTACTGATCACTGTTTCCCAGAATCACTATTCAAACTGAACTGATATCCGCAGACATAACTGATTCTCAACAACACTGATATTGATGCCCTTGGGCCGGATACCCAAACTTGTAAACTGATATATGCGTTCCCTGCAGAGATACACTCTAAAAGCATATAGCAGATAAATGAGAGCCAATACACCCCTATGTTGGGGTAGGGTTTCCCTGTCCTATTTTGTCAGGAGCTAGGGTTTCGCTACGCACACAGTGGTTTCACACGACCTAACATCGGGTAAGCAACCTGTCCTAGTTTGGAATGGTCACTATGGATCCGAATATGCACTAGATCGAATGGTCGAAAGGGTGCCCCGGTAAAACCGGGGTTTGCGTTCCCATGCTGTCAGAGCCCATAACCGGTCAGCCTTATGGGTCATGCCTTGACAAGACAAGCCTCCAGCAAACCGTTCAGGAATGGCAGATGGCAAACACGGTGTCCTAGGCGCACCAATGCACATGCAATGCAAAGAAACACATAAGTGTAGTCAAAACAGGATATCACGAGTTCGAGTCAAGCTCTCTAAACTCCCCAGCAGAGTCGCCAGAACTGTAGACGCGCCCGTGGCTTCACTCCAGCGGCTACCTCCTACAGTTCGGACTTTTGTTTGTGTTCGTTCGTAGTCTGAACCAAAGAGTCCACCTCTGGCAAATCGTTTTGAAGAAAAACAGATTTTTGAAAAAGTAGTGCCAAACATGGACTGCTTTGCCAGATTACAGAGTCGCCACCTAAATATTTTTAAAATGGGAAATTTAGGAAACCCTGACTCGGCGCCGAAGGCCACATGTCCGTCATCACCAAAGTGACTTGGCTCGGGAGCTTGGGTACGATCGGGGAAGGTCAGCTATGAGCACCCCCTTTCGCCCGGTCCGAAGACCGGCCTCTACTAACCATGATATCCGTTTTTGAAAACTTTACATGCTCTTATCCCAATTATTAGCCTAGAATTACTATGTTATGCGCACAGCAAACAAGTATAGACTAGATCACCTAATTTGGAAATAAACATTGCATATCCGTCTTGTTTGGAAAATAGTTTGAAATTGCTACTCGCGGGTAGGCTAAAACACGGATTTCAATGAGTATTCCCAACTCAAGTAATCCAACCTCCACCCACAGGCATTCAAACAGTAATATCACATAAGCATTTAGCCGCATGGCAAGCATACTGTCATGTTAACATTCACATGCATGCGCTATGCTAAAGCATAAAAACTTACATCGTACTCTGCGCCAAAACGATAACCCGGTTAGCACACATGCATGACCTAGTTTATGTTAAGTGGCTAATGCAACACAGGCATAGATGCAATCTAGAGTAGGCTCAGCTAACCCTAAGCATGGTACGTGAAATGTTACAACTATCACGTATTCAAATTGGAATTGAAAATACGGTGCAGTTTGAATGATGTACCGAGCCCGGTGCATGTAAACAAATGCATGAATGCACGCATGCATTGCATAAGGCATGCTAATTTAAATGTGCCCTAATCTACCATCGTAAGCGGGTAAATAAAAGGGAAGAAAGAAGTGGGGATTGGAAGACATACATCCACTCACACACACTTATTACAGATTCGCCCTCGCTCGGAGGGACCAAAATAATAATACAAATAATTAACTACGCAAGCAAATTAATTATTACAAATTAACTAAATTAATCGAATAAATTAATTAATCTATATAAGCAGTAAACCGCCTCGGGATGAGGTCCGGATGCAACACGCGCTCGGGATTGGCTCGGAACCACACTGCCATGCACGGATTGCCTCTGTTTCCCCTGCTTTCCTCCTCTGAAAATTACCAAAATCCCAGGAGTGCCTCCCAGGGCACTGGGGAGTACCACCGGCTGGGGCAGAGCACCACCGGCTGAAGGAGGAGGCCACCGCACTGAATTGTTCCATCGGCTGGGAAAACACTGCCGGTCGGCACTAAAAAGTGCCGGTCGGCACAAAATGTCTGCAAATCCTGCAACTCACAGCAGCAGAGGACAAACTATGCATGGCAAGGTAATTCAAAGCATGTATGCACAAAACACATCCCACATCATGTTAATGACTCAATGGGTATATGCCTCGATCCTCGGACCACCAATCGCGCATTTTCATGCATGATGGCCCTAAGAATCAAGAATGCAACTTTACTATAAAATGCAATGCAACCAAATAAGCACACAAAAGTGCCCAACCTCTATCACATTTCATTTCAAGAGGTCAAGCATGCATGCTCATGTGATGCAACTCTAAGCATGTTATCTAGGCATGCAACATGGACAATGTGATGCACTTGTGCAAGGCATACAAGCAAGCATGATTTATGAGCATGCAAGCCAATGGAAGGATGGTCTTAGACATGAGTTAGGCCACTCAAAAAGGCCTAAAATCAGTAGCCAATATGCCTACAATTGGGGACTAAACACACACACACACATGCACATGTTAAGGTGCCAAACCCAAGGCATAAACAAGCAACATTCAAGTACACTTAAAGAAGCCAAACATGGACTAATAGCATGCATTAAAAAAGCTCTCAAATTCATTTCAAACATGATGCCAAATCATGCAATGAAGCATGCCAAACAAAGCATGCATATGGCCTAGGCTTAAGGCAAGCTAATAGGGCATTGAACACACCTATGCAAGACAATTATGGCATGCATTAATCAACGCAAAACAGACTTTTAGCATGTCAAAATAGGCCCAAAGGACCACTTAGATGGCATCTAAGAAGCTTGAAATCAAGGGCATGCAACATGACCAAAACATGGAGCATTTAACACTAGCTTAAGAAGTCACAAAGAGGCATGCAATGTAAACATACAAGCACTTCTAGGGGACTGAAATTGCATGTCAAGTGGCCCCAAACCACCAAAATAATGCAAACAACACATGCTACACATGCATGCTCTTAAGGCCAACAAGCCAAATGCAAAGGGGCTATATTAAACATGCTAAGATTGACCAAAATACTTATGGACAGACCTAAAACATGGTAATATGAGCACGGAATCTTCACAAACACAAGTCTAAAACATGCTAGAAATGGAGGCATACAACCTAAGCATGTTAAGGCATAAAGAGGCATTACAAGGCAACTATACTAAGCATGCATAGGAGACCAAAACCAACTTGGAGGCATGTTATATCATGGCAATATAAGCATGGAAAACAACCAAGGCATGCTCAACACACACTCAAACATGGTGCTCCTTTGGAAGCCAAAACTTGCCCTTTTCAAGGACATCAAGGAGAGGGGGTGGCCCTCCCCTTTCTAGGACTTTAAGGCACCATCTCCACCACTGAAATCCCTCAAGATTTCAGTGGTGGAAAGGTCCAAGCACACAAGTCCGGATCTCTCCAAAATAGCACAAAAATGAGCCCTTTTCAAGGCCTAAAGGGGGTCAAACTCCCCCAAACCACAAAACACTCTTAATATACAATGAAGAGGGTCAAAAAACAGAACTTTTATGTGCCAAACACTAAGCCCAAAAACTGTTCTAAACTAGGTAAAAACAAGATGCAAAAATGGGGAAAAAGAGGACTAGTTGGCTCACCCTTGTAGACCTCTTCACAAAGCTTGATGTTGTGGCTTCCTTGAGCTCCAAACCAACCAAGAACTTCAAGAACCAGCCTCTGGACCTTCAACAACCAAAGGAAGGTGAAACACTAGGTGCTAGTGTGCAAAAGTATGAACTAAAGCACCTAGTCTACAAAACAAGAAGGAAGAAGAGAGATAGATTAGATACAAGTTTTCTAACCTAAAACCAGACCTTACTCTCTGTCTAAAATGGTTGAAATCTCTCAAGAATTCCCAACCTTAAGCCAAGAAGAAGAGCCTTCCTCTTATAGAACTTGTAAGACTTACAAGCTAAGCAACCAAGGGCTCATCCCTCCATACACGTGTATGGAGGGGAAGCCAATGGCACACAGCTGTCTGAAAATATCTCAGAGAAAGCAAGTGCACAGTGTCCGGCCGGCAAAAAATGTCATTTTGACAAAATTGAGTGCCGACCGGCACAAAATAATGCCGACCGGCACAATATAGTGCCGATGGAAACTCTAACCAGCCGGTGGCCTCTAGCCCCAGCCGGTGGTGTGTAGGGATGCCTCACAAAGCATTCCCTGCCCTTCCAAGGCAAAACACAAGTGTTTGGTGCAAAACCAAACACAAACGGTCGAGTCCGGAGGTCCTGAGGCACGGCGCGCAAGCCGAGAACTCCGGGAACTCCAAACGAACACAAACATGGATAATCACCGAGTGTTCCAACGGTGACGTCCAAGTCTTGAGGACGGTCAAAAATGGGTTGTCTACACAATGCAATGCGCAAAGGTAGCGCGATTGAATGCATACAAAATGCAATGAGATGCGCAAAACAGCGCGGTGCGTTAGACAAGCCGATGCACAAGATAGTGCGATATGATGCATGCAAATGCGATGAGGTGCACACCTTAATGCACCGAAGGTCTTGCACCTCCCAGGATTAAGGTCTCCTAGACCGCACGTGTTTAAGGTCTCGCCAGACCCGTGGGTAATGAGGTGCGCAAAATAGCGTGATGGAATGCATGATGAGATGCAAGATGAGGCATGCGGACCTCATGGATGCAAAATGCAAAACGAAATGCAAATGAAATGCAAAGTGAGGCACGCATACCTCAAGGTGCAAAATGCAAAATGAAATGCAAAAATGAGATGCAAAGCGAAGCACACGTACCTCGAGATGCAATGAAATGCAAAATGAGATGCAAACGAGGCACACGTACCTCGAGATGCAATGAAATGCAAAATGAGGCACACATACCTCATTGAATGGAAAATGAAATGCAAAACGAGGCACGCGTACCTCGAGATGCAATGAAATGCAAAACGAGGCACGCGTACCTCGAGATGCAATGAAATGCAAAATGAGGCACACATACCTCATTGAATGGAAAATGGAATGCAAAACGAGGCACGCGTACCTCGAGATGCAATGAAATGCAAAAATGAGGCACACATACCTCATTGGGATGGAATGAAATGCAAATGAGGCACGCATACCTCGAATGTAAATGAAATGCAAATGAGGCACGCATACCTCATTGGAATGGAGATGAAATGCAAATGGGCACGCATACCTCAAATGTAAATGAAATGCAAATGAAATGCAAATGAGGCACGCATACCTCATTGGAATGGAGATGAAATGCAAATGAGATGCAAAACGAGGCACACGTACCTCGAGATGCAATGGAATGCAAAATGAGGCATGCGTACCTCATTGAATGGAAAATGAAATGCAAAACGAGGCACGCGTACCTCGAGATGCAATGGAATGCAAAATGAGGCACGCGTACCTCATTGGATGGAAAATGAAAATGCAAAAACGAAGGCAAACGCGTACCTCGAGATGCAATGGAATGCAAAATGAGGCCACATACCTCATTGAATGGAAAATGGAATGAAAACGAGGCACGCGTACCTCGAGATGCAATGAAATGCAAAATGAGGCACACATACCTCATTGGGATGAATGAAATGCAAATGAGGCACGCATACCTCGAATGTAAATGAAATGCAAATGAGGCACGCATACCTCATTGGAATGGAAAATGAAATGCAAATGGGCACGCATACCTCAAATGTAAATGAAATGCAAAATGAAATGCAAATGAGGCACGCATACCTCATTGGAATGGAGATGAAATGCAAATGAGATGCAAAACGAGGCACGCGTACCTCGAGATGCAATGAATGCAAAATGAGGCACGCGTACCTCATTGAATGGAAAATGAAATGCAAAACGAGGCACGCGTACCTCGAGATGCAATGGAATGCAAAATGAGGCACGCGTACCTCATTGGATGGAAAATGAAATGCAAAACGAGGCACGCGTACCTCGAGATGCAATGGAATGCAAAATGAGGCACGCGTACCTCATTGGATGGAAAGTGAAATGCAAAACGAGGCACGCGTACCTCGAGATGCAATGAATGCAAAATGAGGCACGGTACCTCATTGGATGGAAAATGAAATGCAAAACGAGGCACGCGTACCTCGAGATGCAATGAAATGCAAAATGAGGCACGCGTACCTCATTGGATGGAAAATGAAATGCAAGTATGACACGCATGCCACACGAAAGTGCAAAACGGTGCAAGTCGCAAGGGACGTGCAAGACGGCGCGATGCGACGCACCGGACAATGTGATGGATGCGTGCAACGCACACGGGGCAACTTTTGAATCTTGTAAAAGACAAAAGGATACAAAAGGATACAATCTTTGCTTGAATCTGAGTGCCACGCACAGAAGACACGGTCCGAGGTCAAAACAGAGGCCGGTTGAGCTTCGGAGATGCACTCTCTTGCATTTTCTTGAGCTATGAAGACCAGAAACTTACCACATGGCCTAAACAAGGCTGTAGGAACATCACCGGCTGGACTAGGTGGCCACTCGGCTGGCCACCGGCTGCATAAAAGTTCCACCGGCACAATATTGTGCCGACCGGCACAAAATAGTGCCGACCGGCCAAAAATGCCTGATCGGGGCAGTTCTGCCATTTCACCACGGGTCTTTTAAAAATAGGGTTTCTAACCCTATTTTTTCACTTCTTGACCGCCGAAAATACTCTCTCCCTCTCTCTAAGCCTTTCCTCCCTTTTCTCTGTTTCTTCGCGTTCCAAGCCCGTTTCGTCGTCGGATTCGCGATTTTCTTCGCGTTTCGGACATTTTCCACCGATTGAAATTCCGTTTCGGAGCGTCCTTTGCTATTTCCACTTTTTCGGGACTTGTTCCCCTCGATTTCCTCTTCATTTTCCGTGCCTTTCCATCTTCCGACCTTTCCGGCCATTTTCGGCCGCTCGGGGTTGACTTTCGGTTGACTTTTCACATTCCGGTTTTTCCGGCCATTTTCTCACTACCATTGCCATGGCTGACGATGTTCCACACGTCGGGACTCCCCCGGATCACGAGATGGATCCGGGGTCGAGCTTCTCCCGCTGAGCGAGCGCCCATTCGACCCGGCGACCTACCGGCCGGCGATCCACGTTCTACCACCCGACGGACTACGCCAGTTTCGCAGTTTCGACATGGCGTTGGACCCTGAGCTTCTGCTGCGCGAGCCTACCTCTCACCTTTCCTTCGGCGCTTCCGAGGTAACTTTCTTTCTCTGCTTTAATTTCTGCAATGTAGAACTGTTAACTGTCAACTGCCATAGCTGATTCGGTTCTTTACTGCTTAGTTCTGATACTCTGATGCATTGTATATTGTAATTGATCATAAACAAACTTGCAACCGGTTATCTGTTTAGGACTCACACGCGCACACACTGCACTAGCCCTGAACCACTCAAACCACGGCACACACCGTATTCCACTGCAAATACCGACACCTGGTACCCATTTGAATCTGATAACTTGCGACACATGCCGATTTGCCCGAACCACACAAACACGCTGACGCATCCACGTTGTAGTTACTAAAAGCAACCGACACCCGATATCTGTTTGAATCCGATAAAACTTGCACAGCATGCCGAATTTGCCCTGAACCACACAAACAGCTGACGCATCACACGTTGTAGTTTACTAAAAGCTACCGACACCCGGTACTCTGTTTGAATCGATAAACTTGCACGCATGTCACACATTTGCACTGATTTTACTGTTTCCTCAAAACTGTACATTCATATTGCTTTGCAACTATTTGTTTGAAAACAGGGAGACTCCCATACCATCCGCGGGTATGGGAATACCGCTGCTCGTGAGTGGTACGGTGAGCTTCCCGACGCGTTCGCCACATTGTGGAGCCAGGCCGGCTTTGGTTCCTTTTGCAGGGGACTTTCCAGGCTCACGGCGTGCAGACCTCTTCTGGCCGCTCTGGCAGAGAGGTGGTGGGACACCACCGATTCATTTCATCTTTCTGCAGCTGGGGACATGACGATGACCCCTTACGATTTCTCGGTGCTCACCGGCATCGGGTAGGGGGTGATCCGATCCCTTTTGACATCGATATGGATGAGTGGACCGCCGCTCAGGTCTACCTCCTTGGCGCGGCACCGCCTCTTGCGCGCCCGGCTACGTCAGGTATTCTTGGTTCGAGGTGCAGTTCAGGGTCCAGCCCCTCCTCGTTGACGCAGCTCCGATGACCCCGGAGGCCGTGAGAGATATGCACGCGGCTTCCTGATGTTCCTATTCGGGACGACTCTCTTCGCCGACCGGGCGAACACAGTGCCTCTCTGTCTCCTTCAGCGCACTGGTGGATGTCAGAGACATTTTTGTTTGACTGGGGTGGTGCCGCTCTGGCCACCCTTTACGGATACATGAGCTCAGCTTCTCGCGGCAGTGGACAGCTGCTCGGAGAGTTACTGGCGCGCTTGGGAGGTACATTTCCTTTCCCGCTTTACATTTCTGCTTTACATTTCTGTACTCTGCACACTGCACACACTGTAGTCTGCTTTACATTTGCTGTATACTGTACACACGGCACACACATACTCTGCTTTACACTTGCTGTATACTGTACACACGGCACACACTACTCTGCTTTACACTGACTGTACACTGCTCACACTGTACACAGATACTCTGCTTTACATTGCACAACACACGGCTCTGCTATTTCTGCTTTCTATTCTGTATTCTGCTTTATCTGATAAATGCACTGGTATTTATCTTGCAGTTGTGGGTTTACGCCTACTTTCCTAGGCTCGCTCCTGTACCTGAGCGGAGACCCCTCTGGTGGTCCCTTTCTCACGCCGTTTCGACGGGAGATGCACCGGAGGCCCGGGAGACATTCAGTTTCTTCCGCCGCTACTTGACACCATCACCCCTGCCGAGGTATGTTTTACTTGCAGTTCATTTAAGCTTCGTCTTTTCACTGTATATTAGCATAACAGTAGGTAACAAACTGTATTTCAATTTCAGATCACCTGGCAGCCTTGGGCTCCACTGCCAGCCGTGGCGCGGGATCGGTTTGCCGGCGCCGTTGACACCTCACGTTTCCGGATTCTGCTCGAGGGCCCGGTCTGTCGGGCTTGGTACCTGGGCGAGCGTTTCTTGCGTCAGACCCTAGGCTTGCCTGAGCAGATAGTCCCGGTGCATCCTCCGAGCACATGCGGGATACTGAGCGCTTCACTGCCGAGCAGATGGCAGACATACTATCGGCTGGGAGGCAGACGACTTCAGAGGCGGGGCGACTACTCAGAGTACGTCCGGACCTTCATCATGCGACCTCTGAGTGGCGGCCGCCGAGTAGAGAGAGGGGGACCAGCAGCGCCAGCGGCGGAGCAGGAGTGGAGGGGAGCGCCGAGGAGGGCTCGAGTCCGTGGCAGGGGCGGAGTCAGCGGGGCGGGGACCGGTTGGCCTGCTCTGCCCGCTGCATTGACTTTCAGGGGCAGGGTGGGGCGACCTATCAGATCCCCTTTGCTCCTCCACCAGCTGACCACGAGTTTGTCGGTGTCCCCGACTTGCCTCCGGTATGTATTACTGCATTCTTCATCTTGCACTGTTATTTCATTTCAAGTTTTTGATATTCCACAGAATATTGATGCATCTGATACTTTTGCAGGCGTCTTCTGAGTACACCCGGCAGTCATTGGAGATGAATGCCTCCATGATGGGGATGCTACAGCGGACATTCGACCTCCTGGCCCTCTACAGCATTCCGGTATGTTCTTTCTGACCACGGCCTCAACCATACACAAACTGCTTTACATAATCTGATGCACAATTCAACATCTGATAAACTGTTCACGGCATTGATACACTGTACTCATACACTGTACTCTGCACTGATTTACTGCTCACGGCATTCACATACACTGTACTCATACACTGCATTCTGCACTGATTCACTGCTCACGGCATTCACATACACTGACTCATACACTGCATTCTGCACTGATTCACTGCTCACGGCATTCACATACACTGTACTCATACACTGCATTCTGCACTGATTCACTGCTCAATTTACTGATGCATTTGTCTTTCATGCTTTTTCAGCCTCCCTTCCAGATTCCCCCAGTGGGTGGCGCTCCAGCTGGACCTCCCATTTCTACTCGGGATGGCAGAGCATATCCTCGCACCAGAGGGGGCGCGTTCATGTCGGGAGCAGCTCGCGGGCTCCGGTTCCGGATGATGAGTCGGAGGCAGAGACAGAGGCAGAGGAGACTGATGATGGCTCGGACTCGAGCTCAGACGGTGATGCCCCTGGTGGTGCCCCTGTTGATGACGCTCCTGGACCTTCGTCCAGGAAGAGGACCAGGACAGATTGATGACCCCGGAGGCATTTTTGACATTTGATACAGATTTTTGCTGTTTTTTCTTCCTTTTTGCATTTTCCCCTTTGTTAGTAGTTAGGGTACTTTGTACTGCCGCAGGCAGATTTTGTTTCCAAAACTTATGTACTTGAAAAGATGATATGAAATGAAACAAACTTTTTGTCTGAAAAAGTGTTTACATTTGTGTATATTTCATACCTTGCATTGCATTGCATCATATTACACCTCAAATGTAAATGATATTGATCTGTTGTCTGAAAATTGAGCATTTGCACTATGATAATCGGATAACCAACCAACTAACAGCAAACAACTCATACAAACCACTGCTTGAACTAAATACAGCCCATACTCTACTGGGGATTGATCTGCATACAGCTCATAACACAGCTCTCGGCTCATTCTGCACACAGCAAACCCTGAACAAATAACCCAATCTGACAAGACGGATCACAAAACTGAACGGTTGAAAGTTGAAACACACTCGGATGTCCCAAATTTCCCTTTCTTCTCTTGCTTCGCACGAATGTAGAGAATGGCACAGCATTTGAGCACAAACGATTTCTTTGAAAAAAGGGGTTTCAACCGGGGTATCGAGCCTACCACAGAACACAGCGAGACAGACTCAAACGAGAAAGAAAAGGCACACGACCTAACACAACGAGACACACTCGGAAAAGACTCAAAGCCAAAATCGAGACCGACAAATCAAAAGACACGACACACGGACATGTTTACAAAAGACCTCAAATCTCGAGGAGCCAATTCTTCCGGGTATTATTTCCCACCCTTTCTGATTTGTGATACTCACATCACTCGGCCCTCAGGCTCGGTTTTTCTCTCAAAACCCTTTTCTTACTTTTCTCTCCGCTTACTCCTCTCTATTCTTTATTCTCTCATTTTTCATCCCTCCCCAGGGTGATTGATGGATGAATAGAAAGTCACAGGTTCACGCCCAGCACTGTTAGCTCACGGCTATTTCTTCTGGTGAATAGGTGCCCTCTTGGCAAGCATGTTAGCGGGGGAAAGACAGAAACCTGACTCAACTGTGCCCCTAGTTCCGTCACTTTGACCATTTTTTTTGTTTTTTTTTTCTAAAACAGTTTTGATCAAAATGAGAGTCAGATTAACACACTTATTCGATTTTTGATTTGAAAATCATGCGAATCAGGCTGTGAGCACTGAAAATTCTCCTTTTGGGTCCAAACATGGTCCAATTTTGAAAATGAAATAGTTTTCGAGAAAATAGTCAACCTCAGTAAAAATTTTCAAAAACTATTTTTGCAAACAGTCAACGCTCAACGAGCGCGGAACTTACCCTCGAGATATGCAACCTCGGATCGGAGGTAATGGAAAATTGCCCCTGGCTTAAAGGGGGATAAGGCAACGGAAAGTTGCCCCTGGTTTGGATGGTAACTCAGGGCAACTTATGGCAATGCATGGCAACGGAAAGTTGCCCCTTGTTTGGATGATGCCGCGGCACATTGTAAGCCAGTCCTTGTTGACGACGATCGGACCCTCGGACGCGGAGGAGACGGAAGACGGTTTGAATCAATATATGGACACAGTCACCTGGAAGGTGTTGGTGGTTTGGACTTCAAGAAGAAGTTAATCACGTAGTTCCAGGTGCTGTAACTCGAGACTTGGATTCGGAGGAGGCAAAGGTGATCAAAACCATGACATGGACTGAGACGCTATGGAAGCGTTGGGGGCTGGACTTCAAGATGAAGTTGCCTACGTATCCCAAACATGGGAATCAAGCCTTACGTAGTTCCGGTTAAGGTACACTCGGGTATTTTAACCTTCACTGTTTAGGCTCTAACTTTTGCCAAGGCGCCCAATGCGGGTTTTCGACCTTGCGAGCTATGTTTTTCTTCTTTTTCATTCTTTTCATTTCCTTTTTTCTTTCTCTTTTTTGTATTTTTTTCTTTCATTTTTTTTTGTCTTCTTTTTTCTTTTTTTTTTCTTTTTTCTTCTTTTTCTTTTTTTTCTTTTTTTTTCTTTGCTCTAACTTTTGCCTGGGCCGCCCTTCCGGGTTTTCGGCCAGCGAGCCTCTCAAAGGGTAAAAGTGTAGCAAGCCCATGCCAAATGGTTTTGAGATTGAGGTCCTCTGTATCCAAGAGGGTGACTGTGGTGTTGATTTTCAGAAGAATCCATCACGGTTGCTTCATGAGCTTTGTCTGGTGGGATCTGATCTCCTCGATCTGGCTTTGTCCTCTTGCTCGAGGGCTGCTTCAAAATGGGCCACACAGGCGTTTCATGGCACTGAATGTTTTGAACGGTTCCGGTTTGCAACAGATAAATCGAATCTTGAGGCTGAGAGCGATCCTGGGCTACACAATCTCAAGAGCGATTCCACACAGGTCTTCGCAAGACTGCACAAAACATTTTGTTTTTGAAAGTTTTTAAGAAAGCGACAAATCGCTCGCGCTGAAGATAGTGTGGAACCAGTCTGGATCAGGCCAGGGTCCTTCTCAGTACTCACGCCGACAAGCATGATTTCATTCATGAAAGGCTTAGCATGCCTCTCTTTCTCTCAAAATGATCAAAATTTACAAAACCCGAGGAATTCTTCCCCTTCGTTTTCATCACCGCAGTGTTCGAAAAGGGTTTTTATGAAAAACTTAGGTCATTATAACGATGTTCAAGGCACAAGAGAGTAGGCGCATGTACTGTCGTTCCATTCACCCTCTGGCACGGCAACTCAAATAGCAAAATACGGACATGATAGCCACGGCTGTTTCATTCAGATTTGTTGGCATAACTGGCTCCCCGACAGAAACAGACTCAAAAAGCAAAAACAACTGTTTATAAGACAAAACGGTGTTTGAGGCAACAACCCCGAAATCACCTGGTATTCTATACAAGAGGGACTGACTCATTACAATTAGACAGACCCTTAAGCAAAAGGACTGACTCAAAACAATGAGACAGGCTCAAGACAAAACAGAAGACTGACTCGACACCCAAGTCAGAATTTACGAAAATTAACATTTAGCAGGTGCCCAAAAATGCGTGCCAACGCATATCCAGACAAATGGCCAGCATTGCCCAGCAGGCGAGTTCACCTTCTGATTACATACTCGCATATCTGTATCCAACAAAATGAAAAACTCTGTAGTGACTGACTTGTGAGCCGTAGCGGAGGCGGGGAGGATAACCCTCGTTGTCAATCAAATCCTGCACCTCATGACGGAGGCGAAACAAGTGTCGAGTAGCGTGAGCCAGTCTGCTGGTGGTACGCACAGTACTGAGTCAGCATCATGTGTGGCAGGGAGATTCTTCGGTAGGGGTCGGGGCTCAAGGGTGTTGAGATGCCCCTTTTTGGCCAAAAATCAAAAGTGCCCTAGACAAGGCATGTGTAAGAGAGGATGGAAGGACCCTCGGCTCCTCGGGCAGGTACTTCGGAGCCTGAGCACTCTTGCTAGATGCACTAGCGAACGGATCGGCGGGTGCGGCCTTGGATTTCTGATCCCTTTCCGGTGCAGGTTGGGAGTGGGAAGAACTATTTTGGCGTGACGGGGCCTATCCCGATTCTCTGATTGACTGGAACTGCCCTCAGGCGGAGGGGGAAAGCATCCCTCCACAGCCTTTTGTCGACAACTGTAGATATCTGTTGCTTGTTCATCCCCTGGCTTTCAAAGCCTCTACTGCCCACAGCAGTTGTTCGATAGGGTCGGCATCTGTCTTCATCTTTGCCTTTATGTCTGGCCTCGAGCCTGATCCAGGATTGATTGGTTTGCATGGTCGTTGCCATAACTGGAGGCATCTCCGGTTGGCTGAGTTCAATTACAATTCGTCCCAGTATAGGGGGCTCTGGGGTACAAAGCCTCCGACGATATGGTGCGGCTGGCGGGAAACTGACATTCCATAGGCGAGATCCGTCACGGATCTTTGAAGATCACCTATCATCCCATTAGTTCAAATGTAGTGGCTCGCGAGCCTGATATAGCTGGGGAGCCCAAACCTGGGTGCGCGCCGGCGACCTGAGGCTGGATGCGGCATGTCAACGGTGTTCTCATCAGTGTAGGTGATTTCTTGATCCAACGCGGCCGTCATGACCACGATTTCTTCTGATTCTGCGTCATGCTAAGTCCTGCCAGTGAAGGGAAGACACTAACTGTTCTGGATTGGCTCTCTGAATCTCTGAACTGAAACAGAAAACAAGCAGCATTTCAGCCCCAACAGATCAAGCACGGATGTAGCCGACAACTGACTCTACTACTGATCACTGTTTCCCAGAATCACTTTCAAACTGAACTGATACCCGCAGACAAACTGATTCCAAAATACTGTACTGGTGCCCTCAGGCCGGATAAAACTTGCAAACTGATATATGCGCTTCCCTGTAGAGATACACTCTAAAAGCACATAGCAGATAAATGAGAGCCAATACACCCCTATGTTGGGGTAGGGTTTCCCTGTCCTATTTTGTCAGGAGCTAGGGTTTCACTACGCACGCAGCGGTTTCAAACAACCTATATCGGGTAAGCAACCTGTCCTAGTTTGGAATGGTCACTATGGATCCGAATATGCACTAGGTCGAATGGTCAAAAGGGTGCCCCGGTAAAACCGGGGTTTGTGTTCCCATACTGGCAGAGCCCGCAACCGGTCAGCCTTATGGACATGCCTTGACAAGACAAGCCTCCGGCAAACCGCTCAGGAATAGCAGATGGCCAACACGGTGTCCTAGGCGCACCAATGCAATGCAATGCAAAGAGACACATAAATGAGTCAAAACAGGATATCACGAGTTCGAGTCAAGCTCTCTAAAATCCCCAGCAGAGTCGCCAGAAACTGTAACAACGCCCGCGGGACCTCGCTACAGTTCGGACTCTCTTTTTTGTTGTTGCGGTTCTAAATCTGAACCAAAGAGTCCAACTCGGCAAATCGTTTTGAGAAAAACAGATTTTTGAAAAGAAGTGCCAAACATGGACTGCTTTGCCAGATTACAGAGTCGCCACCTAAATATTTTTTAATGGGAAATTTAGGAAACCCTGACTCGGTGCCGAAGGCCACTGTCCGTCATCACCAAATGTCTTGGCTCGGGAGCTTGGGTACGATCGGGGAAGGTCACTATGAGCACCCCCTTCGCCCGGTCCGAAGACCGGCCTCTACTAACCTGATATCGTTTTGAAAACTTACGTGTCTTATTCCGGTTATTAGCCTAGAATTACTATGTTATGCGCGCAGCAAACAAGTATAGACTAGATTCCTAATTGGAAACAAACATTCAATCCGTTTGTTTTGAAAAGCGTTTGAAATTTGCTACTCGCAAGTAGGCTAAAACACGGATTTCAATGAGTTTTCCCAACTCAAGCAATCCAACCTCACCCACAGGCATTCAAACAGTTATATCACATAAGCATTAGCCCATGGAAGCATACTTCATGGCAACATTCACACCATGTGGATGCTAAAGCTAAAAACTTACATCGTACTCCGGCCAAAACAATAAACTAGTTAGAAATCATGCATGCCTAGTTCATGTTAAGTGGCTAATGCAACACACAAGATGCATAGAGTAGGCTCGGCTAACCCTAAAATGGCATTGAAATGCTACAGATATCACGTATTCAATTGGAATTGAAATACGATGCAGTTTGTATGATGTACCGAGCCCGGTGCATGAAGACAAATGCATGGATGCACGCATGCATTGCATAAGGTATGCTAAAATAAACTGCCCTAATCTACCATCTAAGCAGGTAAATAAAAGGGAAGAAAGAAGTGGGGTTGGAAGACATACACACACCACCCACACTTATTACAGATTTGCCCTCGCTCGGAGGGCGAAAAATAATACAAATAATAACTACCAAGCTAATTAAATTAAAATATTAAATTAATTACAATTAATTAATCTAATTAAAGCAGTAACCCTCGGGAGAGCGGATGCTGTCGGGCTTGCCGGAACCCTGCTCATGCTATGCTTGCCTCGTTTCCTGCTTTCCCTCCTCTGAACTAGCCTAAAGTCCTCAGGACTGCCTCCCTGAAACTGGAAAGTCACCACCGGCTGAGGAAATCACCACCGGCTGAAATTGCCACCGGCACTGAATCTCTCTAGAGGCTATCGGCCAAAATAGACTGCCGGTCGGCACTTCTGCCGGCCGGCAGAATGTCCTGCAGGGGAATCTGACAGCAGCAGCAGAGCAATGCATGGCATGTTAGGCAATGTATTGCACCATCATGCCTCCTATCATGTTTGGATCAAGGAAGCATGTGCCTCGTTCTGGGCCACAATAGCATCTTATGCATGATGGCCCAAGGAACCAGAGTTGCAATTTATATGGAATGCATGCAACAAACAAAAAAGTGCCCAACCCTATCATGTCCAAAGTCAAGGCCTAGACATGTATGCCATAGTGAATGCAACTCTAAGTCATGTTATGCTACATGCAACATGATCAATTGAAGACACTTTGTAAGCATAGCAAAGCAAACATGTAGAGCATAACAAGCCAAGGACAAAGGATGGTCTTAGACATGAGTTAGGCCAACTCAAAAGGCCTAAAATACAGTAGCCAAAATGCCACAATTGGGAAGAGCCAAACACACACACACACATGCACATGTTCAAGTGCCAAACCTAAGCATAAGCAAGCAACATTCAAGCACACTTAAAGAGAGCATACAGTGGACTAATAGCATGCATAAAAAAGCTCTAAATTCATTTAAACATGGCATTGCCAAAGCCAATGCACAAAGCAAAGCACATGCATATAAGGCCAGAGACTTAAGGCAAGCTAATAGGGCATTGAACACCTATGCAAACAATTATGGCATGCATTAATCAACGCAAAACAGACTTTTAGCATGTCAAAATAGGCCCAAAGGACCACTTAGATGGCATCTAAGAAGCTGAAATCAAGGGCATGCAACATGACAAACATGGGCATTAACACTAGCTTAAGAAGTCACAAAGAGGCATGCAATGTAAACATACAAGCACTCTAAGGGACTGAAATTCATGTATGTGGCCCCAAACCACCAAAATATGCAAACAACCATGCTACACATTCATGCTCAAGGCCAACAAGCCAAATGCAAAGGCTATATTAAACATGCTAAGATTGACCAAAATACTTATGGACAGACCTAAAACATGGTAATATGAGCACAAAACTTCACAAACACAAGTCTAAAACATGCTAGAAATGGAGGCATACAACCTAAGCATGTTAAGGCATAAAGAGGCATTACAAGGCAACTATACTAAGCATGCATAGGAGACCAAAACCAACTTGGAGGCATGTTATACATGGCAATATAAGCATGGAAAAAACCAAGGCATGCTCAACACACACTCAAACATGGTGCTCCTTTGAGAGCCAAAACTTGCCCTTTTCAAGGACATCAAGGAGAGGGGGTGGCCCTCCCCTTTCTAGGACTTTAAGGCACCATCTCCACCACTGAAATCCCTCAAGATTTCAGTGGTGGAAAGGTCCAAGCACACAAGTCCCGGATCTCTCCAAAATAGCACAAAAATGAGCCCTTTTCAAGGCCTAAAGGGGGTCAAACCCTCCCAAACCACAAAACACTCTTAAATACAATGAAGAGGGACAAAAAACAGAACTTTTATGTGACACTCAAGCCACAAAAACTGTTCTAAACTAGGTAAAAACAAGATGCAAAAATGGGGAAAAAGAACTAGTTTCTTACCCTTGAACCTTCTTCACACAATGGTGGTTTTGTGCTCCTTGAGCTCCAAACCAACCAAGAAACTCAAGAACCAGCCTCTGGACCTCAACAACCAAAGGAAGGTGAAACACTAGGTGTTACCTCCGGGAACTCAAAACGAACACAAACATGGATAATCACCGAGCGTTCCAACGATGACGTCCAAGTCTTGAGGACGGTCAAAAATGGAGTGTCTACAGTACAGTGCCGGCCACAGATGGCAGAAATCAGTTTTGGACAGATATTTTGCTCCAGCTTGCTCCAGTTGTCTCTCTTGAGATATTTTCGACCAAATGCTCCATTTTTGCTATATAATGAAGCCTTATATCTCATATTCAAGGGTGAGAACATTTGACAACAATTTGACGAAGATTTGGGAGCCTCTCTCTCTTCAAACCTCTCTCTAGATTTCACCCTCTCCGAAGCTTTTGTGCTAGGAGGTGTAGACACCCCATTTTTGACCGCCCTTAAGACTTGGGCACTATTGATGGTTTACTTGGTAGAAAGGTGCGCAGGGCAAAGGCTCAGTTTCTTCGGCAAGGAGAGAGTCAAATCTCAACTTCATTACCCTCTTGGACCAAAACAACCTTGATCAAAAGATTTTAGACCTTGAAACCCTCTTTTTCAAAATGTTTCGAAAATAAAGTTCCTACGATGTTCCGACACTCGCATTTCGTTAAATGTTGCATTTTTCGATAAACCGAGCAAGGACAAAGTGGAAATGAATGAAAGAGAGATGAAATCTTTGAAAAATATTTCAAAACACTTTGTTTAGGGGTTTGGAGTTGAGGAAAAGAGGAAAGGAGAGAAGAAAACTAGTTTGGAAGAAGTTCGGCATGAATCCGGGTAGGACCAAAACTGCGCGGCTTCACCAAAACAAGCATAACTTTTTGCACAGTTGGAATTTTGATGCAAGGCTTCACCATTGGAAAGCTTACTTCCGGGGGCTTCAATTTGGACACAAGAATGACCTGAAAAGGAGTTCAGATGAAGGAGTTATGGCCATTTGAAGTTGGACTTGGAAAGCAGAATTTTCCTGCCGACTAGAAAAACTAGCTGGCCGACTAGAAAAAGTGGCTGGCCGACCACTTCCTCTGAAAAAGTGGTCGGCCGACCAGAAAAGTGGCTGGCAGGTCCCAAACTCAGATTCTTTGAAGATATTTTCTCTCCAGCTGTCTTCCACAACCTCCAGCTGTTACATAGACAGATATTTTCGAGCCAACTCTCATTTTTGCTATATATGAGGCTATATCTCTCATTTTCAAGGGGGACAATCTTGTTGGAGAAGCTTGGGAGCTTCTCACTCTAAAAAGTCTCTCTCTCTCTACAACTTCTAGGGTTGAATCTCTGCCCCTCTCTCTATATACTCCACTCCCTTGCCCATTTTGTGGATAGAAGTGCTTGAAAGTAAAGAAATGCTTCTAGTTTGCCTAGGCATCCTTCATCAAAGTTAACCACCATTGGGCTGAGGTTCTTTGAGGACATTTTTGGAGTTTAAAAGGATGGTTTTTGGCTGAGAATCAGCTGGTTTTGCTGTGCTTCAAGGGTAATCTCTTTTCTCCCTTTTTTAGCTTTGTCTTGATCACTCTCTTAGCCATACTTGCATGCATATTTAGGCTTTGTTGTCAACTAAAAAAAGCTTCATATTTAAGTTTTTTTCATGTTTATTTAAGGCTCTTTTGGTTTTGAGGGTCATCTACCCTCTTGCATGCTCTATTTAGCCTTGTTTTGTGCCATGCCATGAGACCTTTGTATTGAGCTTTGCTTGGCCCTTTAGCCACTGAAATCCAGCAGATTTTTAGTGGTTGGCATGTGGTTTTGAGGGCCAAAATCAGAGAGGGGTGACCCTCTCTCTTTTGGCCTTGTTTGTTTACATTTTTGGCTTTCCAAGGGAGCATATGTTTCCACACTTCCTAGCCATGGTTCAGGCCATTTTTAGTGACTTTTAGGACTGTATAGACTCTGTCTATGGCTGGTTTGGTCACCTTTTGTTTACCTCTTGCATGTGTAGAACAATCCCTTGCATAGCCTATCAAAGTAACACCTCATTCTTGCATGTATTGGTCATATTTCAGTGGGTTTTTGGCCATCATTTGGCATGCCATGATTCTGTTTTTGGCTTGTTTGGTAGCCTCTCACATGCTTCACATGCTTGTAGTGTAAATCACGTTCACTAGCTTATAATGCATGTTGTTTTGGCCCTCTATGCTAGCATATTTTGGCCATGCTCCAAACTGATTTTGTTCATATTTTGGGCTGCCTTAGCTCTATTTTGAGGTCCCTTGGTCAAATGATGCTTGCCATGTATGGTTGTAGTGTAATAGCATTGACTAGCTTTGAGTTTGGAGGTCCCTTGCATGCTTAACTTGAGCTATTTACATGTTTTGGCATCATTGAGCATGATATTTCAGAGCTTATAGGGGTGCTACACTTCCATATTTTCCATGCTTTAAGTGCTCTTTAGAGTTGTGCATTTATGCCCTATTTGCGAGCCATTGCATGAGCTTCACTTTTGTGCCTTTCAAGCCATCATCCCAACCCATTTTGCTACTGTTTTGGACCTGCATAGGGTCTTTTTAGGGTTGGTTTCATCATTTGAGCATCGCTTTGCATACCTATAGTGTAATGCACTTCACTAGTTTCAATGCTTGAGCCTTTCAACATGCATTGTGTGAGTTGTTTGCATGATTCGGAGCCATTTTGTATGTCATTTCAGAGCTGGAACATGTGTCATTGTATGCCATATTTCATCCTTTCAATGCTTTTCTAGAGTTGCATTTTGTGCCCTTGGGCTTAGGTCCTTGCATTGTGTATGCTAGCATGAGTTTTGGAGTCTTGTTTTCATCATGTATGGCCACTGAGTTGGGCATGGCTGAGGCCTATCCATCTTCGTTTAAGTCCATTGTTGCATTGTGTATGCCATGTCATAATGCGTTGTGCATGTTATGTTATTGTTTGCATTGAGCATGCCATGATCATATTGCATTGAGTATGCCATATTGTCCATAGCATTGTGTATGCCATGTAGTTACATTGCATGTTTGCCATGTTGCTTGCATTGTGTTTGGAATAGGTGTTAGTCCAAACACAGAAAACGAGGGACATTTCATACTTCAAGTGATGAAACGTGCCTTAATTCCCGGTCGCCGACGCTCTTGATTACCCATGATAGAGTTTTAGGCATTATGTGTTTACTTGTGCATTCATTTCCATATTGAATTGTACAACTTCGCCTCCTCGGCCATCATGCATCGAGATGCGTGATTGGTGGCCCGAGGATCGAGACCTACACCCCCTTGAGCTTGTATAATGATGGAGAGAGTGGTCGTGCACACATATGTTGAAAATACCTTTCCATGCCTCTCTCTTGCTCCTTGTTGCAAAAAACCAGAAACCAGAGGCAGAAACTGGTTGGCCGACCAGCTTTTCTGGCAGGCCGACACCCTTTTGGTTTCTCCCACAAAAGGTGGTTGGCAGGTGGTCTCCGAGGCCAATAGCTGGTTGGCAGCCTTCCCACAAATTCCCAGGGTGGAGTTTCAGCCTTCTGGAGCCTTGTGCAGTGTTCTGAGGTCAATTACAAACAAAGGCAAGTCGGGGCGTCGCGAGGGATTCCGAACAAGGCAATTCAAGGATGCATGCATCCTTCATCATCCAAGGCAGAGCTGAGGCAGTCCGTTTCATGTAGTTTGCACGATAGTTTAATTGCGTACTTAGCTAATTTCTTAATTAGTTAGAGTTATGTAATAATTAGCTGTAATTTGTTATTCATTGTGATTATGTAATAACTAGTTTAATTAGATTAGCTTAGATTAGTTAGTTGGTTTTGTATTATTTGTTCAGACCCTCCGTCGAGAGGGCACAACTGTTGCAATAAGTGTGCGTGTGTGTGATACATGTCTTCCAACCCCACGTCTTTCTCCCTTTTACTTACCTTCTTACGATGGTTAGTTTTAGGGCATGTTTTAATTAGCATTCTTATGCTCACATGTTTGCATCCATTCATCTGTCTTGCATGCACCGGGCTCAGTACATCATACTAACTGCATTGTATTTCAATTCCAAGTTGAATACATGTTATCTGTAGCATCTCATATGCCATCTTAGAATAGCCGAGCCTACTTCTAGTTGCATTTTGTATGTGTTGCATTAGGCATTCTTAACATAGCTAGGATCATGCATTGATTTCTAACTAGTTTCTGTTTTGGCTCGGAGTACTCGGTGAGTGTTTATGCTTTAGCATCCTTGCATGTGTGTGAGTGACTGCCATGATAGCATGCTTGCCATAAGGCTAACTGCTTATGTGATATAACTGCCTGAATGCCTGTGGGTGAAGGTTGGATTACTTGAGTTGGAACAATTCATTGATTGCGAGTTTTAAGCCCACTTGAGAGTGGCAAATCACCATGTTTTCTAAGCCCACTTGAGGGTGGCAAAATCCGCATTTTAGCCTACTTGCGAGTAGCAAACCGCTTTCATAGACAAACATGAAATGTTTTGTTCCAATCCAGGTGATCCAGTCTATACTTGTTTACTGCGCACATCACATAGTATTTCTAGGCTAATGCACCGGAATAAGAGCGCATATGTTTTCAAAACAAAATATCATGTTTAGTAGTGGCCGATCTTTGATCGGGCGAGCGGGGGTGCTCATAGTTGACCTTCCCCAATCGTACCTAAGTTCCCGAGCCGAGGCAAATTTGGTGATGACGGACATGTGGCCTTAAGCAACGAGTCAGGGTTTCCTAAATTCCCGCAAAATAAAATATTTAAGTGGCGACTCTGTATCTGGCAAAGCAGTCCATGTTTGGCACTTCTTTCTAAAAATTAGTTTTTCAAAACGATTTGCCGGATTTGGACTCTTTGGTGATTTATTGATCTTACATTGCACTTTGTGAGATTAGATTCAGAACCGTGACATTGAGTCCGAACTGTAGTGAGCCCGAATGAACAAAACGGGATTTTCCCGGTACGTTCGGGGACGTCTACAGAAGGCTTGCATACAACCATCTTCAACCTATCAACCCTTAAGCAGACTTGATCACCATAGGGCTGAGGTCCCTTGGAACTTGTTTTGGGCTGCTAAAGGTGGTTTTGGTTCAAGAAAAGTGGCTGTTTGTTGGCTATTTGCCGCTGTGCTTCAAGGGTGAGCTTCTTCCTCTTTTAAGCTTATTTTTTGTACACAACCTTGGCAACCTTTTCATGCTGATTTTGGCCTAGTTGTCAACTACAAAAACCTTTGTTTTTAAGGCTTAAAAATAGTAGTTTAAAGTGTTTTTGGAGTTAGGGGTGTTTCACCCTCTTTGGTGGCTTATTTGCTAAGCTTCTTGCCTTCCTTTAAAGCTTTTGAAACCATCTTGTTTTGGCCTTTTAATCACTGAATTCCAGAGGAATTTCAGTGGTAGAAAACTTGTTTTGAGGCCTCAAATAGGGGGGGTGGTCCCCCCCATCCTCTTGTCTTGTTTGCATATGTAGATGGCCTACCAATATGAGCATGTGTTTTTACTTCTTTGTGGCTTTGTTCAAGCACTTTTTGTGACCTTTGACCTGCCATAACTCTGTTTTTGGCTGGTTTGGTCACCTCTTGCATGCTTTTAGTACTTGTAGTGCAATCATGCTTGTTGGCCTAACATGCTTCATGCTTAGTTCATCATTCTAGCATGTGTTAGCTTTGCTCCAGCACATTTTTGCCGCTAATTTAACTTGCTTGAGGTCTGTTTGAAGTGGTCTTGGTCATATATGCTTAGCTTTGTATAGCTATAGTGTAGTTGGGCTTCACTAGCTTTGTGTTGAAGGGTCCCTAGCTTGCTTTGAATGTGATGATTGCATGCCTTAGCCTCATTTCTTACATGATGTCACTGCGTATAGTGTAGTCACACTCTCATATGTTTCACTCATTCAATGCTTTTGAGAGATGTGTCTTATGCCTTGTTTGTGAGCCCGTACGTATGCATGTTTGTTTAAGCTTTTAGGCCATCATTTCGGCATATTTTGGCCTTTGATTTGGCATGATTGAGCTCTATCCAGAGCTGGTTTGGTTGTTTAGGCCATGTATTGCATGCTTATTGTATAGTGCTCTCTACTAGCCTTATGCTTTAGGGCCTCTTGCATGCTATGCTTGTGATGTTTTCATGATATGGCATCATTTAATACATAAATTCAGAGCATATAGCCTTGTTACACTCTCATGTTTATCACTCTTTGAATTGTGTTTGAAGAGTTGAGCATTGTGCCTTGTTTGTGGCCTAACATGTAGGCATGTTTGTCTAGTCCTTTGAGCTTCAATTCCAGCATGCTTAGGTCTTTGCTTTCGCATGCATAAGGTCTGTTTGGGGCTGGTTTGACCATTTGAGCATTGTCTTGCATGCTTCTAGTGTTGTGTCCTTCACTAACTTTTAATGCTTAAGTATTCTAGCATGTTGAGCATGAGTGTTTGAATGATTAGAGTCTTGTATTTCATGCCAAGATTAGCATGTTGTTACATGTCATGTTGGTTGCTTTGCATTGTGTTCAATCGGATGTCGTATTGAACATGAGGAAGATTGGTTCATTTCATACTTGAAGTGATGAAATGAGCCAATCTCCCTTGGTCTCCATTGCCTTTGATATTCCATGATAAGGAAATGGTCTAAGTGTCTTGTTTGTCATGCATTTCTTGAGTTTGTACAAATTGGATCTTTGGCCATCACGCATTGCGATGCTTGATTGATGGTCTTGGATCCAATTACGCCTCTCCCTTGATATTTTGAGATGATATGGAAGGGCATAGTACATACATATTCTAGGGAGACCCTCAATTTTCTCTATTTTGTGCTCTATTGCAGCTTGGTGTCATAGCACACCAGTGGCCGGCACCCTCTCACTGATGGCCGGCACCCTTTCATTTGTGGCTGGCAGTGTTCATCCTTGGCTAGTAGGGGGGTCAGCAGCCACTATTCATGGCCGGCAGGCCACTGGTGCACTCCCCAGCACTGTTTTGGTAAGTTTCAGCAACAAGAACTGGAAGACACCCTGCAAACAGAGCCTCTAAAGAGCATCCAGAGAGCTTTTCGGGGCGAGAAACTAAGTGCATGCATCATTCATATTCTGAGGCAGAGCTGTGGCAGCCTAATTTAGCTTCTTTTTCTTACTTAGTTGGTCTTGTAACTTAATTGATTTGTTTAATTAGTTAAAGTTTTGTAATAATTAATTAGCTTAGCATAGTTAATTAGTTGTTTTGTAATAATTAGTTTAATTAGCGTACCTAGTTAGCTAAATTCATTTGGACCCTCCGTCGAGAGGGCAAATGCTGTAATAAGTGTACGTGTGTGTGATGCATGTCTTCCAATCCCATTTCTTTCTCCCTTTTACTTATCAACTTTCGATGGTTAGTTTAGGGCATATTTCGATTAGCATACCTTATGCTTTGCATGCTTGCATCATTCATTCATATTGCATGCACTGGGCTCGGCGCATCATTCAAACTGCATTGTATTTCAATTCCTATTTGAATACATGTATCAAGTGTAGCATTCATATGCCATCATAGATAGCCGAGCCTATTTTAGTTGCATTTTTGCATGTGTTGCATTAGGCATTGTTGACATAGCTAGGATCATGCATGATTACTAACTAGCTTTTGTTTTGGCTCGGAGTACACTATGAGTGTTTACGCTTTAGCATCCTTGCATGTGTGTAAGTGATTACCATGATAGCATGCTTGCCATGAGGCTATGTGCTTATGTGTTTAAATGCATGAATGCCTGTGGATGAAGGTTTGATTGCTTGAAATGGAACAATTCATCAAAATGTGCGTTTTAAACCCACTTGGAGTGGCAAAATCATGTTGTTTTAAGCCCACTTGAGGGTGGCAAAATCTTCATTTTAGCCTACTTGAGGGTAGCAACTTCAAACCACTTTCGAAAAGCAAACATGAGATGTTTTGTTCCAAATCGAGCGATTTAGTCTATACTTGTATGCTGTGCGCATCACGTAGTAAGCTAGTTAATAAACCAAAATAAGAACACATGTGTTTTCAAAAACAACGTATCATGTTAGTAGAGGCTGATCCTTTGATTGGGCGAGCGGGGGTGCTCATTTCATGACCTTCCCCTCTCGTACCCAAGTTCCCGAGCCGAGGCAACTTTGGTGATGACGGACACGTGGCCTTAGGCACGAGTAAGGGTTTTCTAAATTTCCCAAAAATAAAATATTTAGGTGGCGACTCTGAAATCTGGCAAAGCAGTCAATGTTTGGCACTTCTTGATTAAAATCGATTTTCCAAAACGATTTACCGGATTTGGACTCTTTGGTGATTTATCAGTCTTACATTGACTTTGTGAGATTAGATTCAGAACCGTGACAGGAGTCCGAACTGCAGTAGCTATGAACCAAATCCGCGCCCTCTCCGAAAAGGAAGGCGCGCGGAGGGAGTTTCGGGCAATCTACAGATATACTCATGCCCGTTCGACCCCTTTGGAGTAACTGCCCCAATAACATCAATCCCCCAGACTGAAAATGGCCATGGCGAAGTCATGTTGTACAGCTTCAACGGCAGAATGTTCATGCGGTTTGCATGGATCTGGCATTTGTGGCATCGCCAAACAAAACCAATACAATCCTCCTCCATGGTTGACCAGTAGTAGCCCTGTCTGAGAATCTTCTGAGCTAGCATCACTACGCTCATGTGTGCTCCGCACTCTTCTCCGTGGATGGCCTCCATTAGGCGCTTAGATTCCTCAGCATCAACACATAGTTTATGCATCCCAAGATGGCCCCGTTTGTACAATTTATCCCCGCAGATGATGAACTGAGCTGCCATTCATCGAATTGCCCTTTTATCTTTGGCATTTGCCCCTGGTGGATAAGCCTCATTTTCCAAGAAGGTCCAGATGTCATGATACCAGGGGTTCTGATCTTGTACTTCATCATTGGCGGCAATTAGCTCGTAGGCTGGCACATACCTCTGTTCAATGATGATTGGATGCATTTGGACTCCCAAAGGGATGTCTATCATAGAAAATAGAGTTGATAAAGCGTCTGCGAACTTGTTGCTCTCTCTCAACAGATGGGTGAAGGTTAACTTCTCAAACCTGGGAATTAGAACGTCCAGGGCTTGGTGGTAGATTTTCATTCTTTCTTCCTTAACCTTCCAGTCTCTTTTCGCTTGAGATACAACAAGGTTCGAGTCCCATTGATGTCCAACCGTTTTGCCCCTAGTTCCAGGGCAGCTTCCAAGCCAGTGATACATGCCTTATACTCGGCTTCGTTGTTTGACACCTTGAACCGAAGTTTGAAAGCTAGGGGTATGTGGGAATTGTCAGGCGCAAACAGCAGCACCCCTATCCCATACCCGTACTGATTAGACACTCCGTCAAAGTACATAGTCCAAACCTCTTCTTCAAGCTGTAGAATGGCCTCATCTGGGAACAGATACTCTACTGCTTCATCTCCCTCCACTAGGTGATCGGCTAGGAACTCCGCTACCGCTCTCCCTTTTACAGACTTGCATGTCATGTATTTCAAATCAAATTTGGAGAGAAGAAGCAACCAACGGCTAGCCTACCCGTAAGTGCTGGTTTCTTGAAGAGATATTTGATGGGATCTAATCTCAAAACCAGTATTACAAGTGAGCTAACAGGTAGTGCCTCAACTTCCTGGTAGCCCATACAAAGGCCAAACAAGCCTTCTCAAGTGAAGTGTAACGGGTCTCATATTCCAGCATCTTCTTGCTCAGGTAATAGATAGCCATCTCCACTTTGTCCTCAGACTCTTGTGTAAGCATGCAGCCCATTGTCGTGTCGGTTACTAACAGATACAATATCAATGGTTTCCCGACTCTGGCGGTGACAACATGGGTGGGTTCTATAGATACTGCTTGATCTGCTCAAAAGCAACTTGGCATCGTCATCCCATTGGAACTTCTTTCATTTCTTTCGGAGACCAAACAGTGGTTCACAGTCAAGGTTAATTTTGTAATAAACCATCTTATGAATTGCACTTTATCCAGAAAGCCATGCACCTCCTTTTCAGTCCTTGGTGGTGGCATTTCTAAGATGGCCTTAATCTTGGAAGGATCGACTTCGATGCCCTTTTGCGTAATCAAGAACCCCATCATTTTCCCTGCTGTAACACCAAAGTACATTTATGAGGATTTAGCCACAACCAATAATCTCTGATCCGTTGGAAAAATTTCTTCAAGGCGGTGTAGTGGCCCTCTCTTTCCTTGGACTTGACAATCATGTCATCCATATACACGTCAACCTCTTTGCGGATCATATCGTGTAAGATCGTGGTTGCAGCCCGTTGATAAGGAGCCCCAGCATTCTTCAGACCGCACGGCATCACCCTATAACAGTAGGTCCCCCACGGGGTGGTGAAGGCAGTCTTCTCCCTGTCTTCGGGTGCCATTAAAATCTGGTTGTAGTCGGAAAACCCATCCATAAACGAGAGCAGCGCATGTCCAGCGGTGAAGTCCACTAATTCATCGTTATGCGGCAGAGGAAAGTCGTCCTTTGGACTGGCTTTGTTCAGATCTCTAAAGTCCACACATACTCGAATTCTGCCGTCTTTCTTCGGCACCGGAACAATATTGGCCAACCAAGTAGGATATTCAGATACTAACAGGAACCCTGCATCAATCTGCTTGGTGACCTCTTCTTTGATTTTCAGAGCCCAATCCGAGCGGATCCTTCGAAGCTTTTGCTTGACAGGTCGGGCCTCTGGGTCAAGAGGGATCCGGTGCTGTACAATCTCAAGATCGATTCCAGGAATGTCTTCGTAGGACCAAGCGAAAACATCTTGAAATCTTTTAATAAAGCGACTAAGCGGTCGCGCTCCTCCAAACAAACACAAGTGGACCCCGATCTAGACCCAACTGCGATCCTTCTCAGTACCAACATTATTGAGGTGATTTCATCACCAAAGCTTTACAAACTCTCTCCCTGCTCTTCTTCTCACGGTCAATCAAGTGTTTCAAAAACCGGGGAATTTCTTCCTCGTCGTTTTCATCAAAAATTTTGAAAGTCTTGATTAATGCAATAAATGAGCGCAGGCAAAAAAAGTACTCAAAGCCACAGCGGTGCCATTCTCATTAATAACTTCCAGATCGTCTGATTCTTCGGTTACAACCGACTCAAAAGAAAATGAAAAAGACGACCTGGACAACACAACGGCATCCGGGCTATCACCCCTAAGAATACTAGACTCTGACTCAGAAGAACTGGAATTTGATTCCGACTCCACAGACTCTGTGGAATCAGATTCTGGTTCACTACTTGACCCAGAACTGCTAGATAAAAAGCCTTCCTCGTATTGCCAGACGAGGGAGGGTGCGATGGATGCATCTAGAATGCTGGAAGAAGGGCCCATGGCCGAGTTATCTCCAATCATGGAAACTGAGAAATCAACCCCTGAGCACTTCGGTACGATCTGAGGATCCGAGAGGAGACAGGCCAGCGCTCCTCCCATCTCAAAATCTGTGCCACCAGACTCATCCTCTTTGCACTGCTTAGCCACAGCCGGTGGGTCAGTCTGCTCTTCTGCAACTTCATCCCTAGCAACTGTAAGTCAAAAAAGATCTTAAAACCTGGCAAGCGCCGCCTCTCTGAATTCAACCATGGCTCCGGAAAGCCGCAAAATGGGAAATCTTCCCCCTCCCAGACAAAGCGTCCGTTCAGGGTTCCTTGGATAGGTCTATGCACTAACTCATAGTGCTTCCTAGCTTGTTTAGCCCTGGCTCTTCCAGCCATCTTCTTTCCTTTTCTTACCCAATCCTCTTTGGTAGGTGTATAACCTAGACCAAAGGTATGTGGATTGTGTGGCACTTCGGCCGATTCGGCGACGCCCTTCTGGCCACTCCTTCCTAATCCCATCCCGGGCACATGTTGAAGCTTGTTCATGAGGTAAACAGATTGTGCACTGACGTACAGCCCCTCATCAACAGCTAGCAGATCTTTCACCACCCGAGCCTCAGCCAAGGTGAACCCAGACAGGAAGACACCCTCCTCGCCGTGTACAATCTCCAAGATCAGCGTAGTAACCTCTGGCGGCGGATGTATTGAAGAGTTCCCGAAAACAATTGCCACCCCCTTCTCGTGGGGTTACTTTAGCATCTGGTGTAGGGTGGAAGAGACATCCTTCACTTGGTGTAGCCACGGCCGTCCAAGGAGTAAGTTGAAGGTGGCTGGAACATCCAGAACATGAAATTCGATGTCCTGTTGGCCCGAGCCAACCTGAGTTCTAATCCGCACTATCCCCATCATCTCCCGACTGGTGTTGTCATAAGCCCATATCACCTGGGTTGTTGGTGCGAAATCTGCGGGCTTCAACCTGATAGCATATGCCATTCGCGACGGACATACATTGATTGCAGATCCCATATCAACTAGGACAACTGGTATCCACTTTTCCTTACACTCCACAGAGATGTATAACGGTTTGTTGTGCTCGGAGCCCTCAGGTGGTAATTCTTTGTCTGTGAATGTCAAAGTTGGGGAAGCTCCATTTGGGAAAACCAACCCCACCAACTGCTCCGGCGTTGTATCAATCGAAAGCTTAGCCCATTCCATGGCTGAAAGGATGGCTTGTCTATGCACCCTGGAGCCCATAAGCTGTCCCTAGATGGAGATGTCTACTTGAAATTTCTTCAGCTGCTTCAGTACAGCTTCTTCCTCTAACGGTTTGTCCTTCTGGTTTTCTGTTTCTTTGTCTTTCTCGGATGCCTCTGGCTGGTCCAAGTGTGGGGGTTTGAAATACCGCCCACTCCGGGTCATGTGGTCGACTTCTTCGGTGTACCACGTATCATCCGGGAGATTTTGTCCCCAGTCCTCATCAGTACGGGCCAGATGCAATTCATCGTCTTCCCACCACATGCCCTCAGCAACCGACAAACAACTGTCTGGTTCCGCTGTAGTTGTTTCTGTGCTCACAGCACATTCTGTTCCCATAGGGGCCTTGGCTTTTCTAGCCCTCTGATCAATCTCGATCCTCTCTTATTCAAATCGCTTCAGTGCGGCCTCTTGTTCTGTCTCAGCTGTACACAAACTGCCCAATTCCCGAGCAAAATTCTCCGTACCGGTGCTCTCCGACAGCTTCCCCTGGTTCTCGGCCGTTCCGGCCATTGTAGATGTTCCTGTTTCTAACTGTCCCTGTTTCGGCTGAGATCCCTCATCAATATCTGGCTCATCACTAAGCCACCCTGCATTATTTGTTGCTCCATTCAGGTTAAACAAGTTGATGCTCACATCTCCCGGATCTTGCTCATCAAAGAACTGTAGATTCGCAATGTCCTCCTCAAGTTCTGCTAGATCATCCAACCCATGACTTGGCCCATCTTCCTGGACCACATTTACCTCTGTTTCCCCCGTCAATTCTACCCTCGGCTTGGCCTGATCAGCTGGCGCAATAAAGCAGCAAGGGTTGTATGCTTCCTCAGTTAAGCTCACAGATTCCTCAGGTTCTGAACCAATGTTCCCATTCTTCTCTAAGGTTACCCCAACTTTGTCTTCGATAGTCACCACCACTGGCTTAGGTAGAGTTAATGACGTGCTCATCATGCATAAGTTTGTGCTCTCCGGGATGAACAACGTCGGCTTAGGCAGGTAGGAGGGAGTGATGTATATGCTGGGGTCATACGGGACGGCCATTGTTTGGATCAGGTTTATTTGCTTGGGTGGAGGAGGGGGGTTGTTATGTGGTGGGAGAGGGTTAGTGGTGACATTTGGCTTCTTGGGAGGCACAATCACCTTGTTGCCAATGAGATCTTGAATCTCATGACGTAATCTAAAGCACAAATCAGTATCATGCCCATGCTGCTGATCGAAGGCACAATACTTGGCTGGGTTGTGTGTAGAAGGGAGGGGATTTGGCAATGGATGGGGTTCCAGGGGCTTTAGGTGCCCTTTTCTAATCAGGACCTCAAGGTCGTAGACAAAGACATGTACAGTGGGGTGAATGTGCTCTGGCCTCGAGGTGGGTACTTTGCAGGTGGTGGGGTGGCTCCAGATGAACCAGTAAAGGGTGTGGCTATTTTTGGCGTGGTGGTGACCATGCCGACGTCAGAAGTCCTTGTGGCTGCATTTCTACTTGTAGCTGCATTCGAACCGCGGGTAAATGCCCTCTTGGGCTGCTTCTTTCTTTGGTCAATCATACCCTGTTTCATAGCGTCTTCTATCTGTACCCCAATCTCGTGAGGATCAGCAAAGGTGGGGAGGGGTAAGATAATCATCTTCTGCAGCAGCTTTGGTTGCAGATTCTAGACGACCATCCTTATCTGGTCTTTCTTGGCTGGCCTGGTTGTCATCATGGAGGCCTTAGCCTCCACCGAGTAACAAAGTCAAAGAAGCCCTCCTTCGATTTTTGCCTGGTTGCCTCAAGATCACGAGTCGTGACCTCGATTTGAGTATTGTATGAATATTGAGCAATGAAGGCCTCGGCCATCTCCTCCCAAATCCTCTTCACTGAATCCTCCAGTTTGGCATACCAGATGGCCGCAATACCCAACAGGGTCCGACCAAAATGGGATAGCTTCTGCATTCTAGTCAAACCCATCGGGCGCAGAATATCTGAAAACAGCCTCAAATGGACCATAGGATCGCCCGATCCATCGAAGCGGTCTATGTGAGGCATTTTAAATCTGTCTGGCAATGTCACCGCCGAATCTGTGTAGCCGTCCTCTATGTCTGGGATCGAGTTAACTCCCTAAGCTCGCTTGAACAACTTCTCGAGCTTGCTCACTTTTAGAGCAGTTGGGTCGACCTCAAATTCGAACGGTGTGTCTGTTGGGTAAGCCGGCGCTTTAGATGTCTGAGGTGGGACTGGCTCTATTAGGATGTTCGTATTTTCCTGGACAGTTGCTGTATCCCCGGTTATTGGAACCCTAGGTGGGGGTGGGTGCGAAGCAGATGCTGCTGCTTGTTGTGGATGTTGATGCTGTTACTGTTGAAGCCTGGCAATAACCTTAGCCTGCTATGCTACAACCTCTATTTGACGAGCGGTGATCTCCGCTTGGCGAGCAGCATCCCGTTGCATGGCCTCGATAGTCTGCTGGAGTTGACGCATCATTTCCTCCATACTGACTGAAAAATACTGATCTATCTGACCAGGTGTACACTCTGAAGTGGAAGCAGAAAACTGGTTTTCATTGAGCACAAGTGACTGACGAACTGGTGAATTATGCCGAACTCTCCTCCGTCTTGTAACCGGGGGAAGCAAAGCAAACACTGGCTGTCCTCCCACAAGATCCCCATATCGATAAAGTCTCCTTACTCTGGTCCAGAGTGCTTGGGGGTTAACTGCCTCGTCGAAGCAAAGCAATGATGAAAATACTACCTTGCAAACAGAAAATAAAGCAATAGAAACAAAAAAAATTAGAAAAACGTACAGCACCTTGGCTTAGATAAAGAAACACACAGTTGAACTCATAGCTGGATAATCTTTACTCAAACACTGATTTCTGCCCCCCAAATTTTCTGCCACAAAACTGATATCCTCAAACACTGATGTCCTTGCACTAACACCCAGACTTGCAACTGATACATACATTCCCTGTAGAGACACACCCTAACAGCACATTTCAAGCAAGTGAGAGCCAAAACACGCCTATGATGGGGTAGAGTTTCCCTGTTCTATTTTGTCAGGAACTAGGGTTTCACTACGCACGCATGCGGTTTCAAACAATCTTGTATTCGAGTGAGCAACCTGTCCTAGTTTGGAACAGTCTCTAAGGCTTCCGATATACAACTAGGTCAAATGGTCAAAAAGGGTACCTCAGCAAGACCACCTAATATACCTCTCACACCTAACACCAAGAAGTGAAAGGAGGATCAAACGGTACAGCGGTAGTCTAGAACCGAGGTTTGTGTTCCCATCGTGGTAGAGCCTGCAATCGGTCAGCCTTATGGCACGCTTTCCCAAGCAAGCCTCCGGCAAACCGTTCAGGAATAGCAGATGGCAAACACTGTGACTTAGGCGTACCAATGCAAATGTAATGCAAAGAAACACATAAATGTAGATAAAATAACATATCATGAGTTTGAGTCAAGTTCTCTAAATCCCCAGCAGAGTCGCCAGAAACTGTAGACCCGACTTTCTTCGCGCCCCCCCCCCCCTTTTGGAGAGGCTCGAATTGGTCTTACTACAGTTCGGACTCCTGTCACGGTTCTAAATCTAATCTCACAAAGTGCAATGCGAGACTGATAAACACCAAAGAGTCAAAATCGGGCAAATCATTTTGGAAAATCGATTTTGAATAAAAAGCGCCAAACATGGACTGCATTGCCAGATTATAGAGTCGCCACTAAATATTTATTTGGGAAATTTAGGAAACATTGACTGTTTGAAGGCCACGTGTCCGTCATCACCAAAGTTGCCTTAGCTCGGGAGCTTGGGTACGAGAGGGGAAGGTCCTGAAATGAGCACCCCTGCTCGCCCGATCAAAGGATCAGCCTCTACTAAGCATGATATATTGTTTTATAAATCTCATGTGTTCTTATTCCGATTATTAGCTAATTTACTATGTGATGCGCACAGCATACAAGTATAGACTCAATCACAAGAATTGGAACAAAACAACTCATGTTTGTTTTTGAAAATTGTTTGAAAGTGCTACTCGCAAGTAGGCTAAAGCGAGGATTTGCCACCCTCAAGTGGGCTTTAAAACATGATTTGGCACTTCGCAAAGTGGGCATAAACTCGCAATCATCAAATTGTTCCAATTCAGGTAATCAAGCCTTCACCCACAGGCATTCAAACAGTTAAGCACTTAAGCAAATAGCCTCATGGCAAGCATGCTATCGTGGCAACACTCACACTCATGCAAGTATGCTAAAGCGTAAACACTTACAGTGTACTCCGAGCCAAAACAAAAACTAGTTAGAAATATGCATGATCCTAATTATGTTAAGATGCCTAATGAAACACATGCAATAATGCATCTAATAGGCTCGGCTATCTAAGATGGCATATGAATGCAACAATTGATACACGTATTCAAATAGGTATTGAAATACGATGCAGTTTGAATGATGCGCCAAGCCCGGTGCATGCAATACAAATGAACGGATGCAAACATGCAAAGCATAAGGTATGCTAATCAAAATGTTCCCTAAAACTTACCATTGTAAGCGGTTAAGTAAAAGGGAGAAAGAAGTGGGGTTGGAAGACTTCACACACGCATGCACACTTATTACAACACTACGCCCTCTCGAAGGAGGGTCCGAATAAATAAGCTAAGCTAATTAAGCTAATTAGACTAATTATTACACAACAAATGAATAACTAGTAAACTACTTTCTAATTATTACAACACTTTAACTAATTAACAAATTAATTAATTAAATTACAAATTTATGCTATCTAACAAGAAAAGCTTTAAACTACACTACCTCAGCTCTATTTGAAGAAGATGCATGCATGCATTCAGTTTCTCGCCCCGAAAAGCCTCCCAATTTGCTCTTGAGAGGCTCTGTTTACAGGGTGTCTCCACGAACTTCTGCTCTACCTTACCAATTCCATGCTAAGGAATGCACCAGTGGCCTGCTGGCCATGGGAGCTTGCTTCCGGCCACCTTCCGGCTAAAGATGTGCATTGCCGGCCAAGGATGAAGCAGTGAGGGTCTCCCAAGGGATGTTTGTACTATGCCCTCCTTATCATCTCAAAACATCAAACAAGTTGCACCATTGGATCCAAAACCACAAATCAAGCATTTTGAATGCATGATGGCCAAAGATCCAACTTGTACACATTCGATAAATGCGCAAAACAAGACTCTAGAACCACCACCCTATCATACATGATCAAGGGCAATGGAGACAAAGGAGATTGGCTCATTTTCATCACTTTCAATATGAAATGGACCAATCTACCTTGTGTTCAATATAACGTCTGATTAAACACAATGCAATGCACACATAACATGCTTATCTTGGCATGTTTTACTTGATTCAATTCTTGTTTACACATTTTAAGTTACCAAACCATTCTTTAATTGATTTTTCCAAATGTGAAAGTCTTCTAATGAGAGAGAGGTCAATCAAAAGATGACTTAAGACATGAGAGAGACCATGCCTTTGACTAGGAGGAACCCTCAAAAAGAGGGTTAAAGCCATTTAAGCACAAGCCTCAATCTCAAGCTTAAACACAACTTTAGGACTAACTAACCTCAAAACAAATAGAAAAATGAAGAAGAAATGGATGGAGGTGGCATAATTGATGAAATGGCATGAAACACAAGACTCTACATGTAAACAACTCATGTAAACATGTTCGGGGACTTAAGCATTAAAACTAGTGAAGAGCTTTACACTAGAACCATGAAACATCAAGCTCAAATGGATAAACCAGCCCTAGAAAGACCTCAAACATGCCAAGATAATAGGCTAAACATGCTGAGATAGAAGCTAAAAAGACTAGGAGAACATGCACACATGTTAGCCCATAAGTAAGGCACAATACACAACCCTCAAAAGTAATGAAGAAGTGAAGTATGTGAGGGTGTGACAGTAATATATGCTCTGAAATCACATGCAAAATGATGCTATATCATGCAAACATCACAAGCAAATCATGCTAGAGGCCTAAAACTCAAAGCTAGTAAAGGCACTTGCACTATAGCTATGCAAAACATGATCCCTATGACCAAGACCACTCAAAACAGAGTTAAAGCATGACAAAACATGAGCAAAAGCCTACTGAGATGGAGCTAACACAAGCCAAAATGATAGGCTAACTCATCAAGCATGTTAAGCTAGTGAGCATGATTACACTACAAGTGTAAGAAGCAAGCAACAAGTGACCCAACCAGCCAAAAATAGAGTTAAAGCAGGTCAAAAAAGTCAACAAAAACATGCTGAAAAAAGCCATGAGATGGTAGAAAAACATGCCAACTATTAGGCCATCTATACAACAAACAGATACAAGGATGGAGGGCACCCACCTATTTTGGGCCTCAATACAACTTTTTACCACTGAAATTCTTTGGTTTCAGTGGTTAAAAGGCCAAACAAACTGTAGACCCGACTTCCTTCGCGCGCCCCTTTCGGAGAGGGCGCGAATTTTGGTTTACTACAGTTCGGACTCCTGTCATGGTTCTGAATCTAATCTCACAAAGTGCAATGAGAGACTGATAACACAAAGAGTCCAAATCTGGCAAATCGTTTTGGAAATTTGATGTTGAAAAAAAAGCGCCAAACATGGACTGCTTGCCAGATTTAGAGTCGCCACCTAAATATTTTATTTTTGGAAATTTAGGAAACCTGACTCATGCCGAAGGCCACGTGTCCGTCATCACCGAAGTTGCCTCGGCTCGGGAGCTTGGGTATGAGAGGGGAATGTCCTAAAATGAGCACCCCCGCTCGCCCGATCAAAGGATCATCCTCTACTAAGCATGATATATTGTTTTATAAACCTCATGTATTCTTATTCCGATTATTAGGTCATTTACTATATGATGTGCACAACATACAAATATAGACTCAATCACAAGAATTGGAACAAAACAACTCATGTTTGTTTTTGAAATGGTTTGAAAGTGCTACTCGCAAGTAGGCTAAAGCGCGGATTTGCCACCCTCAAGTGGGCTTGAAAACAAGATTTTGCCACTTCGCAAAGTGGGCTTAAAACTCACAATCATCGAGTTGTCCCAATTCAGGCAATCAAGCCTTCACCCATAGGCATTCAAGCAGTTAATCACTTAAGCAAATAGCCTCATGGCAAGCATGCTATCATGGCAACACTCACACTCATGCAAGTATGCTAAAGCATAAACACTCACAATGTACTCCGAGCCAAAACAAAAAGCTAGTTAGAAATATGCATGATCCTAACTATACAGAATGCCTAATGCAACACATGCAATAATGTAACTAAATAGGCTCGGCTATCTAAGATGGCATATGAATACAACAATTAATACACGTATTCAAAGAAGTATTGAAATACAATACAGTTTGAATGATGCGTCAAGCCTAGTGCATGCAAGACAAATCAATAATGCACACATGCAAAACATAAGGTATGCTAATTGAAATATGCCCTAAACTAACCATCGTAAGCGGTTAAGTAAAAGGGAGAAAGACGTGGGGTTGGAAGACATGCACACACACACGCACCCTTATTACAACATTGCGCCCTCTCGAAGAAGGGTCTGAATGAATAAGCTAAGCTAATCTAACTAATCTAATTAGACTAATTATTACAAACCAATAAAGAAAAAGCTAAACTAAGCTACTTAATTATTACAACACTTTAACTAATTAACAAATTAATTAAATTACAAAACCAAGCTAACTAACAAGTAAAGCCCTAAACTTGTACTACCTCAGCTCTGCTCTAAGAAGTTGAACACGCATGCCTCGGTTTCCATCCTGAAAAGCTCTCCAATTGCTCTTTAGAGGCTCTGTTTGCAGGGTGTCTTCAAGGACTTGCTACTGAACCTTACCAAAACAATGCGGGGGAGTGCACCAGTGGCCTGCCGGCAATGAATGGTGGCTGCTGGCTACCTGCCGGCCAAGGATGGGCCTCTGTCGGCCAACAATGAAAGGGTGTCGGCCATCAGTGTGGCACTGCCGGCCACTGGTGTGCTGTGAAACCAAACTGCAATAGAGCACAAAACAGAGGAAATGAAGGGTCTCCCTAGGGCATGTATGTACTGTCCCACTCCTTATCATTTCAAAACATCAAGGGAGAGGCACTATCGGATCCAAAACCATCAATCAAGCAATTCACAATGCATGATGGACAAAGATCCAATTTGCACAGATTCAATAAATGCACGACAAACAAGACTCTAAGACCACAACCTTATCATGAAAGATCAAAGGCAATGGAGACAAAGGAGAGCGGCTCATTTTCATCACTTCAAGTATGACATGAACCAATGTTCCTTGTGTTCAATATAACGTCCGATTGATCACAATGCAATGCACAAAAAACATGATTATCTTGGTCATGTTTTACTTGATTCGATTCTTGTTTACACATTTTACATTACCGAGCCATTCATTAACCGGTTTGTCCAATGTGAAAGTCCTCTAATGAGAGGGAAGCCAATCAAAAGATGGCTTAAGACATGAGAGAAGCCATGCCTTTGACTAGGAGGAACCCCCAAAAGAGGATTAAAGCCATTTAAGCATACGCCTCAATCCCATGACTTAAGCACAACTTGAAGACTAACCAAACCTCAAAAAAAATCAAAAGATGAAGAAGTGAGGGAGATGGCAGAATTTCAATGCTAATATGGCATGAGAAATAAGACTATAATATGCAAACAACTCATGTACAACATGTTAAGAGCCAAAAACATTAAGGCTAGTGAAGGACACAACACTAAAGGCATGCAACACAATGCTCAAAAGGGAAAAATAGTCCAAAACAGTCCTAAAACACCCTAAATGGAGTTTTAAAACATGCTTGAAATAAGCTAAGAATAGCTATATCAAGAGGCCAAAACAATAACACATGCTAGGCAATTTAGCACAATTGCACTACAAGCATACAAAGCAAAGCTCATGTGATCAAACCAGCTCAAAACAGAGCTTAATCATGCCAAATTAGTGGCTCAAACATGCTGAAATGGAAGCATAGATGGCAAGAAAAACATGCACACATGTTGGCCCACAAACAAGGCACAAAGCACACCTCTCAAAAGCAATGAAAGAGTGGAATATGTGAGAGTGTGACAATGATATATGCTCTAAAATCAAATGTAAAATGATGCTATGGCATGCAAATACCTCAAGTAAAGCATGCTAGGGGCCTTAAAGCACAAAGCTAGTAAAGGCTATTTACACTATAACTATACAGAGAAAAGCACGTATGATTAAGACCACTCAAAAAAGAGTTTAATCATGTCAAAACATTAGCAAAAATGTGCTGGAGTCAAGCTAACACATGCTAGAATGATGGGCTAACTCATTAGGCATGCTAGGCTAGTAAGCAAGATTACACTACAAATGCAAAAATCAAGCAACAAGTAGCCAAACCAGCCAAAAATAGAGTTAAAACATGTTGAATTAGAGCCTAAAACATGCTTGAACTAAGCTACAAAAAGGTAGAAATACATGCTCACAAGTTAGGCCATCTACACTTGCAAAGAGGATATGAGGAGGGGGGACCAATTCCTCATATTTTGGACCTCAAAACATGGTTTTCACCACTAAAATTCCCCTGGAATTCAGTGTTTAAAAGCCAAAAAAGTTGGTTTGAAAGATGGCACAAAAAGCTACACAAGCTAAGGAACAAAAGGGAGAGACAACCCCCTAACACAAAGTAGGCTCAAACTACTATTTTTAGGACTAAAAAATGGAGTTTTTTTCAGTTGAAAACCACCCCAAAAACAGCACAAAAGGATGGCAAAAACAAGTATGAAAACAAGCTTAAAGGGTGAGTCTTATACCTCTTGAAGGGAAGACAACACTGAAGCAACAAAACCAAGCAAAACCACCTTAAGGAGCTCCAAGGAGGTTTCAAGAGAGCTTCAAGCAATCTCAGCCCAAAGATGAACCACTCTTGTTAAGGGTTGATAGGTTGAAGATGGATGTATGCAAGCTTCCAAGCACAAAAGCTTTAGAGAGAGAGGAATCTAGAGTGAGAGGATTTAGAGAGAGAGGCTCCCAAACCTTTGCCAAATTGTTCTAACCCTTTGAACCATAGAGAAACCTCTTTATATATAGCAAAATACAAGCTTTGGGTTGAAATATCTCCAAAAGGGACAGCTGTAACAGCTGGAAGATAAATGTCTGCAAAAATCTACTTTTCTGCATCAATGGCCGGCACTGCTTCACTAATGGCCGGCACTTGATCATTGTTCACCGGCATGGGTCACCCTTGGAGGATAGGGGGTCGGCATACACCATTCATGGCCGGCACATGGCCAAAAAATCCCATTTATGGCCAGTATTCTCCACCTCTGGTTGGCCAGAAAAATCTGCTTTTTGGGCCCGACTTCAACCGGACATAACTCCTTCATCTGGACTCCTTTGCAGGTTGTTCTTGAGCCTAAATTGAAGCCCTGGAAGTCTTCTTTACAATGGTGGCAGCCTCACATCAACATTCCAACTGTGTAAAAGTTATGCCAGTTTGAGTGAAGACTGCTCAGTTTCGATCCTACCCGGATTCATGCCAAACTTCTCCCAAACTAGGTTTCTTCTCTCCTCTCCTCTTTTCTTCAAATCCAAACCCATAAATAAGGTGTTTTGAAAGATTTTTCAAAGAATTCACCTCTCTTTCATTCACTTCCACTTTGTCCTTGCTTGGTTTACAGAAAAGTGCAACATTTAACAAAATGCGAGCGTCGGAACATCGTAGGAACTCTTTCAAAACCTATTTTGAAAGAGAGGGTTTTAAGGTCTAAAATTTTTTGGTCAAAATGGTTTTGGTCCAAAAAGGGGTGCAAGGTTGGGATTTGAAGCTCTTCTTGCCGAAGAAATCGAATCTTTGCACTGCATATCTTTCATCACTAAGTAAACAATTAGTAGCGCCCAAGTCTTAAGGGCGGTCAAAAATGGGGTGTCTACAGTTTTCCCTCTTTGACAGAGCTCAGAAGTCATGAAATGACGTGAGTGAATGTCAGCCTAGAGACGACCCATTTTTGACAAGGCCAAAGACTTGGACAAACAAACAAGACAAAAAAATAAATGGTTGCGCCCGCTGGCTACCTACATATCCCTTTGCAAGGAATCAAACCAGCATAGTTCAAGGGCATAACGCAAAATCATATGGAATATTACAAAACAATGCAGATGATATGCAATGCAATGACACAATGTACATGATATACAATGTAATTGAATAATCAAACCACAAACAGTGCAACACCACACAAATATCATAAAGGGATGGAGATGTAAAATCAAACTATGTTTAACATAGAAAAGGTGCCGGAACGCTCAAACCACAATTCTCTTAGTAGGTGTGTGCGCATGCAAAACTATGTGTTTCGCAGAAAGAATACAAGTAATTGGATGGCATGATTGTAAGTGAGGAATGATCTGCTGAGGAAAGATCGTGATCCTACATGCTAAATGCAACAAAACAAAGTACGATGCAATGGATGAAATGGATGTAATGGATGCAGTGAATAAGGTGCGCAGCCAAACCACATTTTTACCTAGAAAAGGTATGGACACAAACTAGACCACGTCTAACATAGAAAAGGTGCCAAAACCCTCAGACCACAATTCTCTTAATGGAATAGGCGCGTACACATTAAGAGCTATACTTCAATAAAGGAAATGTATGAGCAATGCCAGACTAAGCTTAACATGGAAAGAATGTAGATGATAAGATGGTATGATATAATGGATGTAACAGATAGTGCAGTAGATGCAAATGGGGGGCATTCCAACCATGTCGAAATTATGGAGAGGAGGAAGAGCAAATCCCCAAACACGCTGAAATCATATGAGGAAATGGACACCCAAACTACGCTGGAATCGTGAGAAGAGGTTCGAAAAGAATTACTTAGGGGTGTGTTCCACGCAACCCGATATAAATTCCAAACACGCTAAAATCGTGTGAAGAATGGGACACTCTAACCACGCTGAAATCGTGAGAAGAGGTCTGAAAAGAACCAATCAGGAGCGCGCTCGACGCATCCTGAGATAAATTCCAAACATGCTGAAATCGCGTAAGGAATGGGACACTCTAGCCACGCTGAAATCATGAGAAGAGGTCCAGAACAACCAATCAGGAGCGCCCTTGATGCATCCTGAGATAAATTCCAAACACACTGAAATCGTGAGAAGAGGTCCAAAACAACCAATCAAGAGCGCGCTCGATGCATCCTGAGATAAATTCCAAACACGCCGAAATCGTGTGAGGAATGAGACACTCTAACCATGTTGAAATCGTGCGAGAGAGGTCGGAAAACAACCGCTCAGGGGCACACTCGATGCATCCTGAGATAAATTCCAAACACGCTGAAATCGTGTGAGGAATGGGACACTCTAACCACGTTGAAATTGTGAGAAGAGGTCTGAAACAACCAATTAGGAGCATGCTCAACGCATCCTGAGATAAATTCCAAACACGCTGAAATCGTGTGAGGAATGGGACACTCTAACCACGTTGAAATTGTGAGAAGAGGTCTGAAACAACCAATTAGGAGCGTGCTCGACGCATCCTGAGATAAATTCCAAACACGGTGAAATCGTGCAAGGAATGAGACACTCTAACCACGCTGAAATTATGAGAAGAGGTCTGTAGACACCCCATTTTTGACTGACCTTAAGACTCAGATGTCATCGATTGAGCGCTCGGTGATTGCGCATGTTGTGCTCGTTTCGAGGTTTCGGAGTTCTTGGCTGAGAGCCTCGCCTCCGGACCTCTGGACCCTTTGTACTTTGACTTGGTCCGTGGACCAAGTCTTGTTTTCTCTTCTCGGAGGGAGGGAGAGGTCTTGTAGACCATCTCTCAGTGGTCGTAGGCTACTTTTCGTGGTCATAGGCCACTGTTCCCATTTGGAGACTAGTTTTCAGTTTTCGGAGCCGTCGGCCGTGCGCCTCGGCTCTGGACCGCTTAACATTCTCCGTTTGGCACGGTTTTGGGAACACACCTTGTTTCCTCTGTCTATAGGGAAACTGTGGTCCGGGAGACCACTTTTGTGGTCATACACCACTTTTAATGCTCGGCAGCTGGTTTTCGGGGCTCCCGGCCTCGCGTCTTGCCTCCCGAACCCTCATCTGGCATCCGTTTTGGTTTGTCTTGGGTACAAACCTTACTTTTCTTGTTTGGGAAGTGGTACAAGGGTGGGAGACCAGCTTTTATCCTTGGAGACCACTTTTCTCCACGCCAGCCGATTTTCTGGTCGGGAAACTGGTTTTCTTGGTCTGTGGGCCACATTTTCTGGTTTTCCACCCCACCATTGGCTTGCTTTTAGTGTGGAGACCACCAATTCCCCCTGCCGACCACTTTGTTACCTGGGAAACCACTTTGGGTGGTCGGCCGACCACTAAAAGTAGCAGGCCGACCAGCTTTTCTGGTCGGCAGCTTTCCTTCTGATTTGTCAGACTGAATAGATGCCAGCTGTGCCAACTGGAGGGCACAAACTGTATCCTCCATGCACGTGTATGGAGGGATTGCATCCAAGTTTTAGCTTCTTAAGGAAGCTTTAACTTTGTTCCTCTATAAGAGAGGCTCTCCCTCTCCTGGGCAGAGGTTCAAAAAAATTTTGTTTAAGGCATAGGCATATATCCCTCTTTTTCTCACTCTATATTGGTGTTTTGCTTCACACTTGTGCACACAACCTCATAGCCAAACACTCTTACCTTGTTACTGAGTTGCTAGAGGGTCTTGAGAGGGCTTAAGAGTTGGTTTTTGGTTCAAAAAATCTGCTGGTTTTGCTGAGCCTCAAGGGTAACCTCTTTTCTCCCTTTTAAGCTTTGTTTTGGTCACTCTCTTAGCCATACTTGCATGCTTATTTGAGCTTTGTTTTCAACTAAAAAAAGCTTCATTTTTTAGCACTTAACATGTTTGTTTAAGGCCTTTTGGGTGCTGAGGGTCTCCTACCCTCTTGCATGCCTTGTTTGGCCTTGTTTTGTGCCATGCCTTAGGGCCTTTGAGCTAATCCTTGCTTGCCCTTTTACCCACTGAAATCCAGTGGATTTTCAGTGGTTGGCATGTGGTTTTGAGGTCCTAAATCAGAGAGGGGTGACCCTCTCTCTTTTTGTCTTGTTTACTTGCATTTTTTGCCTATCAAAGGAGCATACATTTTCATACTTTCAAGGCTTGGCTCAGGCACCTTTTGGTGACTTTTAGGGCCTAGACTCTGTCCGTGGTTGGTTTGGTCACCCTTGGCATGCTTCTCATATGTGTAGTGTATTTCCATTTATGGCTCATCAAGGTAGCATGTCAATCTAGCATGTTTTAGCTCCATTTCAGTGGGTTTTTGGTCATCATTTGACATGTCATGGCTCTTTTTTTGGCTGGTTTGGTAACCTCTCACATGCTCCATATGCTTGTAGTGTAAATCTTGTTCACTAGCTTGGTTCGCATGATGTTTTGGCTCTTTATTCTAGCACATTTTGGCTTTGCTCCAACATGGTTTTGTTCATATTTTGGGCTGCCTTAGCTCTATTTTGAGGCCTCTTGGTCGAATGATGCTCGCCATGCATGCTTGTTGTGTAATAGCCTTGACTAGCTTTCAGTTTTGAGGTCTCTTACATGCTTAACTTGAGATATTTGCATATTTTGGCATCATTGGGAATGTTATTTCAGAGCATGTAGGGCTGCTATACTTGCATATTTTCCACTCTTTAAGTGCTCTTTAGAGTTATGCTTTTATGCCTATTTGTGAGCCATTGCATGAGCCCCATTTTTGTGCCTTTCAAAGCCATCATCCCAACTCATTTTGCTACTGTTTTGGCCTGCATAGGGTCTGTTTGGGGTTGGTTTGGTCATTTGAGCATCGCCTTGCATGCCTCTAGTGTAATATGCTTCACTGGCTTTCGATACTTGAGCCTTTCAACATGCATTGCGTGAGTTGTTTGCATGATTAGAAGTCATTTTGTATGCCATTTTAGTGCTGGAACACATGCCATTGTACTCCATGTTTCATCTTTTCAATGCTCTTGGAGAGTTGTATTTTGTGCATTAGGCTTGGGCCATTACATTATACATGTTTGTGTGTGTTTTGGTGCCTTGATTTCATTATCAATGGCCGCTGATTTGGACATGGCCAAGGCCTATTCATTTCGGTTTAAGTCCATTGCGCATTGAGTATGTCATGTAGTTCGTAGCATTGAGCATGCCATGTTGTTACATGATTGATCATCGCACTTGTGCATGCCATTTTCATCGCATTATGTATGTTTTTTTACCACGTGCATTGTGTATGTTAGTGTCATGAGCGTTGTGTATGCCATATAGTTCATAGCATCGTGTATGCTAGTTTGCATGTTTGCATGATCATCCCTTGCATGCTTGCATGTCCAAGTTGTGTTGCATTAAGTTGCATGATTGAGTCGCACTGTGCATGCCATGTTGTTGCATTGTGTTTGGAATAGGCGTTAGTCCAAACACGGGAAACGAGGGACGTTTCATACTCGAAGTGATGAAACGTACCTCGATTCAGTCGCCGACACTCTTGACTATACATGAAGAGTTCTAGGCTTTAGGTGTTTGTATGTGCATTCATTCCATATTGAGTTGCGCAATTCAGCCCCTCGGCCATCATGCATCGAGATGCGTGATTGGTGGCCCGAGGGTCGAGACCTACACTCCCTTGAGCTTATGTAATGATAGGGAGGGTGGTCGCGATACATGTGTTGCAAATACTTTGCCATGCCCCTTTCTTGCCCTCTGTTGCAGAAAACAGAAACCAGCAGCAAAAAGGGTCAGCGACCAGATAAAGTGGCTGGCCGACCACTTTTTCTGGTTTTCACAAAAAGTGGTCGGCAGGTGGTCTCCAAGGCCAATATCTGGTCGGCAGCATCCCTACAAATTCCCAAGGTGGAGTTTCATCTCTCTGGAGCTTGGTGCAAGTTTTCTGAGATCAATTGCAAATAGAGGCAAATCGGGGTGTCGCGAGGGATTTCCGAACAAGGCGACTCGAGCATGCATGCATCCTTTGTCATCCAAAGCAGAGCTGAGGCAGGCTACATCATATAGTTTATATGCTTATTTAATTGCTAACTTAGCTGATTTGTTAATTAGTTAGAGTTGTGTAATAATTAGCTGTAGCTTGTTATTCATTCTGTTGTGTAAAAACTAGTTTAATTAGATTAGCTTAGATTAGCTAGTTGGTTCTGTATTATTCATTCGGACCCTCCGTCGAGAGGGCACAATTATTGTAAATAAGTGTGCGTGTGTGTGATGCATGTCTTCCAACCCCCATTTCTTTCTCCCTTTTATTTATCCGCTTACGATGGTTAGTTTTAGGGCATGTTTCAATTAGCATCCTTATCACATGTTTGCATCCATTCATCTGTCTTGCATGCACCAGGCTCGGCGCATCATACTAACTGCATTGTATTTCAATTCCTGTTTGAATACATGTATCAAATTGCATTTCACATGACATTTTAGAATAGCCGAGCCTATCTTAGTTGCATTTTGTATGTGTTGCATTAGGCATTGATTTCTAACATAGCTTTTGTTTTGGCTCGGAGTACTCGGTGAGTGTTTATGCTTTAGCATCCTTGCATGTATGTGAGTGACGCCATGATAGCATGCTTGCCATGAGGCTAACTGCTTATGTGATATAACTGCCTGAATGCCTGTGGGTGAAGGTTGGATTACTTGAATTGGAACAATTCAGATTGCGAGTTTTAAGCCCACTTGAGAGTGGCAAATCACCATGTTTTCTAAGCCCACTTGAGGGTGGCAAAATCCGCATTTTAGCCTACTTGCGAGTAGCAAACCGTTTTAAAAAACAAAATGAGATGTTTTGTTCCAACTTAGGCGATCCAGTCTATACTTGTATACTGTGCGCATCACATAGTAATTCTAGGTTAATAACCGGAATAAGAGCACATGTGTTTTCAAAAACAAGATATCAGTTAGTAAAGGCCGATCTTTGATCGGGCGAGCGAGGGTGCTCATTGCATGACCTTCCCCTTTCATACCCAAGTTCCCGAGCCGAGGCAACTTTGGTGATGATGGACATGTGGCCTTAGGCACGAGTAAGGGTTTCCTAAATTTCCCAAAAATAAAATATTGAGGTGGCGACCCTGTATCTGGTGAAGCAGTCCATGTTTGGCACTTCTTTCTAAAAATCAGTTTTTCAAAATGATTTGCCGGATTTGGACTTTTTGGTGATTTATCAATCTCGCAATTGCACTTTGCAAGATCAGATTAAGAACCGTGACATTGAGTCCGAACTGTAGTGAGCCCAAAGAACAAAATGGGATTTTCCCGGGACGTTCGGGCGCGTCTACAGTTTTTGGCGACTCTGCTGGGGATTTAGAGAATTTGACTCGAACTTATGATATCTTGTTTTGACTACACTTATGTGTTTCTTTGCATTGCATGTGCATTGGTACGCCTAGGAACTGCTATTCCTGAACGGTTTGCCGGAGGCTCGCTTCGAGAAGCATGCCATAAGGCTGACAAGTTACGGGCTCTGCCACGATAGGAACACAAACCCTGGCCTTTACCGGGGCACCCTTTTGACCATTCGACCTAGTGCATATCGGAATCCATAGTGACCATCCCAAACTAGGACAGGTTGCTTACCCGATTATAGGTTGTTTAAAACTGCTGTGTGCATAGTGAAACCCTAGCTCCTGACAAAGTAGGACAGGGAAACCCTATCCCAACATAGGGGTGTTTTGGCTCTCACTTGCTTGCTATGTGCTTTTAGAGTGTGTCTCTACAGGAATGCATGTATCAATTTGCAAGTCTGGGTATCAGGCCTGTGGGCATCAGTATCAGTATTGGGAATCGGTTATATCCACGGATATATTCAGATAGATTTGGGGCGAGTGATTTCGGAAACAATGAAGCATTTGAGAACAGTATATTCAGCTTACAAACGCCAACTGTGTTGTCATGCCAATGTGTGTTGTGTTTATTTAAGCCGTTATGCTGTCGTTTTTCTGGTTGTTTATTTCCTTATTATGCTTTATTTATCTTTTTGCTAGGGTAGTTTAGCACAATTGCTTCCAACCAAGCAGATATTTCCCAAGCACTCTGGACTAGAGGTCGCAGACTCCATCGATCTAAGGATCTGATAGACGGACAACCAGTGTTCCACTCTTTACCCCCGGTTGCTAGACGGAGGTCAATAAGGCACAGTGTATCCGTACCGCGGTTGCCAGATTAGTGGTCCTTGAGTAGTCAGGTTGAGATTTCCGAGTCTACTGCAGAGACAAATATACCGACAGTTCAGTTAGATCAGGGTAGTATGGCAGGAATGGAGGAGATCATGCGTCAACTCCAAGAAAGTATGAGAACCATGCAGTAGGACGCCGCCCGTCAAGCAGAATTTGCCAAACAACAGGCCGAGGTCATGGCCCAACAGGCAGAGTTAATTGCCAGGCTACAACAGCAAACCGGAGCATCCGCTTCACACCAAGCTCCTCCCCCGCCAAGAGTGCCAATACTCGGGGAGACAGCTAATGTCCAGGAAGATACGGACATTCCAACAGGGTCGGCTCCGCCCCCAATCCTACCCCAGCTATCCAAAGCACAGACCAACCTACCGGATTCACCCTTTGAGTTCGAGGTGGACCCTACAGCGTTGAAAGTGAGCAAGCTTGAAAAGTTGTTCAAGAAATCTCAGGGTGTGAAATCCATCTAGATATTGAGGATGGGACACCGACTCGGCCGTGACGTTGCCGACCGGTTTAAGATGCCACATATTGACCGTTTCGATGGGTCTGGAGATCCCATGGTGCACCTACGATTGTTTTCAGATATTTTAAGGCCGAATGGGCCTCTCCAGATTACAGAAGCTTTCCCTGTTTGGCCGGACCCTGGGTTGTGTAGTGGCTATTTGGTATGCAAAACTGGAGGACTCCGTTAAAGAAACTGGGAGGAGATGGCTGAGCCTTCATAGCTCAATACTCCTACAATACACAGATCGAGATTACAACCCATGATCTCGAGACGACTAGGCAGGAGCCGAAGGAGAGTTTCTCCGATTTTGTGACCCGCTAGAGGGCCAAGGCCTCGATGATGACCATTAGGCCGACTGACAAAGATCAAATACGGATGGTTGTATGCAACCTCCACCAAGCTCATGCAGAAGATCATCGTCCTCCCTCTCCCCACTTTTGCTAGATCTACATGAGATTGGGGTGCAGATCGAGGACGCTTTGAAGAGGGTCTGATTGACAATGACAGAGAACAGCCCAGGAACTTTCAACCGCAGTACGAATGCAGGCACAAGCAGTGCTGCAGCTGCCAGAGCTTCAGATGTGAGCATGGTCACCACCACCACCCCAAGAACCCTTGCAGCTACACCATTCACCGGCTCATCCGGAAGTAACTCACAAACAACCAAGTACTTACCTCGAGGCCAAAGAACCTTCACTCCACTATACATGCCCCTGTCCAAAGCTCTGGGGGTTTTAATTAAGAAAGGGCACTTGAAGCCCCTGGAGCTGCGGCCATTGCCAGAAACACTTCCCCCCTCCCATAACCCAGCTAAACGCTGCACCTTTCACCAACAGCATGGTCACAACACCGACCATTGCTTTAGATTGCGTCATGAGATTCAAGATCTCGTCGACAACAGGGTGATCGTGCCTCCAGAGAAACCCAATGTCACAACCAATCCTCTCCCACCACATAACCAAGCCCCACCTCCCAAACGCATCAACTCAATCCAAACTGGGGTTGTGTCATACGACCCTATCACCCCTTCTCACCTACCCAAGCCGGAGGTGTTCATTCCTGACAGCACTGACTTGTGCGTGTTGGACATCCCGAACCCGACCTGAACTAATGGTAGTGACTATCGAAGATAGAACAGGGATGACTTCGGAGGAAAGTGGGACTGTTGATTCAGGTCTGAGGAATTTGGGAGCTTGCTGAGGAGGTACATAATCCAAGTGGTTACATTACGTCAGCAGGCCAGGTTAGCCGAATGTGGAATTGCAGTGGGGAGGTAGGATTTGCGTAATAGGGGGACGGACCTAATCAGGGGCTAGATGACTTGGCGGATCTGGAAGAGGACATTGCTAACCTTCAATTTTTCAGCGAACAAGATCCAGGAGACATGACAGTCAACTGGTTTGATTTTGATGGATCAGCAGAGGCTACAGGATGGCTTGACAACCAACCAGATGTTGTTGAAGAATCTCAGCAGGGTCCGTCAGGGACAAGGACACCAACTATGGCCAGAAGGGCCGGGAATCTGAATGCATCGCTGGAGAGCGCCGGTGCTAAGAATTTCGCTCAGGATCTGGGCATTTTGGATACAAAAGTTGTTGAACAGCAGGCTGCACTGAAGCAGTTTGAACGAGAAAGGATCGAGGGTTCTGAGAGGCCAAAAAGGCCAAAGCCCCTGTGGGGAGGAACGATGTGTGTGTAGGAATAGAACACGCTGTGAGCATAGGAACGGAAGGTGCTGTGGGTACAAGAGTAGTCGTAACGGAGCCGGACAGGTGTCTGTCGGCTGCTAGTGGCATGTGGTGGGAAGATGACGACCTATGTCTTGCCCACACAGATGAGGACTGGGGGAGTAACCAGCCGGATGATACCTGGTACATTGGCGAAGTTGATCACATGACTAGGAGCGGGCGGTATTTCAAGCCCCCACACTTAGATTAACTAGTGGCGTCCGGAAAGGACAAGGAGGCGGAGAAGCAGAAGGATAAATTGCTCGAAGAGGAGGCTGTGCTGAAACAGCTGAAGAAGATACAAGCAGACATCTCCATCTGGGGACTGCTTATGGCTTCAAGAGTACATAGACAAGCTGTCCTTTCTGCTATGGACAAGGCCAAACTTTCAATAGATACCACGCCTGAGCAGCTGGTAGGATTGGTTTTTCCGGGAGGAGCTTCCCCGACGTTGACCTTTTCTGACAAGGAACTGCCGCCTGAGGGCGCAAACCACAACAAACCCCTCTACATCTCTGTCGAGTGTAGAGAAAAATGGATACCAGTGGTTCTTGTCGACACCGGATCCGCCATTAATGTGTGCCCGTCAAGGACAGCATATGCAATCAGGTTGAAGCCCGCAGACTTTGTGCCAACTGCCCAGGTGATAAGGGCCTACGACAACACTAGTAGAGAGGTGATGGGGACTGTGCAGATTCAGACTAAGGTCGGTCGAGGACAACACGAGATTGACTTTCATGTCTTGGATGTTCCTGCGACCTTTAACTTACTCTTAGGGCGGCTGTGGCTGCACCAGGTGAAGGCGGTCTCTTCCACCCTACACCAGATGTTGAAATACCCCCACGGGAAGGGGGTGGCTATAGTTTTTGGGAATTCGTCAATCCATCCACCGCCAGAGGTGTCTACACCGGTTTTGGAAATTGAGCATGGCACGGAGGATATGTTCCTGTCAGGGTTTACCCTCGCCGAGGCCCGGGTTGTACAGAACATCTTGGCTGTTGACGAAGGGTTATATGTCAGCGCACAGTCAGTGTACCTCATGAACAGGCTCCAACACATCCCCGGGATGGGATTAGGGAAGAGTGGCCGGAAAGGCATTGTAGTGTCGACCGAAGTGTCGCATAACCCGCATACCTTTGGTTTGAGTTATCTGCCCACCAAAGAGGACTGGGTGAGGAAAGGCAAGCAGATGGCTGGGAGAGCCAGAGCAAAGCAGGCGGGGAAGCCTTATGAGTTAATGCACCGACCCATCCAGGGTACCCTTAACAGACGCTTTGTCCGGGAGGGGGAGGACTTTCCATTCTGCGGCTTCCCAGAACCATAGTTGTGATACCCCTGTTCCACGATTTGTTAATTGGTCCTTAATGTGAGTATGATTATGTGTCTAATGTGATTTTGTGTGCCATTATGTGAAAATATGTGGTTTTGAATTTCTATCTGTTCACCGTAGGAATATCTGTTTGATTATCTACTTTGAGAATTAAATTGAAGGCCTTATCGGCCACCGAAACCAAAATTGATTGCGCCATTATGATTGGCATAAGTTTTAGAGCCTACGCTGAAGTTTAATTGAAAAATTGATTCGGACCAGATTAAACTGATTGAATTGATGAATTAGTGCCCAAATTATTATATTATTATTATTATTATTATGATAATTATTATTAAAAAAATGTTAGTGGGGCTTGTTGTATGAGGGCACTACACTCTCCTTTAACCCTTTTGAACTCAAAAATCTGAGATAGACAATTGTGAGAGCGAGAGGGCCGGCCATAGTGAGAGAAAGGGGGAGAAATTGTGTAATTTTTGACTCAAGCTTGGAATTTGAAGTCTAGTTCAAGAATTAACCATAGATTGGGCTTCTAGGTAAGCATTGATTCTTGAATTCATGAGTTTAAGGTGTAATCTTGTGTGTTCAAAGCTAATTATGGTCAAGAGCATGTTCTGAATTATTTTGTTGAATTGGAAGACATATATGCATGCATGTATGTAATTGTTTGGAATTTGCATAATTGAGCTTGGAATCCATGTGAATTGTAGTTAAAGCTCATGTATAATCACCATTGGTATCATCTAAATTGAGAATGGGAGCTAGACATCACATGCATGTACAATCTATGAAGATAAGAGCTTTGATGAAATGTGTATGTTAGAATTGAGTTTGGTGTCAATTTGAGTCATGCATGTGTTAAATCTTTGAAATTGATCTCCATGATGATGTGTTTTGGTGTTTATACCATGTTAGTACAAGTATGTGTGGAATTGGATCTATAAAATGCATGAATTGTTAGTTGAAAGTCGAAATGGAGCTCAAGAACACAATCTGGATTTTCCAGAATTTTGAGGTCCGCTCGAGCGTAAATTTCATGCTCCCAGTACTTTTGCAGACTTGGTGTCCGCTCGAGCGAGGTATTTCACGCTGGGAGGGGGAACTTTGTAGTCAGGCTTTCCGCTCGAGCTATTTTTCATGCAAACCAGTACTTTTGCAGGCCTTAAGGGTCCGCTCAAGCGGGGGAGTCCACGCTCGAGCGGGGACCCTGTTTCTGAAATTTTGTTTCCGCATTCCATGTTTCATTTTCCGTTCTCTTTCACTTGCAAGCACTCTTAGGCATGTGTTGAGCATGAAATGAATTAAAGAGATAAGAATGAAGCCTAAAGAGGAAAATGTGAATCAAAGAACGGATTAATTAATTGTGACCATATGTGTTATGTGATGTGTAGGGTCAAGCTCCAGGGCAAATCCACAAGCTGATCACTGTGAGTAATATTGACATATGTTATTGTTCAATTGCTACTTCTATGTAAGTTTTGTAAAATTCATTAATTTGAATGATGGATACAGTTTGATCTGAATGTTTGAAAGGCCTATGTGCCAGTTTGATATGGAAGTCTGAAAGGCCTATGAGCTAGTTTGATCTAAATGTTTGAAAGGCCTATGTGCCAGTTTCATATAGAAGTCTGAAAGGCCTATGTGCCAGTTTGATATGAAAGTTTGAAAGGCCTATGAGCCAGTTTGATCTGAAAAGTTTGAAGGGCATAAGAGCCAGTTTGATATATAAGGCTAAGAGCCAGTCTGATATACAGGCCTAAGAGCCAGTCTGATATGAAAGTTTGAAAAGGCCAAAGGCCAATTGACATGAATGAATTAGGCCTAAGGCCATCTATTGTATAATGTTTCAATGCATTTCCCTTACTTGATATTATTCACTTGGCTTTCGCTCACGCTCATTCATGTGTTTGTAGGTGAGCCAAGAGAGGTCCAGACCCAGCCCCAGTAAAGCCTAAGTGGATCAACAATAGGTTTGGAGAGTCAGCCCTCGTGTCTCACGCACGAGACCCATCTTCGCCTTTTGTTATCTATTATATTTTGTCATGTTGGCAGAGTTTTGTATATGTGTTTATAGTTAATGGGTTGACTTAGTTTTGTATGATCCTATCTGTACAGAACCTTTGATACTTTAATCTGCAGTGACTATTAATGTTTATATGTATGACTTGTTGACGTGCCATGTAAGCACAACTCTAAGGGCAAAGTTTTTAAATTGCTTCCATTTGGCCCCCATTAACTCTGTTAAAATACGTATGGTTTGATTTGAGGCCGTAGTTAGTCTCACAATTACTGCCTGGTTATGTCCTTAACCCACGGGGGCGGGTTTGGGTCATAACAGAGTGGTATCAGAGCATGAGTTAACAACTCACACACTTGTCCAAAAGAGCAATAAGCGTCTAGAAAAGATCTAGGATGCATTCATGTGATAAGTCTGAATTTGAAAGCATCAAGTATATGCTTAAATGTTCTGATGTGAACAACTAGGTGTTATAATCTGTGATTTACTTGCATTACAATTAATTGAATATGTCTGCTCTTGTTATATGCATATTTGTGAACTTTTTGTATAAAATATAATGCAAGTTTAATCAGATGGTGAGAACAAGAGGTGATGAGATAGAGGAATCTTCTACTGCCAGACTGGATAGAATGGAAAGACTGATTCAGGAAATGGCAGAGACATTGGGACAACAACAAGAATGGCAGCAACAGTGGCAGCAACCACATCCTCCACAACCACCTCCGGCACCTCCTGTGCCAGATAATCAGAACGATGACCGAATCATAACTCTCACCAAAGAGTTCAAGAAGATGAAACCGCCATAGTTTCATGGTGGATTGGATCCTTTGAAAGCTAAAGCTTGGGTCCTCGGCATTGAAAAACTGTTTGAAGTATTTCCGTGTTCGGATACACAGAAGTGCTTCTAGCCACCTTTATGCTAGAAGACGAAGCAAGAAGATGGTGGATGTTAATGCGTGAGATTACAAAGATACTGACTGGGCAAAATTTCTAGAAATCTTCTATGACAAGTACTTCCTGCACTGTGTTTGAGATAGGAAAGTGGCTTGACTGTAGCCGAGTATAAGGCCAAATTCACGAATTGGCCAGGTTTGCACCACATGTAATTGATACTGACTATTAGAAGGCGAGACACTTTGAAGGTGGGCTTCGAAGTGACATCCTTGAAAGAGTGAATGTCTTAAAGTTGGAAACCTACATTGGAGTGCTAGACAGGGCCATCATATCATAGGCCAACATAGCTAGACAAGCCAAGCCAACAACAGAATGGAAAGGTAACAAAAGACAAGGCTTCTTTTCAAAGAAGAAGTTTTTGAAAAAGCAAAACACGGGCTCCTCAAATACCTCGAATTCTTCCCAAGACACATCTCCCATGTGCAACATTTGCAGCAAAAGGCACCGTGGGGGTTTGTTAGTGTGTCAGGGGCTGTTTCAAGTGTGGTAAACAAGGGCACATGGCCCGAGATTGCAATCAAAATGGAGGAAAGAAAGCTGCTAGTTCCACTGCATCGACCCCAAAGCCAGGAAACACTTTGAGATCCGCTACCACCGGGGATACCGTGAGACAGGGAGAGTTTTTGCGCTTGTTCGGGCGATACACGGAATGCCAACGCAGTTGTCTCAGGTACATTTCTATATGTAATCGGGATGCCTTTGTGTTAATTGACTCTGGATCAACGCATTCATTTGTAACATATGCATTTGCATCTAGACTGAATAGACCCTTAGAATTACTGCCATATCTGCTATGTGTGTCTGCTCCAGCTAGGGAATCTGTATTGTGTGAATCTATATACCAGTTTTGTGATATGCGTGTTGAGGATGCTATCCTATATGTAGATTTGTTGCCCTTGAACTTTAGGCATTTCGATGTAATTTTGGGTATGGATTGGTTGACCAAGTATTGTGCCACCATTGATTGTGTGACAAAACGAGTAGTATTTAAACCACCGAAACAGAAAGAGATTGTGTTTGTGGGTAATGGGGTAGTGCCTCCACCATATTTGATATCTGCAATGAAAGCATGTAAACTGATCAGGAAGGGGTGTCAGGGTTATTTGTGCTATGTGTTGACTGAAGAATCTGTGAATGCTGAATTGAATGATATCCCTATTGTTAGAGAATTTCCGGATGTGTTTCCAAATGAATTGCCAGGGGAATTGTAGTAGACAGGGAGATAGAGTTTACAATTGAGACTATGCCAGGCACCCAACCTATTTCTAAAGCTCCCTACAAATGGCTACCACTGAAATGAAAGAATTGAAAGAACAGTTGCAAGACCTGCTTGACAAGGGGTTTATCGGACCTAGAACTTCGCCTTGGGGTGCACTAGTATTATTTGTGAAAAAGAAGGATGGAACTTTGCGTTTGTGCATCGAGTACTAGGAACTGAATAAGGTAACGATAAAGAATAAGTACCCCCTACCCCGTATTGATGATTTATTTGACCAGTTGCAGGGATCACAGGTGTTTTCCAAGATTGATTTGAGGTCCGGGTACCATCAGTTGAAAGTAAAGGCAGAAAATGTTGAGAAAACAGCGTTTAGAACAAGGTATGGTCATTTTGAGTTTCTTGTTATGCCATTTGGAGTGACTAATGCTCCGGCAGCATTTATGGACTTAATGAACCGTATTTTTAAGACCTACCTTGATGAATTTGTCGTAGTCTTTACTGATGACATTTTGATATACTCTGAAGATGGATCTGAACATGAACAGCATTTGAGAACTGTCCTGCAAATACTTAGGGAAAGGAAATTGTTTGCTAAACTAACGAAATGTGAGTTTTGGTTGGATGAAGTTGTTTTCCTAGGGCATGTGATCAACAAGGAGGGAATTTCAGTAGACCCACAGAAAATAGAGGCGATTGTGAATTGGCCTACATCGACAAATGTGACAGAACTCTGCAGTTTTATGGGTTTAGCTGGATACTACAGGAGGCTTGTGAAAGATTTTTCAAAAATAGATGTGCCTCTTACCCAACTGACACGCAAGGGGCAACCTTTTGAGTGGAACGATGAAAGAGAATCAGCCTTTCATGAATTGAAAACAAGATTGACCACCGCACCGATTTTGACACTACCTTCAGTACGGAAAATTTTGTGATCTTCAGTGATGCATCTTATAAAGGTTTGGGTTGTGTGTTAATGCAGAACGGAAAGGTTATTGCTTACGCCTCCCGACAGTTGAGACTGCACTAGAAAAACTACCCAACACATGACTTAGAATTGGCCGCAGTTGTTTTTGCTTCGAAAATCTGGCGGCATTATTTGTATGGGGCAAAGTGTGAAGTCTACACAGATCACAAGAGCCTGAAATACTTCTTTACACAGAAAGAGTTGAATATGCGACAGAGGAGATGGCTTGAGCTGATAAAAGACTATGATCTTGAGATTTAGTACCACCCCGGGAAAGCCAATACAGTTGCTGATGCCTTGAGCAGAAAATCGATAGGGGGTTTGGCTTGTTTGCTTACTGAACAGAAGGAGATTCTGCAAGATTTTGAGAAGTCTGAAATTCAAGTGGTATTGTGTAAAAAGGGCAGATTGATAGCCGCTATCTCAGCTGAACCAGCAATCATTGATGAAATCAAGCAAAAATAGAAAGAGGATGAATTCCTCAAGAAAGTGATTGATGAATTTGAGACAAGTCCGAGGGCAGAGTTCAGTATTGAAAGTGAAGTGTTGAAATTTCGAAACCGAATGTGTGTTCCAAACATTCCGGAACTCAAGAAGAGGGTTTTAGATGAAGCCCAGCCCAGATCTGTATTTGCTATGCATCCGGGCAACAATAAAATGTACCGAGATTTGAAACAAACCTATTGGTGGCCTAAAATAAAGAAAGAGATTGCAGAATATGTGTCCAAGTGTCTTCAGTGTCAGCAAGTTAAGGCTGAACATCAAAAACCAGGCGGTCTACTTCAACCTCTCCCTATTCCTGAATGGAAGTGGGAACATGTGACTATGGATTTCGTTGTTGGCCTACCTCGGACCTCTCGAGGTATGGATTCTATTTGGGTTGTAGTTGATAGACTGACTAAATCTGTACATTTTCCGCCTGTCAAAACTACATTTAATGCTTATAGATTGGCTACTATTTATGTTGAGGAGATTATCCGTTTACGGAGTTCTGGTATCTATTGTGTCGGATAGAGATCCGAAATTTGTATCTAGTTGTGGAAGAGTTTGAAGGAAGCTATGGGAACAGAACTAAGGTTCAGTACTGCATTCCACCCGCAGATAGATGGGCAATCAGAATGAACAATACAGACTTTGGAAGATATGCTTCGGATGTGTGCCTTGGATTTTCAGGGGAGTTGGGAAGATTATTTGCCACTTGCAGAATTTGCTTATAATAACAGCTTCCACTCCAGCATCAGTATGGCACCATACGAGGCTTTGTATGGTAGGAGGTGTAGATCGCCTATTTGCTGGACAGAGGTCGGAGATAGAGCTTTACTTGGGCCTGAAATTGTGCAAGACACTTTTGAGAAAATCAAGATTATTCGACAAAGGCTCAAAACAGCTCAGGACCGACAGAAGAACTATGCAGATGTTCGGAGAAGACCTCTTGAGTATGAGGTTGGTGACCATGTGTTTCATCGTGTCTCCAATGAAAGGCCAAGTCAGGTTTGGAAAGAAGGGCAAGTTGTCGCCCCGTTACATTGGGCCGTTTCAGATTTTGGAAGAAGACTTGGTCCAGTTGCTTATAGAGTTGCTTTGCCACGCGGATTTGAACAAATCCATAATGTGTTTCATGTGTCGATGTTGAGGGGTTACCTCCGAGACCCGTTTCATGTGATTGATTATCACCGGGTAGCTATTGATGAGAATATGGAACATGCCGAATGGCCGGAACGAATTGTTGATCGGAAAGTGAAACAATTGAGAAGCAAGTCCATCCCAATGGTAAAAGTAGAATGGAAGGAACATTATGGGATGGATGCTACGTGGGAAAAAGAGGAGGAAATGCCACTACGCTATCCACATTTGTTTCCCGACGAAGGTAAATTAAGTTTGGAGGACCAAACTTCCTAAAAGGGGGAAGACTGTGATATCCCTGTTCCGTGATTTGTTAATTGGTCCTTAATGTGAGTATGATTATGTGTCTAATGTGATTTTGTGTGCCATTATGTGAAAATATGTGGTTTTGAATTTCTATCTGTTCACCGTAGGAATATCTGTTTGATTATCTACTTTGAGAATTAAATTAAAGGCCTTATCGGCCACCGAAACCAAAATTGATTGCGTCATTATGATTGACATAATTTTTAGAGCCTACGGTGAAGTTTAATTGAAAAATTGATTCGGACCAGATTAAATTGATTGAAACTGATGAATTAGTGCCCAAATTATATATTATTATTATTATTATTATTATTATTATTATTATTATTATATTATTATTTTAAATGTTAGTGGGGCTTGTTGTATGAGGGCACTACACTCTCCTTTAACTCTTTTGAACTCAAAAATCTGAGATAGACAATTGTGAGAGAGAGAGGGCCGGCCATAGTGAGGGAAAGGGGGAGAAATTGTGTAATTTTTACTCAAGCTTGGGAGTTTGAAGTCTAGTTCAAGAATTAAACCATAGATTGGGCTTCTAGGTAAGCATTGATTCTTGAATTCATGAGTTTAAGGTGTAATCTTGTGTGTTCAAAGCTAATTAATGGTCAAGAGCATGTTTTGAATTTATTTTGTTGAATTGTAAGACCATATATGCATGCATGTATGTAATTGTTTGGAATTTGCATAATTGAGCTTGGAATCCATGTGAATTGTAGTTAAAGCTCATGTATAATCACCATTGGTATCATCTAAATTGAGAATGGGAGCTAGACATCACATGCATGTACAATCTATGAAGATAAGAGCTTTGAATGCATAAATGTGTATGTTAGAATTGAGTTTGGTGTCAATTTGAGCCATGCATGTGTTAAATCTTTGAAATTGAGCTCCATGATGATGTGTTTTGGTGTTTATACCATGTTAGTACAAGTATGTGTGGAATTGGAGCTATAAAATGATCATTAGTTGAAAGTCGAAATGGAGCTCAAGAACACAATTTAGATTTTCCAGAATTTTGAGGTCCGCTCGAGCGGGAGAACCCCCGCTCGAGCGTAAATTTCGTGCTTCCAGTACTTTTGCAGACTTGGTGTCCGCGCGAGCGGGGTATTTCACGCTGGAGCGGGGAACTTTGTAGTCAGGCTTTCCGCTCAAGCGCCCTATTTCACGCTCGAGCTTATTTTTCATGCAACCAGTACTTTTGCAGGCCTTAAGGGTCCGCTCAAGCGGGGGAGTCCACGCTCGAGCGGGGACCCTGTTTTCTGAAATTTTGTTTCCGCATTCCATGTTTCGTTTTCCGTTCTCTTTCACTTGCAAGCACTCTTAGGCATGTGTTGAGCATGAAAATTGAATTAAAGAGATAAGAATGAAGCCTAAAGAGGAAAATGTGAATCAAAGAACGGATTAAATTAATTGTGACCCATATGTGTTATGTGATGTGTAGGGTCAAGCTCCAGGGCAAATCCACAAGCCGATCACTGTGAGTAATATCTGACATATGTTATTGTCCAATTGCTACTTCTATGTAAGTTTTGTAAAATTCATTAATTTGAATGATGGACACAGTTTGATCTGAATGTTTGAAAGGCCTATGTGCCAGTTTGATATGGAAGTCTAAAAGGCCTATGAGCCAGTTTGATCTGAATGTTTGAAAGGCCTATGTGCCAGTTTGATATGGAAGTCTAAAAGGCCTATGAGCCAGTTTGATCTGAACGTCTGAAAGGCCTATGTGCCAGTTTGATATGAAAGTTTGAAAGGCCTATGAGCTAGTTTGATCTGAAAAGTTTGAAGGGCCTAAGAGCCAGTCTGATATACAGGCCTAAGAGCCAGTCTGATATGAAAGTTTGAAAAGGCCAAAGGCCAGTTGACATGAATGAATTGGGCCTAAGGCCGTCTATTATATAATGTTTCAATGCATTTCCCTTACTTGATATTATTCACTGGGCTTTCGCTGACGCTCATTCATGTGTTTGTAGGTGAGCCAAGAGAGGTCCAGACCCAACCCCAGTAAAGCCTAAGTGGATCAACATAGGTTTTGGAGAGTCAGCCCTCGTGTCTCACGCTCGAGACCCATCTTCGCCCTTTTGTTATGTATTTATATTTTGTCATGTTGGCGGAGTTTTGTATATGTCTGTATATAGTTCATGGGTTGACTTAGTTTTGGATGATCCTGTCTGTACAGAACCTTTTGATACTTTAATTTTGTAGTGAGTTATTAATGTTTATATGTATGACTTGTTTGACGTGCCATGTAAGCACAGCTCTAAGGATAAAGTTTTTAAATTGCTTCCGTTTGGCCCCCATTAACTCTGTTAAAATACGTATGGTTTGGTTTGAGGCCGTAGGTAGTCTCACGATTACTGGCCGGTTATGTCCTTAACCCACGGGGACGGGTTTGGGTCATGACAATGGTTGAATGCAGAGAAGCATCGCTTGCCAGGGTTTGACATCTTCTTTGACCTGCAATTATCTGGGGGTGATGTTGCCGAAGAGCAGACAGACCCATTTGCTAAAGTTGAGCAGTATGAGGGAGTGGATTCCGAGAGCACTGAGATTGAAATGGGGGTACCACTGGCTCTTGTCTACTTTCAGATCCTCCAATCCTACAGAAGTGCTTGGGGGATAACTTCTCGGTGTCCATGATTGGGAATGAAATGGCTGCGAGCCCACCTTCAAACATTTTGGATGCATCCATCGCACCCTCCCTCATTTGGCAGTACGAGGAGGGATTTTTATCAAGCAGCACCGGGTCAGGTAGTGAGCCGAAATCTGATTCCACCGAGTCTGTGGAGTCGGAATTAGGTTCCAGCTCGTCTGAGTCTGAGTCCGGTATTCCTGGGGGTGACAACCCGAATTCCACAGTCTTGTCTAGGTCGTCTTTTTCTTTCTCTTTTGATTCTGTTGTAACAGAGGAATCGGACGATTTGGAAGTGATTAATGAGAATGGAATGGCTGTGGTTTCTGAGTACTTTTTCTGTGCCTTTCATTTATTGTATTAATCAGGACTTTCAAATTTTGATGAAACGACGAGGAAGAAATCCTCTGGTTTTATAACGATTAATTGATCAAGAGCATGAGAGATTTGTTAAACCTTTGGTTAATGAAATCACTACAGTTAATGTTGGTACTAAGAAGGACCCGCGGCTGGTCCAGATCGGGTCCACGTTGTCTTCGGAGGAACGCGAGCGCTTAGTCGCTTTATTAAAAGATTTCAAAGATGTTTTCACGTGGTTCTACGAAGACATGCCTGGAATTGATCCTGAGATTGTACAGCACCGGATCCCTCTTGACCCAAAGGCCCGACCCGTTAAACAGAAACTCAGAAGGATCCGCCCAGACTGGGCTCTCAAGATTGAAGAAGAGGTCACCAAGCAAATTGACGCAGGGTTCCTGCTGGTATCTGAGTACCCAACTTGGCTGGCTAACATAGTTCCGGTGCCGAAGAAGGATGGCAGGATTTGGGTATGTGTGGATTTTAGGGATCTGAACAAAGCCAGTCCGAAGGACGACTTTCCTTTGCCGCAATCGATGAATTAGTGGATTTCACTACTAGGCATGCGCTGCTTTCGTTCATGGATGGTTTTCTGGCTACAATCAGATATTGATGGCACCCGAAGACCGGAGAAGACTGCTTTCACCACCCCGTGGGGGACATATTGCTATAGGGTGATGCCATTTGGGTTGAAGAATGCTGGAGCTACATATCAACGGGCCGCGACCACGATATTACGACATGATCCAAAAGAGGTTGAGGTGTACGTGGACGACATGATTGTCAAGTCCAAAGAAAGAGAGGGCCACTACACCGCCTTGCAAAAGTTCTTCCAAAGGATCAGAATTTCGGTTGCGGCTGAATCCTCAGAATGTACGTTTGGTGTTACAGCAGGGAAAATGCTGGGGTTCTTGATTACACAGAGAGGTATCGAAGTCGACCCTTCCAAAATCAAGGCCATCTTAGAAATGCCACCACCAAGGACTGAAAAGGAGGTGCGAGGCTTTCTAGGTAAAGTGCAATTCATAAGACGGTTTATTGCAAAATTAACCTTGACTTGTGAACCACTCTTTGGTCTCCTGAAGAAAGGAAAGAAATTCCAATGGGACGGCCGATGCCAAGCTGCTTTTGAACAGATCAAGCAATACTTACAGAACCCACCGTGTTGTCACCCCTGAGCCGGGGAAACCGTTGATTTTGTACCTTTCAGTGACTGAAACTACAATGGGCTGCATGCTTGCACAGGAGTCTGAGGACAAGTGGAAGCTATCTACTACCTGAGCAAGAAGATGTTGGATTACGAGACCCGCTACACTCCACTCGAGAAGGCTTGTTTGGCCTTGGTATGGGCTACCAGGAAGCTGCGGCACTACCTGTTAGCTCACTCTGTAATGTTGGTTTCAAGATTAGATCCCATCAAATATCTCTTCGAGAAACCAGCACTTACGGGTAGGCTAGCCCGTTGGTTGCTTCTGCTTTCCGAATTCGATCTGAAGTATGTGACTCGCAAGTCAGTAAAGGGGAGAGCGGTAGCGGAGTTCCTAGCCGATCACCCAGTTGAAGGGGATGAAGCAGTTGAGTACTTATTCCCAGACGAGGCTATTTTGCATATCGAAGATGAAACTTGGACGATGTACTTTGACGGACCGTCAAACCAGTACGGGTATGGGATAGGGGTGTTGTTGATAGCACCCGATGATTCCCGTATCCCTCTAGCATTTAAACTCCGTTTCAAAGTCTCGAACAACGAAGCAGAGTATGAAGCATGCATTGTTGGTTTAGAAGCCGCCCTAGAACTAGGGGCAAAATGGTTGGACGTCATCGGGGACTCGAACCTGTTGTATCTCAAGCTAAAGGAGACTGGAAAGTCAAAGAAGAAAAGATGAGAATCTACCATCAGACCTTGGACTTGTTGATTCCTCGGTTTGAGAAGCTGAACTTCGCTCATCTGTTAAGAGAGAACAACAGGTTCGCAGATTCACTAGCAACTCTATCTTCCATGATAGACATCCCTTTTGGAGTCCGGATGCGTCCGATCATCATTGACCAAATTTGTGCCGGCTTACGAGTGATTGCTGCCATAGAGAGGTTCAAGATGAGAACCCTGGTATTACGATGTCTGGAACTTCTTGGAGAAAGAAGCGTATCCACCAGGGGCAAATGCCAAGGATAAAAGGGCAATCAGAAGAATGGCTGCTCAGTTCATCATCTGCGGGTAAACTGTATAAGAGAGGTCATCTGGGAATGCATAAACTGTGTTGATGCGAAGAATCGAAGAGCCTGATGGAGGCCATCCATGGAGGAGAGTGTGGAGCGCACATGAGGGGTGATGCTAGCTCGGAAGATTCTCAGACAAGGTTACTACTGGTCCACCATGGAGGAGGATTGTATGGCTTTGTTCGGCGATGCCACAAATGTCAGATCCATGCAAACCGCATGAACATCCCGCCGTCGAAGCTGTACAATATGACTTCGCCATGGCCATTTTCAGTTTGGGGAATCGATGTGATCGGGGCTGTCACTCCGAAGGGGTCTAATGGGCATGAGTTCATTCTGGTCGCGATAGACTATTTCACAAAGTGGGTTGAGGCCCAATCTTATGCGGTGTTGAAGGCTTCACATGTTGCGAAGTTCATCAGGAACAACATCATCTGTCGCTACGGGTCCCGAACGAGATTATTTCAGATAACGGTTCCCACTTCAAGAAGGAAGTGATTGACTTGTTGGAAAAATACAACGTGGCTTTTCATAAGTCATCCACATATCGGCCGCAGACCAACGGAGCAGTTGAGGCCGCCAACAAGAACATCAAACACATTTTGCAGAAGATGGTGGAAACCTACCGGGACTGGCCAGATAAGTTGCCATTTGCTCTGTGGGGCTACCGGACTTCAATTAGAACTTCTACTGGGGCGACTCCGTATTCATTGGTTTATGGGATGGAGGCCGTTCTACCTATCGAAATTGAGGTTCCGTCATTACGAGTACTGGCTGAGTGCCAGATAGCTGAGGCAGATTGGCAGCAGAGCAGGTTTGAAGAACTCATGCTCTTTGACGAGCGAAGGCTGAAAGCACTGTACCATGTTCAGGGTTATCAACGAGAATTGCCAGGGCTTTAACAAGAAGGTTAAGTCCAGGAATTTGAAAGAAGGAGATTTGGTGCTCAAAGACAACCGAGCTCCCATCCACGACCCTAGGGGCAAGTTCAGACCCAATTGGACTGGTCCTTACATCATAAGTCTATCTGGTCGGGTGGAGCTGTCGTTCTGATGGACCTAGATGGCCTAGAGTTCTCACACCGATCAACATGGACAAGTTGAAGAAATATTACCCCTGAGAGGCTCGCTAGGCCGAAAACCCGAAAGGGCGACCTAGGCAAAAGTTAGAGCACAGAAAATTTGAAATTATAAAAACTGAGCTCGCAAGGTTGAAAACCCGCAAAGGGCGGCCTTGGCAAAAGTTAGAGCGTAAAAGGTGAGGGTTAATACACGAGTGAACCTGAGCCGAACTACGTAAGGCTTGATTCCCATCTTTGGGATACGTAGGCAACTTCATCTTGAAGTCCAGCCATAAACATTTCCCCGATCAACTTTGTCCATGTGATCATGTGGTCATCTTTGTCATTCTGCATTAAGAGCTCGGTTGTGATCTCCGTGCAGTGCTATTCAGACTAGGGGCAACTTTCCAGTTGCCGGGATCCGGGGTTGTACATCTCAGTGACAGATCTCAGGCGTGTCCAGTTCTGATCCATATCGAAAATGGTTTTGAAAAGTTTTAATAAAAGTTGATTTTGCTCAAATTAATCTTTTTACAACTTAGACCATTTTTGGACCAAACGGGAAATTTTCAGTACCCACAACCTTCAATTTATTGATTTCAGTACAGAGTTCTCCTGCTCTTGCATACAAATTGAAGTTGCTTTTTATTACACTCATAAAGAAAACTTGAAAGTTCTGATTAAAGCAAATAAATCAGGGGCATAGTCAGGTGTTCCCGCGTCCCCTCCCAGAGCTGGTCGAAGCCTCTGATGCCAAGCTGGGCCCAATCTGTGCCTCTTCATTGAGCCAATCTATGCACTCATCAGAAAGGGTGTAACTGAAAGTGGGAGCGGGGGCCAGAAGCTCTCTCGTCCTCCATGCCGTGGCATACCGAGCTAGCTGTGCGCCTCGGACCGGAAATGCAGCTGGGTACTCTATCCCCTCTGCCGGGCAAATCTGATCATGGCCGAACTGGCGCTGGAACCGGAAAGGAAAGTAGAACACGCAGTGTGTCAGGCCAATCAACTGAATCCCGGTCTGCCGGGACATGCTGTAGCTCATTGCCGGTAGATTGAGCCAAGGACAACGCCAAGCAATACGGTCTGCGGACAAACTGCACATCCAGTCGAACCACCATCCCTCATCAAGGGCATCGACTAGACGTCGCCGGAAGAAGTAGCCGCGAGCTGAGTATGCTGGGCAAGAGTCCACAACCTGCAACTTGTCCATCAACCACACCTGGGGAGGGATGGAAAATGAGAGATTAAAGAATAGAGAGTGTACGATGAGAGAAAAGTGAGAAAAGGGTTTTGAGAGAAAAATCGAGCCTGAGGGCCGAGTGATGTGAGCAATATATGTGAGAAGGGTGGGAAACATTACCTGCAGCAGTAGTGGACTCCCGCGAATCTGGTCGTCTCCCGGCGATGGAAAGCATCCAAGCCCATCAATGTCTCGGCCAATGTCATGGCAATGCAGCTCTTGCCCTCTTTCAAGCCTTGGGCAACTTCGATCAAACGAACGCTAGGCCCACTGAAGCCTGGGGCAAGCAAAAAGTGAGACAACATGCACAAGCAAAGGGCATGTCGCCGAAAACCTTGCCAGTGGTGATCACCGCGGTCACCGGCATTGGAAAAACGATGAATCAAGCTGAGGATGTCCAATTCTCCGTCGCGGGTCGTGCATGCATAGTGAGCCCACACATTCGTCCTAAGGCTTGGGCGTGGCCGAAGCGAAGCTGGGGCAAGATTTCTTCGTTGCGCTCGGATTCCATCAAAGCTTGGAAGTCTTCGAAGGTAGGACACATCTCTTGCCCGCCAAAACTAAAGACATGTGTTACCGGGTTCCAAAACCTTGCCGCGGCATGGAGAAACGGAAGGTGCAGCGGAGTGCGACTCAGCGTGAATAGTGCATTTATGCCGAAGCCTCGGAAGTTCAACTTTTCCGAGCCATCTAAGGTAGCAATCCAAGTTGTGAGATTTTGGATGAGAAATGCCTCCATTTTGATGTAAAACTGAGATGGAATGAGAGAACCACGAAGCTGGAACTTTTATGGAGGATAAGGCACTGTTTGGAGGACAAGTGTCAAAAATCTGGAGGTCACCATGCCAACTGGTCGGCCGACCACTTTTTCTGGTCGGCCAGCCAGTTTTTCTGGTCGGCCGACCACATAACTGGTCTACTGAGCAAAAAACTGGTCGGCCAGCCACTTTTGGTGGTCGGCCATGGAGAAAACTGGTTTTTGGCCTTTTCCTAGTCTCTAGAAGAGAGCTCCTAGCCTTTCCATGTGTTGGGAGTGTTGAAGGTCCGAGTTTACCTCTGTTTCGGATGCGTTCCGTCGCCCCGTTGTCCGAAATGCATTTGCTTATCGAGTTGTTAAGTTTTGCTTATCGAGTTGTTAAGTTTGCTTATCGAGTTGTTAAGTTTTGCTTATCGAGTGTTAAGTTTTGCTTATCGAGTTGTTAAGTTTATCGAGTTGTCGAGTTTTGTTCATCGAATTGTTGCTCTTTGTTTATCAAATTGTCGAATTTGCTTATCGAGTTGTAAACTTGCTAAGGTTTTGTTGTTTCTTAGTGAGTTAAGCTGTTTAGTTTGCTATGTTGGCTCATTACCTGACTTGGCAATGTACAATGCTCGATTTCCATTCAATCTCATTTTTGTGCAAAATGATGCGATGCGATGCTAAGAATGCAAAATACAACACTTTTTGAACAAAAAGCTGTTTCATTCCATCATAGCTTCTTTTGTTACAACATTTTACAACAGGGTACAAGTTTTAAAGAAAATAAAACTGCCTAAAGCTGATGTGCTACAACTACTAGTAAAAAAAAAAAAAAGAAAATAAAGCAAGAACATCTGCATCAGTGCTGTCAGGCTCAAGATCGGGAGGCTCTCTTCATCCTCTTCGGCTGAGCAGCCTCTGCACCACCTCCACCAGCACCACCATCCGAATCGGAGCTGCCGTCCTCGGAACCCTCCCCGGCATCACCTCCACTCTCAGAACCGGAGCCAGAGTCCTCCTCTCTGCCTGCGGATGTCTCCGACTGAGGATGCGCAGACTCCTCCTCCTCGCTGGACTCCTCATCATCTCTGATAGGCGCTCTACGCCTACCTCGGCTGCGAGTCGAGTCCCTCTCCCAGCCCTCGAGAAGGCCTGGATGGCCCAGCCTGTAGTGGTGGGACCTGAAAAGGACAGTTTGAGTGCATTAGCTAGTCTGTATATCAGATGCAGATGCAAGAATGATACATAGAGTGTGTGCATGCAGATACAGTATATGAATGTGGTGTGTGTCAGATGTGCTCTACACATGCAGTCAACCAATGTAGTGAAATATTCAATTTCAGTATGTCATCAGAAGTATGATAAATGCAAAAATTGAAAAGTACCGAACGCCGGCGATGAACAAAATGTCTCCCTCCGCAGGACCATGCCTCGAGCGAGGCCACCACTCCGAGCAACCCATCAGTGTACTCTCTGGGAGGCTGCAGACGCAAGTGCAAGTCATCAGTAATGAATGAATGTCTAAATATCTGAGTGATAAATCAAAACTGTAAAGCATAACGGTGGCGAGTCAGGGTCACTGACGTATTGATGATCGGGCAATAGAGGCTCCGATGGAATTGGGTAGGATGTCCTATACCGCCAGCCTGTCAGCTCGGTCGAAAGATCCGGCCACCCAGCATACTGGTAAGTCGGGGGGATCTCTCTAGCCCCACCCCTCGAGTGCCGGCCCTGCTAGTCGAAGGGGTATTTGCAGCCCGTGCTCCACTTGATGATGGCATGCCAACGACCCTCCTTGTGGGAGTACGAACACCTGTCAGTGGAGGCATCAAGTATGTGTGGCGGTAGGTCTTGTACTCCCCCTCCTCCAGGAACAGAGCTGCATCAGTGCCCAACATAAGGTCGTCGACCTCCTGGGGAGTGACTCTCTCAGTGGATCGCATGTCCGTAGGAGGTGCCAAGGGGATATCCTGATAAGGGTTGCCCATCGTCTGACGCAAGAAGCGATCCCCCAGAAACCAGGCCCTGCCGGCTGGCCCCTCAAATAAAACCCTGTATCGGGAAGCGGGCTACGCCTCGGGGAACCGCAACCTCGCATCTCCTGACAAGGATGCCCATGGCTGCCAAGTGATCTCCAGATACCAAGTGCATAAACTGATTAGATGTCATAAATATGCAGGATGAATCAAAGCTAAAAGCATGAAGAACTGAGAGTTCTGGATTACCTCCGTCGGCCGTACAGTATCGAAGAACTGCCGAAGGTAAAGCAGAGTCTCCCGGGGCCTCGGCCGACACCGACCCTCAAATCTGCGAGAGTAGGGGATCTCCAGAGGTACCTCAACCTCGAGCTTAGGAGCCAGCATCGGGAAGTAGGCGTAAACCCATAGTTGTGAAAGACAAGACAGTGGCCATCATAATACAGAATGTATAGAAAATACAGAATGCTGAGTGGAGAATGCAAATACAGAATGTATAGAAAATACAGAATGCTGAGTGCAGAATGCAAATACAGAATGTATAAAAAATGCAGAATGCTGAGTGCAGAATGTAGAATACAGAATGTAATGTGTGCCGTGTGCAGTGTACAGATAATCGAAAGCAGAACTGTAAATCAAGAGGGTAGAATGTACCTCCCAGGCTCTCAAGTAGCTACATACTATGTTCCCCCGCCCGCGGGAGGTTGCGCTCATATAACAGTAAAGGGTAGCGAGGCCGGCGCGACCCCAATCATATTGGTTGACCTGTGATAGGTCTACCAAAGCACTGAGCAAATAAAGTCCAACTGTGTTCCCCCTATCGGAGAACAGAGTGGTCCCGATGAGGAACATCAAAAAACCCCGGGCATACTGCTCTATCTCCTCGACAGTCTCAGGCATAGTCCTCTTGAACCACTTGGAGAACCAGGTGTACCTGACTCTACCTGATGATCTGTCTATCGGCGGGCGGGCTCCCAGCAGATAAATCCAAGTCGCCTCTCACTCGCCCATGTCTGCGTCATAGGGGACCGGTCGACTGGCCACGTTAAGGCCCATCAACATAGAGAAATCATACGGGATCATCGTTATGTCCCCAGTACCTGAAAAGTGGAATGAGTTGGTGGTGTCCCATTATCTCTCCATAAGTGCCCCCATGAGGGTCCTACTCGCCGGATAACGTGATATCCCTGCCCAGAAAGGTCCAAATCCCGCCTCGTCCACGATGTGACATACAGCATCTGGGAGCTCCATATACCACTCCCTAGCAAGGATCGATCCATAACCCGTGTGGAACGGGAAGATACCTGCATTCAGAATGAACAGATGTATTCAGCTTCAGAATGAAATGTATGAGCTGCATGCAAATGAAGTAAATGAACTATGTGATCAGAAATGAAGATTTATGAACTGCATGTTCAAAGTGGAATGTATGAGCTGCGTGCAAACAAAAATGTATTGGCCGTGTGTTCAGAATTGAAAGGTATGAACTACGTGTTCAAAGTGGAATGTATGAGTTGCACGGTATGAACTACGTGTTCAAAGTGGAATGTATGAGCTGCGTGCAAACAAAAATGTATGGGCCGTGTGTTCAGAATTGAAAGGTATGAACTGTGTGTTCAAAGTGGAATGTATGAGCTGCGTGCAAACAAAAATGTATGGGCTGTGTGTTCAGAATTAAAAGGTCTGAGCTGCGTATTCAAAGTGGAATGCATGAGTTGCGTGCAAATTAAATCAAATACTGTGCGTCCAGTATGAAGCGCGTGCAAATGAAATGTGTGAGCTATGTGTTCAAATAGAAAAGTGAGTTGTGTGCCCGAAAAAATGAGCTGCGTGCCCAAAGAACGAGTCGTGTGCCCGGAAAACGAGCTGTGTGCCCGAAAATGTGCCGTGTGCTTGAGACAAACTGTGCGGTCAGAATGAACCGTGTGTTCAGAGTAAGCTGCGTGCCAAATGAACAGAATATTGTGTCGTGAGCTGCGTGCCAAATGAACAGAATACTGTGTTGGGAGTTGCGTGCTAAAGGAACAGAATAGTGTTATGTATGAGCTGTGTGCCAAATGGACCGGATGTTGTGTATGTAAATGTGTTCAGAACAAGCAGATATAATACACAACCAGAACATGAAGTGTGCAAGAAATGCAAAAATACATTGTAGAGAATGTAAAAGGGAAAGACGTACCTCTCGCGCCTGGTGAGATAGATGAGACTCTGGCTCCTGTAGCAGTAGGTCTGCGGGTGCTTGCCGCTCGAAGTCAGTAAAGTGATAGAAGGTGGTAGGAGGTAGGACGTGCTCCTGAGGGTGGTATCTCTCCGAGTCGAAAGGACGAATCCTCGGAGGCAATGACAAGATGTCTGGCTCGTCCTCGGTATGTGGAGAACCTCCGTCGTGATGAAAATGATCCGCCATCCGAAGAAATCTGCAAAAATGAGCGAAATGAGCCAAAATTGCAAAAAGTCAACAAAAGTCAACTCTTGGGAAAGGAAAAAGTCAACAAAAGTCAACCCCCGAGAAAATGTGCCAAAGTTCGAGACAAACATACCTCAAGTGTTGAAAATGGAGAATGGAGCCCCGAAAACAAATTTTAATCGGTTCAAAACAAAGAGAATCAAAAGTTTTCGCGAAACAACTTCGCGTGGGGCATTGGAAAACGCGTATAAAGTGCAGATCTGAGAGAGAAAAGGGTCTAGGGAGCAAGAGGAGTTGATTTCGGCCTTGGAGGTGTGAGCAAAAGTGATTTGGATAAGTGAACTTAAAGATACGGCCTTAAAAGACCAAATTGCCCCGAATTTCTGTAAACTGGTCGGCCAACCAATTTTTCTGGTCGACCGACCACCTTGGTGAGCAAAAACTGGCCGGCCACTAGCCTAGGTGGTCGGCCATCCTCCCGGATGGTCTCCAAGGTCCCTTTTTTCTCCCTGTGTATTTTGGTGATGATTGGAGTCCTCAACTCTCGAGAAAGTACAAGAAAAGTGCACTTTTCAGCGTGAAATGTCTCCGCGGGAACTTCAATTCAAGTCTTCGATGCGTGGCTCGTCGTTACTTGCCAAGAGCAAGGTGTATCCTTTTTTAGTACGTTGTGACCCCTTCGAGAGGTAAATCGGAGGTCGCGTTTGAGTTGCTCTCTTTAAGGCTTGTACTTCTTTATTCAGCATTTTGTTTCAAACATGCTTTTGAAGTTGCACTTGTCCTGCATTGTTATGCACACTACTTGCATTGTTGTGCACGTTTCACTGGCATTGCCATGCACCCATACTTTGCATGCTTCGTTACGCACGTTTCACTTGCATTGTTATGCACTTTTCCATCGGCACCATATGTGTCCGCGTTTGATATGGCGTTGAGCATGTGTTGCTAACTATATTGTACCTGTTAAGTTTCCTTCTTTTGCAGGCACGATATTGTATGCATGGTTCATTTAAAGCTGGTGTGACCAGACGAACCGGAAGGTATTGTATTCTCCGCGTGAGACATAGCGAGAATTGTATAATTCTCTTACATCCTTTATGAATGGGATGTAGATTGGTCTGTATTCGCTTGCTTAAATTGTTGCATTTATTGTGTATATGTGCTTCATTACAGTTTTCTTTGCTTGATCATAAGTTATGTTCGGCCTCGTGCATGTCTTTTGCATTTTGCCCCTGCCTGCAGGCACATCTCTTTGTTTATCTCACCTGTTTGTCCAAGTCTTCGGCCTTGTCATAATTGGATCGTCTCTGGGCTTTGACATTCATTCCCGTCACTTATGACTTTCGAATTCTATCAAAGAGGGGCAACTGTAGACACCCGATTTTTGACCGACCTTAAGACTCAGACGTCATCGATTGAGCGCTCGGTGATTGCGCATGTTGTGCTCGTTTCGAGGTTTCGGAGTTCTTAGCTGAGAGCCTCGCCTCCGGACCTCAGGACCCTTTGTACTTTGACTCGGTCCGCAGACCAAGTCTTGTTTTCTCTTCCCGGAGGGAGGGAGAGGTCTTGTAGATCATTTCCTAGTGGTCATAGGCTACTTTTCGTGGTCATAGGCCACTGTTCCCATTTGGAGACTAGTTTCCGGTTTTCAGAGTCGTCGGCCGTGCGCCTCGGCTCTGGACCGCTTAACATTCTCTGTTTGGCACGATTTTTGGAACACACCTTGTTTCCTCTATCTAGAGGGACACTGTGGTCCGGGAGACCACTTTTGTGGTCATACGCCACTTTTAATGCTCGGCAACTGGTTTTCGGAGCTCCCAGCCTCGCGTCTTGCCTCCCAAACCCTCATCTTGCATCCGTTTTGGTTTTTCTTGGGTACAAACCTTACTTTCCTTGTTTGGGAAGTGGTACAAGGGTGGGAGACTAGCTTTTATCCTTGGAGACCACTTTTCTCCCCGCCAGCTGATTTTCTAGTCGGGAAACTGGTTTTCTTGGTCTGTGGGCCACATTTTCTGGTTTCCCACCCCACCATTTGCTTGCTTTCATTGTGGAGACCACCAATTCCCCCTGCCGACCACTTTTTTACCTGGGAAACCACTTTGGGTGGTCGGCCGACCACTAAGAGTAGCAGGCCGACCACCTTTTCTGGTCGGCAGCTTTCCTTCTGATTTGTCAGACTGAATGGATGCCAGCTGTGCCAGCTAGAGGGCACAGACTGTATCCTCCATACACGTGTATGGAGGGATTGCATCCAAGTTTTAGTTTCTTGAGGAAGCTTTAACTTTGTTCCTCTATAAGAGAGGCTCTCCCTCTCCTGGGTAGAGGGTCAAAAAAATTTCGTTTAAGGCATAGGCATATATCCCTCTCTTTCTCACTCTAAATTGGTGTTTTGCTTCACACTTGTGCACACAACCTCATAGCCAAACACTCTTACCTTGTTACTGAGTTGCTGGAGGGTCTTGAGAGGGCTCAAGAGTTGGTTTTTGGTTCAGAAAATCTGTTGGTTTTGCTGAGCCTAAGGGGTAACCTCTTTTCTCCCTTTTAAGCTTTGTTTTGGTCACTCTCTTAGCCATACTTGCATGTTTATTTGAGCTTTGTTTTCAACTAAAAAAAGCTTCATTTTTGAGCACTTTGCATGTTTATTTGAGCTTTGTTTTCAACTAAAAAAAGCTTCTTGGGTGTTGAGGGTCTCCTACCCTCTTGCATGCCTTGTTTGGCCTTGTTTTGTGCCATGCCTTAGGGCCTTTGAGCTAATCCTTGCTTGCCCTTTTAGCCACTGAAATCTAGTGGATTTTCAGTGGTTGGCATGTGGTTTTGAGGTCCTAAATCAGAGAGGGGTGACCCTCTCTCTTTTGTCTTGTTTACTTGCATTTTTTTGCCTATCAAAGGAGCATACATTTTCATACTTTCAAGGCTTGGCTCAGGCACCTTTTGGTGACTTTTAGGGCCTGCCTAGACTCTGTCCATGGTTGGTTTGGTCACCCTTGGCATGCTTCTCATATGTGTAGTGTATTTCCATTTATGGCTCATCAAGGTAGCATGTCAATCTAGCATGTTTTAGCTCCATTTCAGTGGGTTTTTTGGTCATCATTTGACATGTCATGGCTCTGTTTTTGGTTTGGTAACCTCTCACATGCTCCATATGCTTGTAGTGTAAATCTTATACACTAGCTTGGTTCGCATGATGTTTTGGCTCTTTATTCTAGCACATTTTGGCTTTGCTCCAACATGGTTTTGTTCATATTTTGGGCTGCCTTAGCTCTGTTTTGAGGCCTCTTGGTCGAATGATGCTCGCCATGCATGCTTGTTGTGTAATAGCCTTGACTAGCTTTGAGTTTTGAGGTCTCTTACATGCTTAACTTGAGATATTTGCATATTTTGGCATCATTGTGGAATGTTATTTATTTTAGAGCATGTAGGGCTGCTATACTTGCATATTTTCCACTCTTTAAGTGCTCTTTAGAGTTATGCTTTTATGCCCTATTTGTGAGCCATTGCATGAGCCCCATTTTTGTGCCTTTCAAAGCCATCATCCCAACTCATTTTGCTACTGTTTTGGCCTGCATAGGGTCTGTTTGGGGTTGGTTTGGTCATTTGAGCATCGCCTTGCATGCCTCTAGTGTAATATGCTTTCGATACTTAAGCCTTTCAACATGCATTGCGTGAGTTGTTTGCATGATTCGAAGTCATTTTGTATGCCATTTTAGTGCTGGAACACATGCCATTGTACTCCATGTTTCATCTTTTCAACGCTCTTGGAGAGTTGTATTTTGTGCCAAGGCTTGGGCCATTGCATTAAACATGTTTGTGTGTGTTATGGTGCCTTGATTTCATCATCAATGGCCGCTGATTTGGACATGGTTGAGGCCTATTCATTTCGGTTTAAGTCCATTGCACATTGAGTATGTCATGTAATTCGTAGCATTGAGCATGCCATGTTGTTACATGATTGATCATCGCACTTGTGCATGCCATTTTCATCGCATTATGTATGTTGGTTACCACGTGCATTGTGTATGTTAGTGTCATGTGGATTGTGTATGCCATATAGTTCATAGCATCGTGTATGCTAGTTTGCATGTGTGATACCCCTGTTCCGTATTATGCTAATTGGTCCTTAATTTGTATATGATTATGTGTTTGTTATGGTTTTGTATGCCATTATGTGAAAATATGTGGTTTTGAATTTCTATCTGTTCACCATAGGAATATCTGTTTGATTTTACCGCTTCGGAAATTAAATTGGAGGCCTTATCGGCCACAGAACCCGAAATTGATTACGCCATTGTGATTGGCATAATTTTTAGAGCCTACGGTGAAATTTAATTGAAAAACTGATTCAGGCCAGATTAAATTGATTTAATTAATGAATTAATGCCATATTATTTATTATTATTAAACTTGATTAGTGGGCTTATACATAAGGGCCATTATACTTCAATTCCTCCTCTTTTTAACACTTTGGCTGATTTTGAACTCAAGAATAGAGAGAGAGAGAGAGAGAGGGTCGGCCTTAGAGAGAGAAGGGGAAGAGTTGTGTGGTTTTGGCTCAAGGCTTGGGAATCTTGAAGATTAAGTCCACGAATTGACTAGGGTTTGGAAGATTAAACTCCTAGGTGAGTAAATTCATGAGATTGAACTTGTAATTTTGTGAATTAAAGATTAATTGGTGATCAAGAACAAGAGTTGTGCTACAATTGATGAATTTGAAGCTAATGTGCACATGCATGTTGTAGGGTCACCATGATTTTTCATAATCAAGCATGTATTAAGTTGAATATGGAAATGTGAGTGTTGAATCATACATGCAAGCATGTTTTTGTTGAGTTCCATGAGAATGAACACCATTTGCATTATTTGGAATGGAAATGAAGGCAAGATTAGCATGCATGTTTGAATAATTAAAGATAGGAGCTTTGAATGCATGAATGTGTATGATAGAATTGAGCTTCAACTAAATTGAGCCATGCATGTATTTGATTTATGGAATTGGGCTCCATGAAGATGTGTTTTGGTGTTTATACCATGTTAGTACAAGTATATGTGAAATTGGAGCCATTAAAGGCAAGAAATGATGGTTTGAATTTTGAAGGGAGCTTAAGAACTCAATCTGGAAAACACAGAAATTTTATGTCCGCTCGAGCGAGGAACCTGCCGCTCAAGCGTGATTTTCGTGCTCCCAGCATTTTTGCAGACTTGGATGTCCGCTCGAGCGGGTAATTTCACGCTCGTGCGGGGAACCTTTTAGATAGGACTTCCGCTCAAGCTCCCTATTTCACGCTCGAGCGTATTTTTGACGCAACCAGCACTTTTGCAGGCCTTAAGGGTCCGCTCGAGCGGGAAGTCCACGCTCGAGCGGGGGACCCTATTTTGCTGAAATTTTGTTTATGCATTCTATGTTCTGTTTTCCGTTCCCTTTCACTTCCAAGCACTCTTAGGCATGCATTGAGCATTGTAATTGAATTAAAGAGATAAGAATGAAGCCTAAAGAGGAATATGTGAACTAAAGAACGGATTGAATTAATTGTGACCCATATGTGTTATGTGATATGTAGGGTAAACTCCAGGGCAAATCCACAAGCCGATCACTGTGAGTAATATCTGACATATGTTATTGTCCAATTGCTACTTCTATGTAAGTTTTGTAAAGTTCATTAATTTGAATGGTGGACACAGTTTGATATGAAAGGCCTATGGGCCAGTTTGATATAAAAGGCCTATGAGCCAGTTTGATATGAAAGGCCTATGAGCCAGTTTGATATAAAAGGCCTATGAGCCAGTTTGATATGAAAGGCCTATGGGCCAGTTTGATATGAAAGGCCTATGAGCCAGTTTGAAATGAAAGTTTGAAAGGCTTAGATGCCAGTTTGATATGACAAGTTTGAAAGGCTTAAATGCCAGTTTGAAAGGAAAGTTTGAAAGGCTTAAATGCCAGTTTGATATAACAAGTTTGAAAGGCTTAAATGCCAGTTTGAAATGAAAGTTTGAAAGGTCGAAAGACCAATTTGACACGAAAGTGTATATCGGCCGAAGGCCGTTTGATAAAATGTGGGCCGAAGGCCGATTGATAAAATGTGGGCCGGAGGCCGTTTGATATAAATGTGGGCCGAAGGCCGATTGACATAGACGATTGGGCCAAAGGCCAATGGACATGAATGAATTGGGCCCAAGGCCGTATGATATGTTTGGAACCTCAGTTACTTAACTTACATATGTCTATGTATGTATGTATTAGTTAAGAATGCAAATTGGGCCCAAGGCTGTTTGATGTATATTGTTCCAATGTATATTCTTTATTTGATATTATTCATTGGACTTTCGCTCACGCTCATTCATGTGTTTGTAGGTGAGCCAAGAGAGGTCCAGACCCAGCCTCAGGGAAGTCAATTTAGAACAACTAAGGTTTTGAGGAGTCAGCCCTTGCGTCTCACGCACGAGACACGTCTTCGCCCTTTTGTTATGTATTTATATTTCGTCAGGTTGGCGAAGTCTTTGAATGTGTTTGTATGTAGTTTTGTTTGGCTGACTTAGATTTGAGTGATCCTTTGTACAGAATTTTATGTTATTGCATTTTCTGATGTGAGTTATTAACATATGTATGTAATGATGTGCATATAAGCACAGCTCTATGGACAAAGTTTCAAATTGCTTCCGTTTGGCCCCCATGAACTCTGTTAAAATACGTTTGGTTTGGTTTGAGGTCGTAGATATTCTCATGATTACTAGCCGGTTATGTCCTTAATCCACGGGGGCGGGTTCGGGTCATGACAGCATGTTTGCATGATCATCCCTTGCATGTTTGCATGTCCAAGTTATGTTGCATTAAGTTACATGATTGAGTCGCACTGTGCATGCCATGTTCGTTGCATTGTGTTTGGAATAAGCGTTAGTCCAAACACGGGAAACGAGGGACGTTTCATACTCGAAGTGATAAAACGTACCTCAATTCCCGGTTGCCGACACTCTTGACTATACATGACGGAGTTCTAGGCTTTAGGTGTTTGTATGTGCATTCATTCCATATTGAATTGCGCAATTCAGCCCCTTGGCCATCATGCATCGAGATGCGTGATTGGTGGCCCGAGGGTCGAGACCTACACTCCCTTGAGCTTATGTAATGATAGGGAGGGTGGTCGCGCATACATGTGTTGCAAATACTTTGCCATGCCCCTTTCTTGCCCTCTGTTGCAGAAAACCAGAAACCAGCAGCAAAAACTAGTCGGCCGACTAGATAAAGTGGCTGGCCGACCACTTTTTCTGGTTTTCACCATAAAAAGTGGTCGACAGGTGGTCTCCAAGGCCAATATCTGGTTGGCAGTATCACTACAGATTCCCAAGGCGGAGTTTCATCTCTCTGGAGCTTGGTGCAAGTTTCTGAGATCAATTGCAAACAGAGGCAAATCGGGGCGTCGCGAGGGATTTCTGAACAAGGCGACTCGAGCATGCATGCATCATTTGTCATCCAAAGCAGAGTTGAGGTAGCCTACATCATATAGTTTATATGCTTATTTAATTGCTAACTTAGCTGATTTGTTAATTAGTTAGAGTTGTGTAATAATTAGCTGTAGCTTGTTATTCATTATGTTGTGTAATAACTAGTTTAATTAGATTAGCTTAGATTAGCTAGTTGGTTCTGTATTATTCATTCGGACCCTCCGTCGAGAGGGCACAATTATTGTAAATAAGTGTGAGTGTGTGTGATGCATGTCTTCCAACCCCCATTTCTTTCTCCCTTTTATTTACCCGCTTACGATGGTTAGTTTTAGGGCATGTTTCAATTAGCATCCTTATGCTCGCATGTTTGCATCCATTCATCTGTCTTGCATGCACCAGGCTCGGCGCATCATACTAACTGCATTGTATTTTAATTCCTGTTTGAATACATGTATCAAATTGCATTTCACATGACATTTTAGAATAGCCGAGCCTATCTTAGTTGCATTTTGTATGTGTTGCATTAGGCATTCTTGACATAGCTAGGATCATGCATTGATTTCTAACATAGCTTTTTTTTGGCTCAGAGTACTCGGTGAGTGTTTATGCTTTAGCATCCTGCATGTGTGTGAGTGACTGTCATGATAGCATGCTTGCCATGAGGCTAACTGCTTATGTGATATAACTGCCTGAATGCCTATGGGTGAAGGTTGGATTACTTGAATTGGAACAATTCATTGATTGCGAGTTTTAAGCCCACTTGAGAGTGGCAAATCACCATGTTTTCTAAGCCCATTTGAGGGTGGCAAAATCTGCATTTTAGCCTACTTGCGAGTAGCAAACCGTTTTCAAAAACAAACATGAGATGTTTTGTTCCAACTTAGGCGATCCAGTCTATACTTGTATGCTGTGCGCATCACATAGTAATTCTAGGTTAATAACCAGAATAAGAGCACATGTGTTTTCAAAAACAAGATATCATGTTAGTAAAGGCCGATCTTGATCGGGCGAGCGGGGGCGCTCATTGCATGACCTTCCCTCTCGTACCCAAGTTCCCGAGCCGAGGCAACTTTGGTGATGACGGACACGTGGCCTTATGCACGAGTCAGGGTTTTCATAAATTTCCCAAAAATAAAATATTTAGGTGGCGACTCTGTATCTGGCGAAGCAGTCCATGTTGGCACTTCTTTCTAAAAAATCAGTTTTTCAAAATGATTTGCCGGATTTGGACTCTTTGGTGATTTATCAATCTCGCATTACACTTTGCAAGATCAGATTAAGAACCGTGACATTGAGTCCGAACTGTAGTGAGACCAAAGAACAAAACGGGATTTCCTGCGACGTTCGGCGCGTCTACAAGGTCGAAAAAACAGCCACTTAGGGGCGCACTTGACGCAACCTGAGATAAATTCAAAACACGCAGAAATCGTGTGAGGAAAAAAGCACTCTAACCACACTCAAATCGTAAGAAGAGGCCCAAAAATAACCACTCAGGGGCGCACTCGATGCAACCTGAGATAAATTCCAAACACCCTGAAATTGTGTAAGGAATGGGACACTCTAACCACGCTGAAATCGTGAGAATAGGTCCGAAACAACCAATCAGGAGCGAGGTCGACGCATCTTGAGATAAATTCCAAACACGCTGAAATCGTGTGAGAAATAGGACACTCTAACCACGTTGAAATCGTGAGAAGAGGTTGAAAAACAACCGCTCAGGGGTGCACTCGACGCATCCTAAGATAAATTCCAAACACGCTGAAATCGTGTGAGGAAAGGAGCACTCTAACCACGCTGAAATCGTGAGAAGAGGTCCAAAAACAATCGCTCAGGGGCGCACTTGACGCAACTTGAGATAAATTCCAAACATGCTGAAATCGTGTGAGGAATGGGACACTCTAAGCACGCTGAAATCGTGAGAAGAGGTCCGAAACAACCAATTAGTAGCGCGCTCGACGCATCCTAAGATAAATTCCAAACACGCTGAAATTGTGTGAGGAAAGAAGCACTCTAACCACGCTGAAATCGTGAGAAGAGGTCCAAAAACAACCGCTCAGGGGCGCACTCGACGCAACCTGAGATAATTCCTGGGGGACAACGATTCTAAACACTGCTCAGCGTAAAAGGATAACTGATACAGGATAGCACAAGATGCAGATAAATGCAATAAGTGCGATGATACGATACATGTTACAAGCAATGTAGTGCATGTTGTTTAGGGAATGCAATAAACAAACATAGCGATGCTGTAAAAAGCACCTCATGAGGTGAGTGGCTATGAACCACTCTACTCTGACGGGGATCTCCCCTTTGTGTTCTTCGAACTCTTACCTTCAACTCACAGTTCAAAGGTCCTGAAATGCTGACAAGGGTTCTTCATGTAGAAGCCATGGATAGCGCTTTCCTTCCTGACCATATTCACAACTTTCCCTATTCTCCAACGGGGTGTGTAGACACCCCATTTTTGACCACCCTTAAGACTTGGGCGCCGCTAATCGCTTACTTGGTGGTTAAAGTTGCGCAGTTGCAAAGGTTCGATTTCTTCGGCAAGAGGAGAGTCAAATCCTAACCTGACACCCCATTTTGGACCAAAGCTATTTTGAATGGTTTTTAGACCTTAAAATCCTCTCTTTCAAAATATTTTTGAAATAAAGTTCCTACGATGTTCCGACGCTCGCATTTCGTTAAATGTTGCACTTTTCGGTAAACCGAGCAAGGACAAAGTGGAAATGAATGAAAGAGAGATGAAATCTTTGAAAATCTTTCAAAACACCTTGTTTAGGGGTTGGAGTTGAAGAAAAGAAGAGGAGAGGGAAGAAACCCAGTTGGGGAAGGAGTTAGGCATGAATCGTTAAGACAGAGCCGAGCAGCCCTCGGTAAATCCAGCCTATCCTTTTGTACATTTGGATTTCAGCTATGAGGCCACCACCGTTGGAAATAAGACTTCCAGGGCTTCATTTTTCACTCAAGAATCTCCTAAAGCCGAGTCCGGACGGGGGAGATATGGTTGGTTGAAGTTCGGCATCAATCCGGTTGGACCGAAACTGAGAAGTCTTCACTAAAAGAGGGATATCTCTTAGCACACTTGGAATTTTGATGTGAGGCTTCCACCATTGGAAAGCTTACTTCTGGGGCTTTATTTTAGACATACGAATGACCTAAAAAGGCATCCAGATGAAGGAGTTAGGCTTGCTTCAAGTCGGGGACTAGGACTGATTTTTGCTGTCGGCGACTGGGGGAGTGTGCTGGCCACCAATGGCCTTTGTCGGCCACATGTCGTCCACAAATGCTTCTTGTCGGCCACTTAAAGTGGCCCGTCCACTAGAAATTTCCAGGAAGCCCAGATTTTGTAGATATTTTGCTCCAGTTGTTCCAGACTGTCCCAGATATTTCTGAATTGATATATTTTCGAACCAAAGCTCTTGAATTGCTATATATGGAAACTTTCTCTCATTTTGGCAAGGGTTATAAGTTTGGGAGCCTCTCTCTCTAAAAAAATCCTCTCTCTCCAGAATTCTCTCTCTCTTGCCCCTTTGTGCATACAAGTAGAGGTGTGCATGGAAGTAGAGAGACACAACTAGTTTGCCAAGGTATCCTTAACCAAACTTGATCATATTTGGGCTGAGATTACTTGGAGCCTTATTTGAGCTCTAGAAGAGATTGAGCTTGGTTTGTTGCCTCCTTGGTGCCTAAAGTGCTCCTTGCTTCAAAGGTATAATATTTTCCTTGTTTAAGCTTGTTTTGCATACTTTCTTCACCATCCTTTTTCCATTATTTTGGAATATTTTGGGGCTGGTTTTGGACTATCAAAAAATCTGTTTTTAAGGTGTAAAAATGGTAGTTTAAGGCTTGGTGAGTTTGGGGGTTGTTCTCCCTTTTTGTTCCATGGCCTGTGTGGCCTTTTGTGCAACTTCTCACCACCTTCAAATCCAACTTTTTGGGCCTTTTTACCACTGAAAATCAGAGGTATTTCAGTGGTGGAAACCATGTTTTGAGGTCCAAAATAGGAGGGGTCAGCCTCCCCTCCTTGTTTCTTGTTTGCATATGTTGATGGCCTAACAAATGAGCATGCTTTTCTACCCTTTTGAAGCTTAGTTTAAGCATGTTTTTGCCACTGATTTGCCATGATATAACTCTATTTTTGGCTAGTTTGGTTACCTCTTGCATGCTTCTTGCACTTGTAGTGCAATTTTGTTCACTAGCCTAGCATGTTTGGTGTTTTAGCCTATTAATCTGGCATGTGTATGCTCCACTCCAGCATGTTTTTGGCTCTAATTTAGCATGCTTTAGGTCTAATTTGAGTGGTCTTGGTCATGTGGCTCATGCTTTGTATAGCTATAGTGTAGTTGGCCTTGTTAGTCTTGTGTTTTGAAGCCCCTAACATGCCTTATTTGTGATGTTTGCATGATATGGCATCACTTGGCAAGTAATTTCAGAGCATATGTCATTGCCACACTCTCACATTTTCCATTCCTTCAATGTGTTTGAGAGTTGTGCCTTCATGCCTTGTTTGCGAGCCATCAAATGTGCATATTTTCCTTGTGTTATATGCCTTGATCTTAGTATATTTCAGCCATTGTTTTGGCATATTTAACCTCGGTCTGGGGTTGGTTTGGTCATTTAGGCTTAGTATTGTATGCCTATAGTGCCATGCTCTTTGCTAGTTTCAATGCCTTTGACTTCAAGCATGTTTTGCACGCTTCATTTTCATGATTTAACGTTGTTTAGCATGCTATTTCAGTGCTGAAATATGTGCCATTGCATGCCATGTTTTGCACGCTTCATTTTCATGATTTAACGTTGTTTAGCATGCTATTTCAGTGCTGAAATATGTGCCATTGCATGCCATCTTTCATTTGTTGTATCACTTTGAAAGAGGTCTTAAGCCCTTTGTTGGTTTGACCACGAAATTGAGGCGTTCATGCCTAATGGTTTTAGCCTTCTCTTGAGGGTTTCTACTAATCAACGGCATGATGCTTTTTTCATGCTCAAGAAGCTTGTGGCTTGGTCCGTCTTTCCAATTAGAGGACTTCTCACTTTTTCACTTAACCGGTTAAAGGACTTATCGGTAATCTAAAATGAGTAAACAAAATGAATCAAAGTAAAACATGCCAAGATAACATGTTTGTGTTGCATTGCTTGTGTTTGGATCAGACGTTAATCCAAACACGAGAAACGAGGGGCGTTTCATACTCAAACTGATGAAACGTGCCTCATTTCTTGGTCGCCGACCCCCTTGATTGTGCATGATAGGGTGGAGGCCTCTTGAGTCTTGTGTGTTATTTGTGCTATTTGTGCATTCATTGACTTGTACAAACTTGGCTTCTCGGCCATCGTGCATTGTCATGCTTGGTTGGTGGCCCGAGAGTTGAGTACCATACTCCTTTGAGCTTGAGAATGATAAGGAGGGTGGTTGTACACACATACCCTGCAAATGCCTTGCCTTGCCCTTTTTGTACTCTGTTTGTAGCAAAACTAGAGTGTGCCGAAGCAAGTGGCCGACCGGCCAGAGGAAGTGGCCGACCGGCCACTTTAAGTGGCCTACAGCTTCCCCTAGTGGCCGACAATTCACCAGCTTGAAGGTGGTTCAAAGTGGTTCTGGTTCTGGAGCAAAAGCAGTCTGGGAATTGGTTCAATGTTCAGGAATCAAAGAGAATGCCAACAGAGGCAACCGGTGGCAAAACAACGGGATTTCGGGCGGAAGCCGATCAAGCATGCATGCATCCCCTCATCCCCGAGGCCTTTTAACTGTTTTGCTTAGATGATTAATTCGTTGGTTCTGTACTTAATTAGCTAATGTGTTTAATTAATTCGGTTTGTATCTAATTAGCTTAGATTAGCTAATTGATTCAAGTTAATTAGTTGGTTTGTAATAGTTAGCTTAATTAGTGTAGCTAGTTAACTCTCTTTCATTCGGACCCTCCGTCGAGAGGGCAAATGTTGTAATAAGGGTGCGTGTATATGTGCATGACTTCCAACCCCATTTCTTTCTCCCTTTTATTTACCCGCTTTCAATGGTTAGATTAGGGCATGTTTCAATTAGCATACTTATGCTTTGCATGCGTGCATCATTCATTTGTCTTACATGCATGGGGCTCGGCACATCATACAAACTGCATTGTATTTCAATACACTTTCTTGCATACGTGTTTCAAAGCATGTTATCAAGTGTTGCAACTCATATGCCATCTTAGATAGCCGAGCCTATTTAGTTGCATTTTGCATGTGTTGCATTAGGCACTTAACATAGTTAGGATCATGCATGATTTCTAACTAGTTTCCTGTTTTGGCTCGGAGTACACTGTAAGTGTTTACGCTTTAGTATAATTGCATGTGTGTAAGTGATTGCCATGTTAGCATGCTTGCCATGAGGCTATCTACTTAAATGCTTAACTGTATGAATACCTATGGATGAAGGCTTTATTACTTGAATTGGAACAATTCATCAAAATGTGAGTTTTAAGCCACTTGGAGTGGCAAATCATTATGTTTTAAGCCCGCATTGTTTGGTGGCAAATCTGCGTTTTAGCCTACTTGCGAGTACCATCTTCAAACCATTTTTGAAAAACAAACACTGAATTGTTTGGTTCCAATTTAGGTGATCTAGTCTATACTTGTATGCTGTGCGCATCACATAGTAATTTAGCTAATAATCAAATAAGAACACATGTGTTTTCAAAACAACATATCATGATTAGTAGAGGCTGATCATTTGATCGGGCGAGCGGGGGTGCTCATTTCATGATCTTCCCCCCTCGTACCCAAGTTCCCGAGCCGAAGCACCTTTGGTGATGACGGATATGTGGCCTTAGGCACGAGTCAGGGTTTCCTAAATTTCCCAAAATAAAATATTTAGGTGGCGACTCTGAAATCTGACAAAGCAATCCATGTTTGGCGCTTTTTGATTCAAAATTGATTTTTCAAAACCAATTGCCGAATTTGGAGTCTTTGGTGATTTATCAGCCTTACATTTCACTTTGTGAGATTAGATTCAGAACCGTGACAGGAGTCCGAACTGTAGTAGCTAGAACCCAAATCCGCGCCCTCTCCAAAAGGGGGGCGCGTAGAGGAAGTTCAGGCGGTGTACAGGGTGACAGACTAGGTTGGTTCAGTATCCAGAATTGAGGCGCACACATGCTATCTCAACCTATGGGGCTTCCATATAGATTTCAAGCCGGGGATACACCCCTGGGCATTTAAACTAGACTTAGTCTCGGAAATTCCACACCTTTGCGTTCTAGGCATCAGCCATTCGAACTCTAGTTTCTACCGTCGGAGTTGGTCTCCTATGAAACTCATTGCAAACACAGCCAAGATGCCTCTGGCATGGAAATGGTATTCAGGGAGAGCACTTTGATCGCCATTATGGCTTTGAAGCAGGCTTGAGCTTGAGGTAGAGGTACACTCATACTTCGGAGCATTGACAAGGCCTGAAGAGGTACATTTGGAATGCAATCTCGGAACTTGCTGAAGGTGAAACAAACTCAGATTCTCCAATTTTCCTTCTTTTCTTTTGCTTTGCAGTCTGGAACCTATGTAGCTTTAGATAGGTCGTTGTTATACTATTCTCATATGACCTGGGTTGAACCCTACAGTTTTATGAAAGAACGAATCCTGTTTTGCACATATGTGGAGAACGACACGGCACTCTGAGCACAAAATGATTTATTTTTGAAATTGAAATTGAGAATGAATTCTTAACCAAGTATTGAGTCTGTGATTGACCACAGTCAAAACGACTCAACAAAGGAAAACAAAGGTAAAATAACCTAAACACACTAAACGACTGAAAACAAAAAATGAGACAAACAGAAACGACAAACACAACACTCGGATGTGTACCACCAGTGGGAGACCTCTCAGTTCATTGGGGGCCCACAGCTTCTCCAGGTATTGTTTCCCACCCTTTCTTATTTGTGATTCTCACATCACTTGGCACTCAATCTCTATTTCTCTTCTGAAAAAGCCCTTTCCTCACTTTTCCCTCAACGCACATCTCTCTATTCTTCAATCTCTCTTATTTTTTTATCCCTCTCCTTGGTGGTTATTGGATAAACAGGAAGTCATCGGCTTTTGCCCCTAGCATTCTGCTAGATTCTCCTTCTTTCGCTCACAACTCGTGAACTTTCCCACAGAGGGGTTGCCCTGTGTTTGAGCAAGGATAAACCAATCAACATGGATGAGCCAAGCTGGCTGAAAATGATTGGGGCCGAACTTCAGGATGAAGTTGCCTACGTATCCCAAACATTGGAATCAGGCCTGACGTAGTTTCGGGTTAAGGTGCACTCGAGTATTAACACTCTCCTTTTGTGCTCTAACTTTTGCCAAGGCCACCCTTCCGGGTTTTCAACCTTGCAAGCTCTGTTTTTCTTTTCTTTTCATTCTTTTCATTTCTTCTTTTTCTTTTCTTTTCTTCTTTTCTTCTTTTCATTTTCTCTTTTTCTTCTTTTTCTTTATGCTCTAACTTTTGCCTAGGTCGCCCTCCCAGGTTTTCGGCCCAACGAGCCTCTCAAGGGTAGAAAAGTTTAACTTTGTCCATATTGATCGGTTGTAGGATCTCGAAGCCATCTGTATCCAGGAGAATGGTTGCTGTTCACTGATGATCTAGAAGTCCATTCAATGGGGGCTGAAGTTGCCCCTAGTGTTATGGATAGAAGCTCAATTGTCCTTGAACAATAAATTTTCTTCTTCCAGCTGCTGGAATTTGTCTTTCTTTCCAGTCTTCATTGGTTTGCGAAAAAGACTCATTTTTGACTCTTCGAGCACATCTGACATTTTTTGCCCCTAGTTCAAGGGCTACTTTTGATCTAGCTTCGCAAGCTTCCTTTGATAACATCTGATCTTCTTGATCTAACTTTCTTGCCCCTAGTTCCAGGATTTCCTCAAATCTGGCCCGGCAGGCCTCCTTTGATGTCATACGACCTTATTGCCCCTAGTTCATGGGCTGCTTCAAATCTAGCCATACAAGCCACTTCTTTGTGGTTGACCATTGAACCTTCTGAATCCAAGTTCAAGGTTTGAAAGCAAAAATGGTTGAGTCTCGAGGCTGAGAATGATCCTATGCTGCACAATCTCAAGAGCGATTCCACACAGGTCTTCGCAGGACCACGCAAAACATTTTTTTGAAATCTTTTAAAAAAGCGACTAGTCGCTCGTGAAGACATTGTAGAACCAATCTGGATCAAGCCAGGATCCTTCTCAGTACTCACATTAACAAAGATGATCTCATTCATTAAGGGCTTAGCATACCTCTCTTTCTCTTAGTTGCAAATTTTTGCAAATCCCGAGGAATTCCTCCCTCTTTGTTTTCATCACAGTGTTTAGAAAAATTTTGAAAAAACTTAGGTCAATGCAATGATTTAAAGGCATAGGAAAGTAGGCGAAAAGCACTGCCGTTTCATTCAAAACTTCTGGCACAACTGGCTCAAGGCAGAAATAGACTCAAAAGAAAGAGTGTAAACACACAAACACAAAACAAGATAGTGATGTCCGAGGTAACACCCTCGAAATCACCCAACTCTAACACAACAGGACTGACTCGATGCAACAAGACAGACTTGACTGACTCAGTACAAGTAGACTAACTCAATACAACATAACAAGACTGACCCAATACCCAAGTCAGAAAGTAAAATTAACAGCATTTGTACATTGCTCAAAACAGTGCATGCCATCCACCATATTTGGAGTAAAGTGAGAGCCATCCGCAGGTGGTTCATCCCCTGATTACATAATCACATTATCTCCCAAGTTCATTGGTCCAGTGTCGACAAACTTTGCAGGACCTGGTGCGACGATGACCTTGTTGTCAATCAGATCTTGTATTTCGTGGCGAAGATGAAAACAAAGGTCAGTGTCATGACCGGTTTGTTGATGGAAGACACAATACTTGGCCAGGTTATGTGAGGGAGGGAGATTTTTGGGCAATGGGCGTGGTTCTAGGGGCTTCAGATGCCCTTTTCTGATCAGGACCTTCCAGGCCGCTGATAGAGACATATAGAGCAAGGTAAAAGTCCTATGACCCTGGGGTGGATACTTCGAGGTTTGTGGAGTTGTGTTGGATGTACCAACGAAAGTGTTGGCAGGTGTTAACTGGGTTTGATGATCTCTTCCAAGTGTAGGATCAGAGTTGAAGGAGATGTTTCTGGTACAACAACCCTTCTCCTGGCTTGCCCCTTGATTCAGACTGCCCTCATTCTGAGTGGCAAAAGTGCTATCCACAGTCTTTGCAACAACAACGATCACTTGCTGTTTGTTCATCCCTTCGGCATTCAAAGCCTCAACAGCCCAGTGAAGGTGTTCATGGGGACGAATGCCTGCCCCTACCTTGTTCTTACCACTTGCCTCCTCTTTGCCAAGGGATTGGCCTTCTTCCAATGCAGCCCGTTCCAAGATTGGGGAGCTTTTCGGCGTGAAATTTCTGGCATTTGATGTGGTTGATGATGGAGCCAATATCCCAAAGGCCAGATCTGCCACATTTCTCTGAAGATCTTCAATCATTCTCAACAGGTCAGAAGTAGTGGGTTCACGGGTTTGAGATAATTGGAGTTCGAGTGCATCTATCGTGCACAATTCCATGCTTTTTGGAATGAACACCTCAGGCTTGGGTAGATGGGCCGGGGTGATGTATATGCTGGGGTTATAGGCGGATGGGAGTGTATGGATAAGATTGAGATGTAGAGGTGACGAGTCAGTGCTAACCCGAGGTCTTTTTGGTGGAGCTATGGTCTCTTCATCAATAAGATCTTGAATCTTGTGACGTAGGCGAATGCAACGGTTCGTATCATGACCGTGTTGTTCATGATAAGCACAGTATTTAGCTGGGTCATATCTTGGTAGAAGAGGGTTTGGAAGGGGTTGAGGTTTTAGGAGCTCTAGGTGCCCTTCTTCTTGCAGCATTTTCAAAGCTTGAGAGAGACTCATGTAAAGAGGATAGAAATTTCGGGCTTGGGGCTGAGTTGAAGTGGTTGGTTTTTGGCCATTGAGGGAAGTGGTGATAGTGTCTACTTCTGAGCATTTCGCAGCTGTGTAGTAGCATTGGAACTGCGAACAACATTCTTCTTCACATGCTCGTTATCTTCCACAAAGATCCCTTGTCTGAGGGCATCCTCGATTTGAACCCCCATTTCATGAAGGTCTGGGAAAGTAAACAGAGGTAGGACGATCGTCTTTTGCAGCAACTTGCTATGTAGATTCCGAACAATCATCCTGATCTGATCTTTGTCGGAAGGCCTTGTAGTCACCATCGTGGCCTTTGCTCTCTATCTCTTCACGAACTCTGAGAAACCCTCTTTTGGCTCTTGGCGAGTGACCTCAAGATCACGAGTTGTGACCTCGATCTGTGTGTTGTAGGAGTATTGAGCAATAAAGGCCTCAGCCAGCTCTTCCTAGTTCTGTTTCACGGAGTCCTCCAATTTAGCATACCAGATTGCAGCTGTCCCAGACATGGTTTGGCCGGATAGTGACAACTTCTGGGTTGGGATCAAACCCATTGGCCTCAGGATATCAAAAAATAGGCAGAGATGCACCATTGGGTCTCCAGAGCCATCGAAGCGGTCGATATGCGGCATTTTAAACCGCTCTGGTAAGGTAACTGCAGATTCAGTATAACCATCCTCTAAATCCGGGATGGAATTCACTCCTTGTGCTCGTTTGAATAACTTCTCTAGTTCATTGACTTTAAGTGTAGTTGGGTCAACCTCAAATTCAAATGGAGCTTCAGCTTGATAGACAGGAGCTTTAGAGGCTTGCTCTGGGATTGGTTCCGCCAGATTGCCCTGAGTCTCTTGGACATTAGCAGTATGCGCAGTGGCTCCGGGTGTCAGGTTACCCGTGGGAGGTGCATGAGATGCAGAAGCCGCAGCCGGTTGTGGCTTTTGTTGTTGTAGTCGGGTTATCACTTTGGCCTGACGAGCCATGACTTTAGCCTGACGAACTGTGTCCTGTTGCAGTGCCTCGATTGTTTGTTGCAGGTGTTGTATCTGTTCTTCCACACTGGCTGGGGGATATTGAGCCATAGGAATGGGTGATTGATCTCGTGCTAAGCTGAATGTAGACAACTGTTCCCGGACCAAAATAAACCCAGGTGAACTAAGGGGTCACTACTATAGAAACTACACTGGTGAATTCTGCCTGAACCTCCTTCGTCCTGTAACCGGTGGAGGTGAGGTAAACACAGGTTGCTTCTGAACCAATTCCGACCTGACAAAGTCTATCGACACAAGTCCAATGTACTCGGGGGATATCGGAGCCTTCTGAAGCTATGGTTCCAGGACTACCTAGCAAAAGAGAAAACAGACAGCATCGCAGCCTGATTTCACCAAAATATATATATATATATTAGTATAGCTGAATGACTGTGCTCTCTACTGAATTTTGCCCCAAAATTTTCTACCTCAAAACTCATACTTTCAAGCACTGATGTCCTCAGACTGATACTCAGACTTGCAACTGATACATGCATTCCTATAGAGGCACACCCTAACAGCACATATCAAGCAAGTGAGAGCCAAAACACCCCTATGGTGGGGTAGGGTTTCCCTGTCCTATTTTCATCAAGAGCTAGGGTTTCACTACGCACGCATGTGGTTTCATACAATCCTGCATTCGGGTAAGCAACCTGTCCTAGTTTGGAACAGTCTCTATGGCTTCTTATATGAACTAGGTCAAATGGTCAAAAAGGGTGCCTCGGCGGTGATCCCGATCCGAGGTTTGTGTTCCCATCTTGGCAGATCCTGCAACCGATCAGCCTTGTGGCACGTTTTTCCAAGCGAGCCTCCGGCAAACCGCTCAGGAATAGCAGATGGCAAACACTGTGACATAGGCGCACCAATGTGTAGACGCATCCCGAGGGCCTTGCTACTACAGTTCGGGCTCAAATGTCACGGTTCTTAATCTGATCTCATAATGTGCGATGTGAGACTGATAAATCACCAAAGAGTCCAAATCCGGCAAATCGTTTTGGAAAACTAATTTTTAAGAAAGAAGTGCCAAACATGGACTGCTTTGCTAGATACAGAGTCGCCACCTAAATATTTATTTTTGGGGGAATTTAGGAAACCCTATGCCTAAGGCCACGTGTCCGTCATCACCCAAAGTTGCCTCGGCTAGGGAACTTGGGTACGATTGGAGAAGGTCATCTATGAGCACCCCCGCTTGCCCGATCAAAGATCGGCCTGTACTAAACATGATATCTTGTTTTTGAAAACACATGCGTTCTTGTTCCGGTTAATTAGCTAGAATTACTATGTGATGCGCACAACACACAAGTATAGATTAGATCGCCTAATTTGGAACAAAGCATTGCATATCCATTTGTTTGGAAATGGTTTGAAGCTTGCTACTCGCAAGTAGGCTAAAATACGGGTTTCAATGAATCATTCCAATTCAAGTAATCCAACCTTCACCCATAGGCATTCAGGCAGTTATATCACATAAGCAATTAGCCTCATGGCAAGCATGCTGTCATGTTAACACTCACACACATGCAAGATGCTAAAGCATAACACTTACAGTGTACTCCGAGTCAAAATAAAGAACTAGTTAGTAATCAAATGCGTGATCCTAGCTCATGTTTAAGATGGCTAATGCAACACATGCAAAATGCAACTAGAAATAGGCTCGGCTATTCTAAAATGGCGTGTGAGATGTAATACTTGATGCATGTATTCAAGTAGGAATTGAAATACAATGCAGTTAGTATGATGCGCCGAGCCCGGTGCATGCAATACAGATGAATGGATGCAAACATGCGAGCATAAGGATGCTAAATGAGATGTGCCCTAGAACTAACCATCATAAGCAGTTAAGTAAAAGGGAAAAAGACGTGGGGTTGGAAGACATGCATCACACACACGCACGCTTATTACACAATTGCGCCCTCTCGACGGAGGAACCGAAAGAATAATACAAATTAACTAATTAACTAATTAACAAGCTAATTAATTAATTACACAACCAAATTGAAATAAATAACTATTCTAAGTTATTAAAACACTGAAATGGCCTCGAGATGAGGGATGAATGCATGCTCGGACGGCTTCGCTCAGAAATCCATCGCCATGCTTCATGTTGCCTCTGTTTGCACTGCTCTGTACCTCTGAAAACTGTGCCAACTTCTGTGACACTTCTGAACCATCTTGTGGGCATGCTGAGAGGCCATCGGCCAAAAGATGAGGCCATCAACCATGGGAAATTGATCATCGACCAAATGTAAGGCTCTCGGCCAGGAATAGTTAGCCGATCGGCACTGAATATGGTCGGTCGACCATTTCTTCCTGCAGATTGCTCCTGTTGCTGCAGCAGAGGACAAATAGAGCATGGCAAGCATTTACAAGACAATGTTTACACACCACCACCCTTCATATCATGTCATGAGCTCAAGGGAGTATAGTCCTCGACCCTCGGGCCACCAATCACGCATTTCAATGCATGATGGCCAAAGGAGCCAAGTGTGCAATTCAATTTCAAATGAAATGCACAAAACACATAAGGGGCCCCAACCTCTATCATGCTTGGTCAAGAGGCAAGGGATGCACACATAATGCAATGCAAACGTGCAAGCATGATGCGAACAACTCAAGCATGCAACAAGTATGCAACAAGATCATGCAATGCATCTAATATGCAATAGGCATACAACCTAAACATGTAAACATACATGGCATGCAACAACATGCAAAGTGAAGCAAGCATGCAACAACATGCAAGACAAGCATGCAACAACATGAAAAGATGGACTTAAACTAAAGTGGACAACTATTAAACGTACCCAAATCAGTGGCCAAAAGTGCTGAAATGATGGTATGAAAAGCATGAAAAGGCAAGACAAGCATGCATGCCAATTGGCTCAAGGATTAAGGCATAAAGATGAAACTCTTAAGCACACTTAAAGAGTGACAAGCATGGATATGTGACAGCACCACATGCTCTGAAATGATGATAGGAATGATGCCAAATCACATACATAATCATAAGCATAGCATGCATGAGGCTCAAAGCCTAAGACTAGCAAAGGGACTTGCACTAAGGCTATGCAAAACATGAAGCAAATGGCCTAAGAAAACCAAAATAGTCCTAGAGCATGCCAAAACAATGACAAAACATGCATGGAGCAAGGCCAAAACAAGCTAGCATGAAGGTTCAAAACATGGAGTATGCAAGGCTAATAAGGAGGTTTACACTACACCTACCAAAGCCAAGCATGTGATGACTTAACCAACAAAAATTAGAGTTATGGCATGTCAAACTAACACCAAAAATGGGCTAATACCAAGTCAACAAATGCTAGAATAACGAGCTCACTCATTAGGCATGCAAGACTAGCAAAGAGGACTTACACGACAAGTGTAAGAAGCAAATGAGGTATGCCCTAACCAACCAAAAACAGAGTTATATCATGGCAAAATAAGACCCAAAACACACTGAAATGGTGGTCCAAAAGCCTAGGCAAGATGGCATACGCATGGGCTCTTTTTTAAGGCATAAAGCATGAACCCTTCAAAGCATTGAAGAAGTGATAGGTGCAAGTGTATGAGCATGAAACATGGACTGAAATATCATTTCAAATGATGCCAAATCATGATAATAGTCCAAATAAAGCATGCTAATGGACTCAATACACAAAGCTAATGAGCTAGATTGAACCATGGCTATACAAAGCAATGCATGCATGACCAAAATAACATAAATTAGACCTAGAGCATGCTAAAACATGACCAAAAGCTTCTCAGAGTCAAGCCAAAATCATGCTAGAATGATAGTCAAAAGCATGATGCATGTTAGGCTAGTGTGCAAATTTACACTACAATTGTATGGAGCATACAAGCAACAACTAAACCAGCTTAAAACAGAGTTAGAGCAGGCCCAAAATGTCACAAAAACATGCTTGAAAAGAGCTAACATAAGCCACAAAAGGATGCTTCTTTATAGAGCTAACAAGGCATGGCATGGAGAGACAAGGAGGGGAGGCTATCCCCTCCCATTTGGGACCTCAAAACAAGCTTTTTACCACTGAAAATCCTTTGGATTTCAGTGTTTCTAAGGCCACGAAAAGTTATTTTGAAAGGCCTTAGAAGATGGCACAAAAGCTATACAAGTCAAGGAGCAAAAGGGAGGAAACACCTCCTAGCCAAACAAGGCACAAACCAAGACTTTTAGGACTGAAAAAAACAGAGGAAAACCAGAGGTTTTTGTAGTTCAACACCACCCCCAAAACAGCCCCAAAGTAGTGTGAAAAGATGGCCAAGCAAATGTGTAAAACAAGCTTAAAGGGAGAGAGATGTTACCCTTGATGCACAGCTGCAAAACCAGCCCAAAATCTGAGCCAAAACACCTTTTGGGGCTCCAAAAAAGTCCCAAGTAAACTTCAAGCAACCTCCTCCCAAAGATGGACCACTTTCACCAAGGACGTCTAGGCAAAAGAGAGGTATTTCTCTACTTGCATGCACAAAAGGCAAGAGGGAGAGTCTTTAGAGAGAGAGGCAGAGATCAAACCCTGAAAATTGTAGAGAGAGAGGGAGTTTTAGTGAGAGGAGCTCTCAAAACTTGCTCAAGAAGTTCTACCTCTTGAAAATGAGATATAAGGCTTCATTATATAGCAAAATATCAATTTTGGTCGAAAATATCTGATTTGGGACAAGTGGCACAAGCTGGAAACAGCTGGAGGAGAAATATCTTCAAAAAAAATGAATTTGGGTCACTTTTGGCCGATCGGCCATCTTTAGTGCCGGTCTGATACTTGTGATGGCCGATCTGCTGCTTTTGTGGCCGACTGCACACATTTGTGGCCGACAGGAAATTCTACTTTGCAGGTCCAACTTCAAATGGGCATAACTCCTTCATATGAACTCCTTTTCAGGTCATTCTTGTGTCCAAAATGAAGCCCCAGAAGTAAGATTTCCAATGGTGGAAACCTTGCATCAAAATTCCAACTGTGCAAAAAGTTATGCCTATTTTGGTGAAGCCACTCAGTTTCGGTCCAACCGGAATGTTGCCCAACTTCAACCAATCATATCGCCCCCATCCGGACTCGGCTTTAGGAGATTCTTGAGTGTAAAATGAAGCCCCGGAAGTCTCCTTTCCAACGGTGGTGGCTTCATATCTTAAATCCAAGTGTATAGACAGATAGGCATGATTTACCGAGGACCGCTCGACTCTTTCTTAGCGATTCATACCCACCTTCTTCTTCAACTTGGTTTCTTCCCTCTTCTCCAATTTTCCTCAACTCCAAACCCCTAAACAAGGTGTTTTTGAAAGATTTTTCAAAGATTCATCTCTCTTTCATTCATTTCCACTCTGTCCTGACTCGATTTACCGAAAAGCACAACATTTAACGAAATGTGAGCCTCGGAACATTGTAGGAACTTTATTTCAAAAATATTTTGAAAGAGAGGGTTTTAAGATCTAAAAACCATTCAAAATAGCTTTGGTCCAAAATGGGGTGTGAGGTTAGGATTTGACTCTCCTCTTGCGGAAGAAATCGAACCTTTGCCCTGCACATGTTTCATCACCAAGTAGACCATCAGCAGCGCCCAAGTCTTAAGGGCGGTCAAAAACGGGGTGTCTACACAATGCACATGCAATGCAAAGAAACACATAAATGTAGATAAAACAACATATCATGAGTTTCGAGTCAAGTTCTCTAAACCCCCAACAGAGTCGCCAGAAACTATAGACCCGACTTCCTTCGCGCGCCCCCCTTTCGGAGAGGGCGCGAATTTGGTCTTACTATAGTTCGAACTCCTGTCACGGTTTTGAATCTAATCTCACAAAGTGCAATACGAGATTGATAAACACCAAAGAGTCCAAATCTGACAAATCGTTTTAGAAAATCAATTTTGAATAAAAAGCGCCAAACATGGACTGCTTTGCCAGATTATAGATGTGAGGCCCCTGAAATATGTATTCTCTTTAAAGACCTTAATGTTTGAATTATTTTCTTAAAGCCCCTCGGTTACTTGAATTAATTCGAATCTGGTCGGTTAGCATTACTATTTTTATTTTTATCAAAACATGAATTACCTTAGCCGGATTAGGTTCCCTAACCTAATTTAATTCTACATAAGTTACATTAATTTAATACCAAACCCTCACTCTTTATTTAAATTCAAAATTACCCCAAAAACTAGTAGTTGTACCCTTGTACCATGAGTACCATCAATCAAGTGAGATGTATATATATACACCTTGAGAAGTGTGCCCTAGAACCTAAATTGATTAAAAAAAAATAGCCCCTTCACCCTTCCCTAGGGCCGGCCATTCTAGGAGGAAGTGAGGAGCCAATTTTCAAAGTTTTCATCATGAAATTCTAGAAAATCACAAACCTGGTACCATAGACCTAGGATGATAATTCCAATACTAGTTCCATTTCAACTAAATGTTGCCTAAACCTATGAGTATGCCCGCCCAAATCACTCCTATTCCTTTAAAGTTTAAACAAATCCTAACCTTTCCTTCCATTTCCAACTAATGGGCTTTTAGGACTTTTTACATCAAAAATTGTCTATAAATACCAACATTCCCTAGCTTGGCAAGCACAAACACACTCACACACACATTCGGCTAGAGGAGAGGGAGGAGAGCAAGAGAGAGAAGTCTAGAGAGGAAGAGGGAGAAGAAGAGAGCCTTTGTTCAAAGCTTAGCAAGTAAGCCACAACAAACCTTCTCTTTCATTTTCCTTTTTCAAATACATGTTTCTAAGGGTTATAAATAATGTTTTCAGATCTGTTATTGATGAGTTACTTGTGTTAAAAACGCTAAGAGTTTAGTATTGATTCTATCTCTCTTGTATTTTCCCATTTCGGCACAAAACCATTTTTTTTTCATACCAATCTCTCAACTTTCCAAGGGCACACTTTTAAGCAAATTTCTGAGTTTAATATATGTTAGTTAGCATGTTTCATCAGAAAAGAAACGAAAATTTTTCTTGGTGGAACCCTTTTCTCATAAATCTTCTGTTTTGGGCATTTTACCTTAGAATCTGTTTTTGCAGCCCACTTTCAAAATTCTAGAAAAATGTATAAAATTATTCTGGACCTCTATTTTATTTCAAAATCTTCCTTAAGGAGTTACATTTCAACTAAAATTGGTTTCATAGAAAAACAGTGAGCGGTTTGCAAGAAAATCAAATGTTCGTAACGATCGACAAATCTGGACAGCGCTGGAATGTTTTCTAAATAACTTAAAATCTAGAAAGGCTATCCCATTTCCGAAATATGTTCTAGAAACTAGATCAAATTCTCTATGAGCCACGGGAAGGCCGAGTCTGGTGAAAGATCTAAAATAGTCCTTTCATTTTAATCTTTATGAGATACTAAATCTGGAAATTGTGTTATTTGTGGATGTTTTATGCCCTTGAGTTCATGAGATTGCTTAGTAGCTTATGATCATATCTTGGCATGATATTATATGTGTTGCTGTTATGTTATTTACCTTTCTCATCTTAAGAATGCATGCTTATATGGATATTATTGTCTTGTAAGTTGGACTAACCTTGATTTAAAACATTTAATTCAATGGGAAAACTAATAGGGAAGGTATTGGCTTTTCGAACACTTGATTAATGAAAAGATGAGAATATGTGATATATGGTTTGTTGGGATGCGCCCTATTTGGAAGTTAAAGTCTTGCGCAAGTGGTTTTTGGGACCCTTGAACGGAGCGGTTGTATTCGGACCGTAGGTGGTTTGGTGTGAGGAGGGATTCGGGCAAGGCCCTATTTTACTGTCTCTTTTGAGGCCCTGAGGTTGGCGCTACGCGGTATATAACCGTTGGTAGGCATCCGAGGTTAGTTCTGCAACAAAGCAGCAAAAGAGGGGGCATACCGAATAATCCGCGTCCGATTCTTGTGGTCGGGAGCACGAAATCTCTTTGGGGGATTTCTAGTTTACTAACATCCAACCTAGCTCTTTATTTATTTGAAAATCATGTTTACTACTTGATGTTAAAGTTGTGATTGTGTATTGGACTAGAAAAAGGGGACAGGGGTGTGTGTGTTTACTGGGCATTCAAAGCTCACGGCGTATCATGCCAAGTGATGAAGCGGAACTCATAGCTAGAGACGACGAGCCTGAAACTTTCGAAGACTTCTGGCTATCTTAGGGAAGCTAGAAATTTCTTTTTGATATTTTGTAAGACTCACGTGAAGATTTAAACTTTCTTTTGGATGTAATGTAATGGAACAAGCTTTTGAATTAAGTATATTTGTGGTTGTTATGTATTTATATTCTATGTATGAACCTTATCGTTGCTTATGAGACCTTGTGTCAATACCTTTTAAGATCTGTCAAAAGGGCAGTGCGCTGCCTAAGAAAGCTGGACTTAGAAGGGAGGCTAATTTGACTCCTCCGGTAATCTGGGATCTTACTTGGTTATTGACCATAGGACTCATTAGTGACTCTCCCTTGACTGCAACCAATAGTGTAGAATCGGGGCGTCACAACTTGGTATCAGAGCCTAGGTTCAACCCTTAACCCTCGCAACCCTATACGCGACTCTAGAAGTCCTTACCCCTTTATCTTATTTTATTCTATCGCGCTATTATAAGGAGATGAACTAATAAAAATCTTTTCCACCTTAGGATGTCAACGGGAGACTATCCAAGACGTGGCGTCAGTCTCGACTCGTGGTGTACTTTCTGTATGCAAGGAAGGAGAGCCATGTCTGTTAGCCCCTACTTTAGCTGCCGACGCTGTACAAGTGCCGCCGAGGAAATGATTAGAACCGAGATACGTAAGGTGGAGACGGAGTACTCCCGCTATACGAGGGAGCAGAAGAGGTCCCTGGTGCGGCGCCGCCTACAATTTTTGAGCCGGGCAGTAAAAAAGGCGATCCGAATGGAGCAAGATGATCAGAGAATGGACTCCTTGATACACCAAGCTTTGACCGCTAGAGCATACCACCGACCACCGACTCCGGCTGAAAGTTACGCATCTTGTTATCAGGAGCCAGGCAACAATCAACCAATGAATATGAAGCAGTCACCAGAACAGCAAGGAGCAAACCCAGCCTACCCTATAGAGGTGTCATCTAAACACAATCCCCCCTCACCAATGTACACCCCCCGCTCTCTGGACCAAGCCATTGACTCCGCTGATGAAAACCCAGAAGAAGACTTTGATTGGTCGGGAAACGAGAACTATTCCTAAATAAATATTTCCCAAGTACTATCCGCCGAGAACGAGTCAAGGAATTCCAAAACTTGGAACAAGGAAATATGACCGTGACCCAATATGCTGCAAAATTTGAAGAGCTAGCCCATTACACAACTAGATACGTGGCAAATGATGAAGAGAAGGCAAGGATGTTCGAGTGGGGAGTGGACCTTACAATCAAGGGAAGAGTTCTTCCGCAACAACTCCCCTCATATGCCGAGGTGCTGGAAACGACATTAGAATCTAAACAAGAAGTGAACGACGCCAGGAAGGCTTGGAACAAGAGAAAAGGGAGTCAGGCGTCTATTGGACCTCAGAGGAACCAGAAAGGAAGCATGACCTCAAAGCCCTACTCCAAACCACAACCACAACAACAACGACAGCAACCGCAGCAACAGATCCAAAGAGGAGGCTATCAACAAAGGCCGATGGGACAAATCCAGTGCTTTCATTGCCAACAATTAGGGCACAAAAAGAGCGAATGGCCCCAACTCCCTCCATCTGGATACCAAGGAGGAGGTTCCGGAGCAAATACCCAGGCATTAGGTGGGCAAAAGCCTTGGACGAATAAGATAGGATCTACCGGGCAGCAGCACCAGAAGAGTGGAGGAACTCAGAATGCCAAGACCAGTGGCAACCAGAAGGCTACCGAAAGAATCTTTGCCCTGCAAGAGGAAGAAGCGGACCTGTCTGTAATTGAGGGTAATTTAGTACTATACAATTCTTGGGTGCATGTTTTATTTGATACTGGTGCATCACATTCCTTTATATCCTCTGCTTGTGTTAAGTCATTAGAACTTGTATGTGAACCTTTAGCAACTGCCTTAAGTGTAATGTCACCTATGGGAGGATGCGTTCGGGTAGGATCGATTTGTAAGGACTGTAAGATAGGGATGTCGGACCTACGCTTAACTTGCAACCTTCGTGTCATGGAAATGTCGGACTTCGATATCATTTTGTGCATGGACTGGTTGTCCGCCCACCGAGTGGTGATCGACTGTCGTCAGAAGAAAGTGGTAGCTCATACGCAAGATGGAACACGTTTCCTGTTTAAGGGGGATAGACAAAACCCCATGGTTTCAACAAAACATCGGACGCAGTGGCGCGATCAACTTGCGGGTAGAATAGCAAGTCTGATTCTAAATGAGGAGGGCCAAGTAGAAATAGAACTTTCGCGCGTAGTATGCGAATATGCAGATGTATTTCCTACGGAATTACCAGGATTGCCACCAACCCGGGAAGTAGACTTTAGCATCGAGCTACAACCTGGAACTACCCTAATATCCATGGCTCCGTATCGTATGGCACCAGCGGAACTACGAGAATTGAAGACACAGCTACAGGAATTGCTCAAGAGAGGATTCATTAGGCCAAGTACTTCGCCATGGGGAGCACCCGTGTTGTTTGCTAAAAAGAAGGATGGGTCGTTGAGGCTATGCATTGATTATCGTCAACTCAATCGAGTCATGATTAAGAACCGATACCCACTCCCAAGGATTGATGACCTTTTTGACCAACTTAGAGGCTCAAGGTGCTATTCAAAGATCGATCTTAGGTCAGGTTACCATCAACTACGAGTCAAGGAGGAGGATATACCAAAAACTACCTTTCGTACTATATATGGCCACTATGAGTTTGTAGTAATGCCCTTCGGACTAACCAATGCACCGGCAGTATTCATGAGCCTAATGAATAAGATCTTTAGACCATACCTTGACCAGTTTGTAGTAGTGTTCATTGATGACATTTTGGTATATTCAAGGTTTGAAGAAGAGCATAAGCAACATTTAAGGACTGTCCTTCAAGTTCTTAGGGATAATCGGTTATATGCCAAGGCGAGTAAATGTGAGTTCTGGTTGAATGAAGTAAAATTCTTAGGGCATGTGGTATCAGAGAATGGGATTGCGGTAGATCCAACCAAGGTGGAGGTAGTATTAGATTGGAGACAACCAAAAACCGTGTCAGAGATCCGCAGCTTCTTAGGATTGGCCGGTTATTACCGGAGGTTCATCCAAGATTTCTCCAAACTAGCTAAACCAATGACTCCTTTGACGCAAAAAGGAGTAAAGTATGAGTGGGACGAAGCTTGCGAAAAATCCTTCCAAGAGCTAAAGAAGAGATTAACTAGTGCGCCAATTTTGACCATTCCAGAATGAGAAAAAGGGTACACTGTGTATTGCGATGCGTCTAAGGAAGGGTTAGGTTGCGTGCTCATGCAAAATGGAAAATTAGTCGCGTATGGATCCAGGCAGTTGAAACCTCATGAGCATAACTACCCAACACATGACTTGGAGTTAGCAGCTATAGTTTTTGCCCTAAAGCAATGGCGACATTACCTATATGGGGAACAATTTGAGATTTTCACAGATCACAAGAGTTTGAAGTATCTATTTACACAGAAGGACCTTAACTTGAGACAGAGACGATGAATGGAGTATCTTGAGGATTTCCAGTTCACTCTCTCATATCACCCCGGTAAAGCCAATGTAGTAGCCGATGCTCTAAGTCGCAAGAGCAGAGGGATGATGGCTAAGATCTCCGTCAAGGAATGGGATATGGTTAAGACACTCAATGAATTCAGGATCCAAGTAGAATCTTAAGATACAAAAGCATATCTTAGTGCGCAGAAGGTGATGCCTAAGTTGATGAACGAGGTCATGGAGGCCCAAAAGCATGATCAAGAGGTAGCCTATATCAAGGGACGTCTGGAATTGGGAGAACCCATGCTCGATTGGCCAATTCACCCCGATGGGAGTTTGAGATACCAAGGCAGATTGTTTGTACCAAGTGACGAGTTACTTAGAGAAAAGGCACTGAAGGAATGTCATCATTTTGCATTTGCGGTGCATCCAGGAGGGACCAAAATGTACCAAGATTTGAAGAGGCAGTATTGGTGGAATGGAATGAAGAAGGAAGTGGCAAAATTTGTAGCAAAATGTCTGACATGCCAACAAGTGAAGGCGGAACATCAGAAACCAGGGGGAATGTTGCAACCTCTACCAATAGTCGAATGGAAGTAGGAGTATGTGACGATGGATTTTGTGACAGGGCTGCCTAAGTCACCTAGAGGGCACAATGCTATATGGGTAATAGTGGATCGCCTCACCAAGTCAGCACACTTCTTACCCTATAAGATGACCGACACTTTAGAGTCTATGTGCAGGCTCTACATTGGGGAGATCATTCGACTACATGGAATTCCGGTATCTATTATGTCAGATCGTGATCTACGGTTCACCTCTCGATTTTGGGGGAACTTGCAGGAAGCTCTTGGTACTGAGTTATGTTTTAGCACCGCCTTTCACCCGTAGACGGATGGATAATCTGAACGCACTATCCAGACACTCGAAGATATGTTGAGAGCTTGCGCAATGGATTTTCAAGGAAGTTGGGAACGACACCTACCCCTAATTGAATTCGCCTACAATAACAGCTTTCAAGCTAGCATCGGTATGGCGCCCTTTGAAGCATTATATGGACGACCTTGTAGATCGCCGATTTGTTGGACGAAAGTGGGTGATGCAAATCTGATAGGACCCGAACTTGTTCTAGAAACTACTGAGAAGGTCAAATTGATCCACAACGGTTAAAACTGCTCAAGACCGTCAAAAGAATTATGCAGACAGGAGGAGAAGACCATTGATGTTTGAAGTAGGCAGCCACGTGTTCCTAAAGGTGCAACCTAGGCATGGAATCGTCGTACATTTTGGGAGAAAGGGAAAGCTGTCACCACGATATATTGGGCCTTTTGAGGTATTGGAAAGAGTGGGCGAAGTAGCATATAGACTAGCTCTACCCCCGCAGTTAGTAGGAATACACAATGTCTTCCATGTATCTATGTTGAGAAAATACATCGCTGACCCGTCACGCGTCCTCAAATGGGAAGAAATCAGTCTTGACAAAGATATTACATTTAAAGAAGGACCGGTAGCAATATAGGATAGTCGAGAGAAGAACCTTAGAGGAAAGACGGTTCACTTGGTAAAAGTGCTAGGGCGTCATCGGGGAATTGAGGAATCTACTTGGGAACGCCAGGATTGGGTGAAGGCAAACTACCCCGAGCTTTTCGGAGGCAGTTTGTAGTTGAATTTCAAGGACGAAATTGTTTCAAGGGGGATAGGTTGTGAGGCCCCTGAAATATGTATTCTCTTTAAAGACCTTAATGTTTGAATTATTTTCTTAAAGCCCCTCGGTTACTTGAATTAATTCGAATCTTGCCGGTTAGCATTACTATTTTTATTTTTATCAAAACAAGAATTACCCTAGCCGGATTAGGTTCCCTAACCTAATTTAATTCTACATAAGTTACATGAATTTAATACCAAATCCTCACTCTTTATTTAAATTCAAAATTACCCCAAAAACTAGTACTTGTACCCTTGTACCATGAGTACCATCAATCAAGTGAGATGTATATATATACACCTTGAGAAGTGTGCCCTAGAACCTAAATTGATTAAAAAAAAATAGCCCCTTCCCCTTCCCTAGGGCCGGCCATTCTAGGAGGAAGTGAGGAGCCAATTTTCAAAGTTTATCATCATGAAATTCTAGAAAACCACAAACCTGGTACCATAGACCTAGGATGATAATTCCAATACTAGTTCCATTTCAACTAAATGTTGCCTAAACCTATGAGTAAGCCCCCCCCCCCCCCAAAAAAAAAAAAAAATCACTCCTATTCCTTTAAACTTTAAACAAATCCTAACCTTTCCTTCCATTTCCAACTAATGGGCTTTTAGGACTTTTTACATCAAAAATTGTCTATAAATACCAACATTCCCTAGCTTGGCAAGCACAAACAACACACTCACACACAAATTCGGCTAGAGGAGAGGGAGGAGAGCAAGAGAGAGAAGTCTAGAGAGGAAGAGGGAGGAAGAAGAGAGCCCTCTTGTTCAAAGCTTAGCAAGTAAGCAACAACACAACCTTCTCTTTGATTTTCCTTTTTCAAATACATGTTTCTAAGGGTTCTAAATAATGTTTTCAGATCTGTTATTGATGAGTTACTTGTGTTAAAAATGCTAAGAGTTGAGTATTGATTCTATCTCTCTTGTATTTTCCCCATTTCGGCACAAAACCATTTTTTTTTTCATACCAATCTCTCAACTTTCCAAGGGCACACTTTCAAGAAAATTTTCTGACTTTAATATATGTTAGTTAGCATGTTTTCATCATAAAAGAAATGAAAATTTTCCCTTGGTGGAACCCTTTTCTCATAAATCTTATTGTTTTGGGCATTTTACCTTAGAATCTGTTTTTGCAGCCCACTTTAAAAAATTCTAAAAACATGTATAAAATTATTATGGACCTCTATTTTATGTCAAAATCTTCCTTAAGGAGTTACCGTTCAACTAAAATTGGTTTCACAGAAAAACAGTGAGCGGTTTGCAAGAAAATCAAATTTTTGTAACGATCGACAAATCTGGACAGTGCTGGAATGCTTTCTAAATAATTTAAAATCTAGAAAGGCTATCCCATTTCCGAAATATGTTCTAGAAACTAGATCAAATTCTCTACGAGCCATAGGAAGGCCGAGTTCGGTGAAAGATCTAAAATAGTCCTTTCATTTTAATCTTTATGCGATACTAAATCTGGAAATTGTGTTATGTGTGGATGTTTTATGCCCTTGAGTTCATGAGATTCCTTAGTAGCTTATGATCATATCTTGGCATGATATTATATGTGTTGTGGTTATGTTATTTACCTTTCTCATCTTAAGAATGCATGCTTATATGGATATTATTGTCTTGTAAGTTGGACTAACCTTGATTTAAAACATTTAATTCAACGGGAAAACTAATAGGGAGGGTATTGGGTTTTCGAACACTTGAGTAATGAAAAGATGAGAATATGTGATATATGGTTTGTTGGGATGCGTTCCCTATTTGGAAGTTAAAGTCTTGCGCAAGTGGTTTTTGGGACCCTTGAACGGAGCGGTTGTATTCGGACCCTAGGTGGTTTGGTGTGAGGAGGGATTCGGGCAAGGCCTTATTTTACCGTCTCTTTTGACGCCCTGCGGTTGGCGCTACGCGGTATATACCCGTTGGTAGGCATCCGAGGTTAGTTCTGCAACAAAGCAGCAAAAGAGGGGGCATACCAAATAATCCGCGTCCGATTCTTGTGGTCGGGAGGACGAAATCTCTTTGGGGGATTTCTAGTTTACTAACATCCAACCTTGCTCTTTATTTATTTGAATATCATGTTTACTACTTGATGTTAAAGTTGTGATTGTGTGTTGGACTGGAAAAAGGGGACGAGGTGTGTGTATGTTTACTGGGCATTCAAAGCTCACGGCGTATCATGCCAGGTGACGAAGCGGAACTTATAGCTGGAGACGACGAGCCTGAAACTTTCAAAGACTTCTGGCTATCTTAGGGAAGCTGGAAATTTCTTTTTGATATTTTGTAAGACTCACGTGAAGATTTTAACTTTCTTTTGGATGTAATGTAATGGAACAAGCTTTTGAATTAAGTATATTTGTGGTTGTTATGTATTTATATTCTATGTATGAACCTTATCGTTGCTTATGAGACCTTGTGTCAATACCTTTTAAGATCTGTCAAAAGGGCAGTGCGCTGCCTAAGAAAGCTGGCCTTAGAAGGGAGGCTAATTTGACTCCTCTGGCAATCTGGGATCTTACTTGGTTATTGACCATAGGACTCATTAGTGACTCTCCCTTGACTGCAACCAATAGTGTAGAATCAGGGCGTCAATAGAGTCGCCACCTAAATATTTTATTTTTGGGAAATTTTGGGAACCCTGACTCGTGCTGAAGGCGACGTGTCCATCATCACCAAAGTTGCCTCGCGCTCGGGAACTTGGGTATGAGAGGGGATGGTCCTGAAATGAGCACCCCCATTCGCCGATCAAAGGATCGGTCTCTACTAAGCATGATATGTTGTTTTATAAACCTCATGTGTTCTTATTCTGATTATTAGCTAATTTACTATGTGATGCGCACAACATACAAGTATAGACTCAATCACGAGAATTGGAACAAAATAACTCATGTTTGTTTTCAAAAATGGTTTGAAAGTGCTACATGCAAGTAGACTAAAGCGCGGATTTGCCACCCTCAAGTGGGCTTGAAAGCAAGATTTTGCCACTTCGCAAAGTGTGCTTAAAACTCACAATCATCGAGTTGTCCCAATTCAGGCAATCAAGCATTCACCCACAGGCATTCAAGCAGTTAATCACTTAAGCAAATAGCCTCATGGCAAGCATGATATCATGGCAACACTCACACTCATGCAAGTATGCTAAAGCGTAAACACTCACAGTGTACTCCGAGCCAAAACAAAAAGCTAGTTAGAAATATGCATGATCCTAACTATACAGAATGCCTAATGCAACACATGCAATAATGCAACTAAATAGGCTCGGCTATCTAAGATGGCATATGAATGCAACAATTAATACACGTATTCAAAAAAGTATTGAAATACAATGCAGTTTGAATGATGCGCCAAGCCCGGTGCATGCAAAACAAATGAATGATGCACGTATGCAAAGCATAAGGTATGCTAATTGAAAGACACCCTAAACTAACCATTGTAAGCGGTTAAGCAAAAGGGACAAAGACATGGGGTTGGAAGACATGCACCCTTATTACAACATTGCGCCCTCTCGAAGGAGGGTCTGAATGAATAAGCTAAGCTAATCTAAGCTAAGCTAATCTAACTAATCTAATTAATTTAATTAGACTAATTATGACCAACAAATAAAGAAACAGCTAAACTAAGCTACTTAATTATTACAACACTTTAACTAATTAACAAATTACTTAAATTACAAAACCAAGCTAACTAACAAGTAAAGCCCTAAACTTGTACTGCCTCAGCTCTGCTCTAAGAAGTTGAACATGCATGCCTCGGTTTCCGTCTCGAAAAGCTCTCCAATTGCTCTTTAGAGGCTCTGTTTGCAGGGTGTCTTCAAGGACTTGCTGCTGAACCTTACCAAAACAATACTGGGGAGTGTACCAGTGCCTGCTGGCCATGAATGGTGGCTGCCGGCCACCTGCCGGCCAACAATGAAAGAGTGCCGGCCATCAGTGTGGCACTGCTGGCCACTGGTGTGCTGTGACACCAAACTACAACAAAGCACAAAACAGAGGAAATTGAGGGTCTCCCTAGGGCATGTATGTACTGTGGCACTCCTCATCATTTCAAAACATCAAGGGAGAGGCACTATCGGATCCAAAACCATCAATCAAGCAATTCACAATGCATGATGCCCAAAGATCCAATTTGCACAGATTTAATAAATGCACAACAAACAAGACTCTAAGACCACAACCTTATCATGAAAGATCAAAGGCAATGGAGACAAAGGAGAGCGGCTCATTTTCATCACTTCAAGTATGAAATGAACCAATCTTCCTTCTGTTCAATATAACGTCCAATTGAACACAATGCAATGCACACAAAACATGATTATCTTGGTCATGTTTTACTTGATTCGATTCTTGTTTACACATTTTACGTTACCGAGCCATTCATTAACCAGTTTGTCCAATGTGAAAGTCCTCTAATGAAAGGGAAGCCAATCAAAAGATGGCTTAAGACATGAGAGAATCCATGCCTTTGACTAGGAGGAACCCTCAAAAGAGGATTAAAGCCATTTAAGCATAAGCCTCAATCCCATGACTTAAGCACAACTTGAAGACTAACCAAACCTCAAAATAAATCAAAAGATGAAGAAGTGAGGCAGATGGCAGAATTTCAGTGCTGATATGGCATGAGAAATAAGACTATAACATGCAAACAACTCATGTATAACATTTTAAGAGCCAAAAACATTAAGGCTAGTGAAGGACACAACACTAGCGGCATGCAACACAATGCTCAAAAGGGACAAACAGTTCAAAACAGTCCTAAAACACCCTAAATGGAGTTCTAAAACATGCTTGAAATAAGCTAAGAATAGCTATATCAAGAGGCCAAAACAATAACACATGCTAGGCAATTTAGCACAATTGCACTACAAGCATACAAAGCAAAGCTCATGTGATCAAACCAGCTCAAAACAAAGCTTAATCATGCCAAATCAGTGGCTCAAACACGCTAAAATGGAAGCATAGATGGCAAGAAAAACATGCACACATGTTGGCCCACAAACAAGGCACAAAGCACACCTCTCAAAAGCAATGAAAGAGTGGAATATGTGAGTGTGTGACAATGATATATGCTCTAAAATCACATGTAAAATGATGCTATGGCATGCAAATACCTCAAGCAAAGCATGCTAGGGGCCTTAAAACACAAAGCTAGTAAAGGCTATTTACACTATAGCTATACAAAGAAGAGCACGTATGATTAAGACCACTCAAAAAAGAGTTTAATCATGTCAAAACATTAGCAAAAATGTGCTGGAGTCAAGCTAACACATGCTAGAATGATGGGCTAACTCATTAGGTATGCTAGGCTAGTAAGCAAGATTACACTACAAATGCAAAAATCAAGCAACAAGTAGCCAAACCAGCCAAAAACTAGAGTTAAAACATGTTGAATTAGAGCCTAAAACATGCTTGAACTAAGCTACAAAAAGGTAGAAATACATGCTCACAAGTTAGGCCATCTACACTTACAAAGAGGATATGAGGAGGGGGGACCAACCCCTCCTATTTTGGACCTCAAAACATGGTTTTCACCACTAAAATTCCCCTGGAATTTAGTGTTTAAAAGCCAAAAAATTGGTTTGAAAGGTGATGAAAGATGGCATAAAAAGCTACACAAGCTAAGGAACAAAAGGGAGAGACAACCCCCTAACACAAAGTAGGCTCAAACTACTATTTTTAGGACTGAAAAATGGAGTTTTTTTTCAGTTGAAAACCACCCCAAAAACAGCACAAAATGATGGCAAAAACAAGTATGAAAACAAGCTTAAAGGGTGAGTCTTATACCTCTTGAAGGGAAGACAACACTTAAGCAACAAAACCAAGCAAAACCACCTTAAGGAGCTCCAAGGAGGCTTCAAGAGAGCTTCAAGCAATCTCAGCCCAAAGATGAACCACTCTTGTTAAGGGTTCATAGGTTGAAGATGGATGTATGCAAGCTTCCAAGCACAAAAGCTTTAGAGAGAGAGGAATCTAGAGTGAGAGGATTTAGAGAGAGAGGCTCCCAAACCTTTGCCAAATTGTTCTAACCCTTTGAACCATAGAGAAGCCTCTCTATACATAGCAAAATACAAGCTTTGGGTCGAAATATCTCCAAAAGGGATAGCTGTAATAGCTGTAAGATAAATATCTGCAAAAATATGCTTTTCTACATCAATGGCCAGCACTGCTTCACTGATGGCCGGCACTTGATCATTGTTGGCTGGCATGGGTCACCCTTGGAGGGCAGGGGGTCGGCATAGGCCATTCATGGCCGGCACATGGCCAAAAAATCCCATTTATGGCTTGCATTCTCCACCTCTGGTCGGCCAGAAAAATTTGCTTTTGGGCCCGACTTCAACTGGACATAACTCCTTCATCTGGACTCCTTTGTAGGTCATTCTTGAGCCTAAATTGAAGCCCTTGAAGTCTTATTTCCAATGGTGGCAGCTTCACATGAAAATTCCAACTCTGCAAAACGTTATGCCTATTTGAGTGAAAACTACTCAGTTTCGATCCTACTCGGATTCATGCCGAACTTCTCCCAAACTAGGTTTCTTCTCTCCTCTCCTCTTTTATTCAAATCCAAACCCCTAAATAAGGTGTTTTGAAAGATTTTTCAAAGAGTTCACCTCTCTTTCATTCACTTCCACTTTGTCCTTGCTTGGTTTACCGAAAAGCACAACATTTAACAATACGAGCGTCGGAACATCGTAGGAACTCTTCTGAAAAATATTTTGAAAAGAGAGTTTGAGGTTTTAAGGTCTAAATATTTTGGTCAAAATGGTTTTGGTCCAAAAAGGGGTGTGAGGTTGGGATTTGAAGCTCCTTTTGCCGAAGAAATCGAATCTTTGCACTACACATCTTTCATCACCAAGTAAACAATCAGTAGCACCCAAGTCTTAAGGGCGGTCAAAAATGGGGTGTCTACACAAAGGGTGTTCCAAAAGATTAGAAAGATGGCTCAAAAGGCTTTACAAGCCAAAGAGCAAAGATGGAAGTTACCCCCTAACCACACAAGGCCTAAACCAACATTTTAAGACCTTAAAAGCAGAACTTTTTAGAGGCTAAAACCAGCTTCAAAGTAGCATACAAAGGTGGCCAGGCAATAAACTAAAACAAAGCTTAAAATGGTGAAACTCAAACCCTTGAAGCACAGCAACAAAACAGGCAAACTTCTGAGCTAAAATCAGCTCAAACATGGCCTCCAAGAACCTTAACTCTAAGGTGAAGGTGTTTGGCTAAGGGTGCTAGTGCAAATATGTAGAGAAAGCACACTTTAAAGCAGAAAATATAGAGAGAGAAGATTCTAGAGAGAGAGAGAGAAATATAGCTCAGCTCAAACTTTGTAACCCTTTGCATGCATATAGATGAGCTCTATATATAGTATATGCAAAAGCCCCTTGAAGAGATCCAACCATCCACGTGCAAGCAGATCGGCTCATCTGTGCAAACAGTTGTCAAAATATCTGCAAAAATATCTACTGATGCATTGGTGGCTGGCTGGCCATCAATGGTGGCCGGCAGGGCAAAGCCCATGGCCGGCAGCCCTCAATGATGGCCGGTAGGCCATCAAGAACATCACTCTGAAAAGACCAACACATGGTTCAAATAGGAGATAGAATGGAAATATGGTTTGGAAAGATCAAACTTGGAGCATTCCACTGCGAATTTCAAGCGCTCGATGAGCAATCAAACTCATCACTGGATGTACCTGCGAGAACATCCAAGTCTTGAGGATGGTAAAAAATGGGGTGTCTACACTTATGCTTGCATCCATTCATTCGTATTGCATGCACCGAGGCTCGGCGCATCATTCAAACTGCATTGAAATTTCAATAATTCTTTGAGTACATGTTTAACGACATGTTATCAAATTGACCCATATGCCATATTAGTAGTCGAGCCTATTAATTATATTATCGCATGTGCTGCATTAGACATTTTGTATAGTTAGGAATCATGTATAGTTTTCTAACTCATATTTTCTTAGCTTGGAGTACTAGGTGAGTTTTTATACTTTAGCATATTTGCATAAGTGTGAGTGATTGCCATGATTAGCATGCTTGCCATGAGGCTATGTGCTTAAATGCCAAACTGCTTGGATGCCTGTGGATGAAGGCTTGTTGTTTGAATTGGAATGATTCAACGAATGTGCACTTTAAGCCCACTTTGGTAAGTGACAAATCATGTTTTAAACCCACTATGTTTGGTGGTAAATCCGCAAACTTTAAGCCCACTTGAGGTGGCAAATTTAAACCATTTTCGCAAACAAACATGAGTTGAATTGTTCTAACTTTTGCAAACTAGTCTGTACTTGCTTGTACTCATCACATAGTAATGCTAGTTTAATAACTAGAATAAGAGCACATAATGTCTATAAAAAATCATATTATGATTAGTAGAGGCCGATCTTTGATTTGGGAAAGTAGGGGGTGCTCAATCCATGACCTTCCCCTCTCGTATCTAAGTTCCCGAGTCAAGGCAACTTTGGTGATGATGGACATGTGGCCTTTGGCATGAGTCATGGGCTTCTTAAATTTCCCAAAATAAAATATTTAGGTGGTGACTCTGTATCTGGTAAAGCAGTTCATTTTTGGCATTTTTGATCCTAAAATCAATTTTCCAAAATATTTGCCGGATGTGGACTCTTTGGTGTTTATCAGTTTCACCTTACACTTATGAGATTAGATTCAGAACCACGGGAGTCCGAACTTTAGGGCTTTCTTTTCCAACTTCCGAGGGGGGCATGAAAAAGCGAGCTACAGGTTTTGGCGACTCTATTGGGGATTTAGAGAACTTGGCTCGAACTCATGATATGACTTTTTATCTACGCTTATGTGTTTCTTTGCATTTTCATTTGCATCAGTGCGCCTAAGTCACTGTGTTTGCCATCTGCTATTCCTGAACGGTTTGCCGGAGGCTTGCTTGGAAAAGCTTGCCAAATGGCTGACCGGTTGCAAGTTCTGCCACGATAGGAACACAACCCTTGGATCTGGACTACCGCTGTACTGTTTGATCCTCCTTTCATTTCTCGGTGTTAGGTGTGAGAGATATATTAGGTAGTCTTGCTGAGGTACCCTTTTTGACCAATCGGCCTAGTTGCATATTGAAAGTCGTAGAGACTGTTCCAAACTAGGATAGGTTGCTCACCCGAATTCAGGATTGTGTGAAACACTTTGCTTGTGTAGTGAACCCTAGTTCCTAGCGAAACTAGGACAGGGTAACCCTACCCCCTCATAGGGGTGTTGTGGCTCTCACTTAACTGGTATGTTCTTTTAGAATGAAACTCTACATGAATGTATGTATCAGTTACAGGTCTGGGTTTTAGCTTTAGGGGCAGAAATTAGTATTGAGTACAATTCTACAGCTTATGATTGCAACTGCGCGTTGTTGGTATCTGAGCGAAGGTGCTGTGCGATTTCTGATTTTTGTTTTCTTTTGCTTTATTTCTTTTTGCAAGGTAGTTTTTCATCATTGCTTCAAACGATTCTGTTACCCCCCAAGCACTTTGGACCCGTGTGAAAAGGATTTGCAAATCTGAGGATCTTGTTAGGGGACAGCCAGTGTTTGTTTCACTCCCACCGGTTACCAGACGGAGGAGGATCAGGCAGAATTCACCAATCCAGCAGTCACCTTTTATTTCACCCGCGCCCAATCAGGCCCAGTCTTCTACTTCTACTCCAGGAAGAGAGTATTCGCCAGTTCTGATAGCTCAACATCCCCCAGTTAGCATGGAAGATATACTACGTCAGCTCTGGCAAACCATTGAGACTATGCAGCTAGATGCTGCCCCGCTAAGCTGAGGTTGTAGCTCGCCAAATAGAAGTGATATATAGGCTTTAGCAATAGCAACCACAACCGGCAGTAGCCTCTGCATCCTATGCACTACCAGCGGGTATTTCGGCACCCGGGGTCATAGTCAATGTCCAAGAGAATATGGGCATTCCGACAGATCCGATCCCACCTCAGACCTCCAAGGCACCAGTTTATCAAACAGAGGTGCCATTTGAATTCGAGGTTGACCCCACTACACTAGAGGTCAACAAGCTAGAAAAGCTCTTCAAGCAGGCACAAGGTGTGAATTCAATCTCTGACATTGAAGATGGATACACAGACTCTGCAGTGACTCTACCGGATAGATTCAAGATGCTGCATATAGACCGTTTTGATGGCTCCAGGGATCCTATGGTCTATCTACGATTATTCTCTGATATCCTACAACCAATGGGTCTCACCAGACTTCAAAAGTTGTCACTTTTTGGCCGGACCCTATCGGGCATAGCGGCCGTTTTGTATGCAAAGTTGGAAGACTCCGTGAAATGGAACTGGGAGGAAATGGCTGAGGCCTTCATCGCGTAGTACTCCTACAATATCCAGATTGAGGTTACAACCCGTGATCTTGAAGCGACTTGTCAGGAGCCAAATGAGGGTTTCTCGGACTTTGTGACCCGATAGAGGGCCAAGGCCTCTATGATGACTATCCGGCTGTCTAAAAAGGACCAAATTAGAATGGTGATCCGTAACTTGCAAGGAAGATTATTACAGAAGATGATAGTCTTTCCTTTGTTTACATTTGCTGAGCTCCATGAGATAGGAGTTCAAATTGAGGATGCGATGAAGTGAAGGCTGATAGACAATGAGAAAGAATAGCCTAAGAGGCCCTTTACATGCAGTTCTAATGTAACCACGAGTGGTGGCACTTCTGCACAGCCTTCGAATGTGAGCATGGTCACCACCATACCCAAAATTGCCAACCCTTTTGCCAACACTTCCAATACAACTCCACAAACCTCAACCAACCAGGACCAATCTCAATGGTCTTTACCCCGCGCTATATGCCTTTGTCCAAAGCCTTAGGGGTCCTGATCAGAAAGGGGCACCTTAAGTCGTTAGAACAATGCCCTTTACCCGATCCTCTCTCCCCAATACACAACCCGGCCAAATGCTGCGTTTTTCACCAATAGCACGGTCATGACACTGATCAATGTTATAGGCTGCGTCATGAGATTCAAGATCTCATTGACAACAAGGTGATAGCACCTCCCCAAAAACCCAACGTCACTACAAATCCTCTCACACCACATAATCAAGTCCCTCCACCCTGGCATATAAACCTCATCCACACACTGGTCATCCCTTATGACCCCAGTATAAACATCACCTCTTCCCACCTACCTAAGCCGGCGTTCATCCCTAAGAGCATAGACTTGTGCATGATGAGCACATTTTCACTCCAACCTGAAGCAATGGTGTTGACAGTGGAAGATAAAGAGAGGTCATGCTTGGTGGAGAATGTCAGTCCGTTGCCCGAGGACTCTGAGGACTTATCTGAGGGATGTACAACCCATACTGCTATATCATGCCAATCGATCAAGCTATACCAGAAGTGGTGTTGCCAACTGGGATGTAGGTCAGTGTAATTCGAGAAGATGGACCAAGTTAGGGATTAGATGATCTAGCTGACTTGGAGGAGGATATAGACAATTTGCAGTTCTTTGATGAGCAAGATCAAGGAGACGACATATTGATTGGTTTGATCTGAACGAGTCAACAGACAATTCTGGGTGGCTAAGTGATGAACCCGATAGAGATGAGGAACTGAAATGAAGTTAGAAGAATAGAAAGCGAGAACTGCTACAATGGTCGGAATAGCGAATGAGAAGGGCAAACTGCCGGAAAGCACCGGTGTAGAACAATTAGCTTAGGAACTGGGCATTGTTAGTGCTGTACATACAGAGCAAGAACACGCACTAGAGTGTTTTGAACAAGAAATGGGTGGAAACAACCGGAAAGCCGGAAAGGCCTAACACCCTGCAGGGAGATTTGTGACGAGAAGATGATCTGAATGGAGCTAGACGAGTGCTTGTCGGCTGCCGAAGGGGTCTGGTGGGATGATGACAACCTACAGTTGGCCCATACTAATGAAGATTGGGGTGAAGACCTTTTTGACAACACTTGGTATGTGGAAAAAGTCGACCATATGACAAGAAGTGGCCGATAGTTCAAACCACCACATCTGGACCAAACCGAAGCCTCCGGAAAGGACAACAAGGTAGAGAAACAGAAAGAACAACTGTTGGAGGAAGAGGCTGTATTGAAACAGTTGAAGAAGATTCAAGCTAATTTGTCTATCTGGGGTCTGCTTATGGCTTCGCGAGTGCACAGGCAGGCTATACTTTCGCCGATGGATAAAGCTAAGTTGTCCATCGTCACCACCCCGGAACAACTGGTGGGATTAATCTTCCCGGGAGGCGTTGCGCCAACTTTGACCTTTTCAGACAAGGAACTGCTTCCAGAAGGCTCTACACACAACAAGCCTCTATACATATCTGTAGAGTGCCGAGAAAAGTGGATACCAGTGGTATTGGTCGACACCGGGTTAGTAATCAATGTCTGTCCTTGTCACATGGCTTATGCTATTGGCCTGAAACTGGCGGCTTTTTTGCCTATAGCCCAGATGATCTGGGCATATGACAATACAAGCAGAGAGGTGATGCGGACAATGCAGATCAGAGTACAAGTTGGCCCAGCTCAACGGGACATCGAGTTCCGTGTCCTGGACATTTTGGCCACTTTCAACCTACTACTTGGGCGACCCTGGCTACACCAAGTAAAGGCTGTCTCTTCTACCCTCCACCAAATGCTGAAGTACCCCAATGGGAAAGGGGTAGCTATAGTCTTCGAGAATTCATCTATACATCCTCCGCCAGAGGTCACTTACACTTGTGCTGGAGATTGTGCATGGCGAAGAGGATGTTTTCCTTTCGGGGTTTACCTTGGTTGAATCTCGGGTGGCATAGAATGTCTTGGCTGTTGATGAGGGTTTGTATGTTAATGCCCAATCTGTGTATTTCATGAACAAGCTACAACACATGCCCGGAATGGGATTAGAAAGAAGTGGCCGGAAGGGCATTACTGCATTGGCCGATGTGCCACATAACTCGTATGCCTTTGGTCTTGGCTATACACCCACCATAGAGGACTGGGTGAGGAAAGGGAAAGAGATGGCAGGAAGAGCCAGAACTAAGCAGATCGGGAAGCGCTACGAGCATATACACCGACCTATCCAGGGAACCCTGAATGGTTATTTTGTTCGAGAAGGTGAAGACTTCCCATTCTGCAGTTTCCCCGAGCCCTAGTTCAACTTTGAGAGGCAGCGGGTTCCCGTTTTGAGATTTTCTTTAACTAACAGCTGTAAGACAGTGATACAGAGGAACAGACTGAACTAACCGCTAAGGCTCAAAGAGCACAGAAAGTGACTCCAACAGCAATGAGCTTCAAATAGGAGCAGCACTGGCATGCCCCTTTCGGATCCTCTGATCGACTTAGAGAGTATGGGGGATAACCTAACCATTTCCATGATCGGGGACCAACCGGGTGTGAACCTTTCTAGCAGCATCTTTGATGCATTTGACGCACCATCCCTCATTTGGTAGCTGGAGGAGGGCTACCTGTCTAGCAATTCTGAATCAGGTAGTGAACCATAATCTGATTCCACAGAGTCTATGGAGAATCAGATTCCAGTTCTTCTAAGTCTTGGTCCGGTATTCTGGGCTTGATAACCTGAATGCTGAGGTTTTGTCCAGGTCATCCTTTTCTTTTTCTTTTCAGTCAGTTGTAACCGAGGAATTGGATGAGCTGGACCTTTTGAATGAGAATGCCATTGTAGATTCTGAGTATTTCTTGTGCCTCTTGTTTATTACATTGATCATGATTTTCAAAATTTTGCCGAAAATGATGAGGAACGAATTCCTCTTGTTTTGAAAATTTTGATCAATCAAGAGGAGGAGAGGTTTGCAAAACCCCTCACTGATGAAATCATTGCTATTAATGTGGGCACTGAAAAGGATCCGTGTCTAGTCCAGATTGGGTCCACGTTGTCTTCACAGGAGCGCGAGCACTTAGTCGCTTTATTAAAAGATTTCAAAGATGTTTTCGTGTGGTTCTACGAAGACATGCCTGGAATTGATCCTGAGATTGTATAGCATCGGATCTCTTGACCCCAAGGCCCGACCCATCAAACAGAAGTTGCGGAGAATGCACCTGGATTGGGCTTTGAAGATTAAGGAAGAGGTCACCAAGTAGATAGACGCATGGTTTTTGCTAGTATTTGAGTATCCGACTTGGTTGGCCAATATTGTCCTAGTGCCAAAGAAAGACGGTAGAATTCGTGTGTGTGTGGACTTTAGAGATCTGAACAGAGCCAGTCTGAAGGACAATTTTCCTCTGCTGCACATTGATGAGTTGGTGGACTTTGCCGCAGGCCATGCATTGCTATCATGCTCTCCTTCATGGATGGATTTTCCGAGTATAACCAGATTCTGATGGCACTCGAGGATAGAGAGAAGACTGCTTTCACTATGCCATTGGGAACCTACTGCTATAGGGTGATGCCATTTTGGCTAAAGAATGCCAGGACTACCTATCAACAGGCTGCAACCACAATTCTACATGATATGATCTATAAAGAGGTCGAGGTGTACATGGGTGACATGATTGTCAAAAACAAGGAAAGAGAGGGCCACTACACCGCCTTGAAGAAGTTCTTTCAACGGATCAGAGAAAACAGATTGAGGTTGAATCCGCAGGAGTGTACTTTCGGTGTAACAGTAGGGAAAATGCTGGGTTTCTTGATCACACAGAGGGGCATCAAGGTAGATCCTTCCATAATTAAGGCCATCCTAGAAATGCCACCACCAAGGACTAAAAAGAAGGTGCGAGGCTTTTTGGGAAAAGTGCAATTCATAAGACAGTTTATTTCTAAATTAACCTTGACTTGTAAACCACTATTTGGTCTTTTGAAGAAAGGAAAGAAATTCCGATTAGATGATCGATGTCAGTTTGCTTTTGAGCAGATCAAGAAGTACCTTCAGAACCCGCCCGTGTTGTCACCGCCAGAGCCGGGGAAGCCTTTGATTTTGTATCTGTCAGTAACGGACACAACGATGGGATGCATGCTTGCTCAGAAATCTGATGATAGGGTGCAGAAAGCCATCTATTATTTGAGCAAAAAAATGTCGGATTATGAGACCCGTTATACGTCGTTGAAGAAAGCTTGCTTAGCCTTGGTATAGGCTACCAGGAAGTTGAGGCAGCACCTTATTTTCTTTTCTATGGGATAAAAGCTGTTCAGCCAATTAAAATAGAAGTTTCGTCGCTGTAGACGCCCCCGAACGTCCCGGGAAAATCCCGTTTTGTTCATTGGGGCTTACTACAGTTTGGACTCAATGTCATGGTCCTGTATCTAATCTCACGGAGTGCAATGCAAGACCGATGAATCATCAAAGAGTCCAAATCCGACAAATCGTTTTGCAAAACTGATTTTAGAAAGAAGTGCCAAACATGGACTGCTTGCCAGATACAGAGTCGCCACCTAAATATTTTATTTTGGGGAATTTAGAAAACCCTGACTCGTGCTTAAGGCCACGTGTCCGTCATCACCAAAGTTGCCTCGGCTCGGAACTTGGGTACGATTGGGGAAGGTCATGCAATGAGCACCCCGCTCGCCCGATCAAAGATCGGCCACTACTAAGCATGATATCGAGTTTTTGAAAACACATGTGCTCTTATTCCGGTTTTATTAGCCTAGAATTACTATGTGATGCGCACAGCATACAAGTATAGACTGGATTGCCTAGGTTGGAACAAAGCATTGCATTATCCGTTTGTTTTGAAAATGGATTGAAGTTTGCTACTCGCAAGTAGGCTAAAACACGGGTTTCGACGAATTATTCCAACTCAAGCAACCCAACCTTCACCCACAGGCATTCAGGTAGTTATATCACATAAGCAGATAGTCTCATGGCAAGCATGCTATCATGGCAGTTACTCACACACATGCAAGGATGCTAAAGCATAAATACTTACCGAGTACTCCAAGCCAAAGAAAAAAGCTAATTAGAAATCATGTATGAATCCTAACTATGCTGAAATGCCTAATGCAACACATGCAAAAATGCAACTAAGATAGGCTCGGCTATTCTAAAATGGGATATGAGATACAACAATCGATACATGTATTCAACTTGGAATTGAAATACAATGCAGTTAGCATGATGCGCCGAGCCCGGTGCATGCAATACAGATGAATGAATGCAAACATGCGAACATATAGATGCTAATTGAAACATGCCCTAAACTAACCATCATAAGCTGATAATTAAAAGGGAGGAATTATTACATAACGCTGACAAATTAACAAATTTAACTAAGTAAGCAATAAAACTATCATGCAAGCTACATGAAATGGACTGCCTCAGCTCTGCCTTGGATGGCAATGAATGCATGCATGCTTGAATTGCATTGTCGGGAAATTCATCGCGATGCTCCGACTTGCCTTTGTTTGCAATTGACCTTCAGAACACTGCACAAGGCTCCAGAAGGCAAACTCCACCCTGGGAAGCTGTGGAAGGCTGCCGACCAGTTATGGCCTTGGAGACCACCTGCCGACCACCATTTGTGGGAGAACCAAAAGGGGTGGTCAGCCTACCAGAAAAGCTGGTCGGCCGACAGTTTCTGCCTCTGGTTTTGGTTTTCTACAACACAAAGCAAGGGAGAGGCATGGCAAGGTATTTTCAACAATGTGTGCACGACCACTCTCCTCATCATTGCACAAGCTCGAGGGAGTGTAGGTCTCGATCCTTGGGCCACCAATCACGTATCTCGATGCATGATGGCCGAGGAACCGAATTGCACAACTTGGTATGGAATGAATGCACATATGAACACGTAAATGCCTAAACTCCATCATGTGTAGTCAAGAGGGTCGGCGACCAGGAATCGAGGCACGTTTCATCACTTGGAGTATGAAACGTCCCTCGTTTCCCGTGTTTGGACTAACTCCTATTCCAAACTCAATGCAACAAATATGGCATGCGCAATGCGACTCTAGCATGCAATCCTAATGCAATGGAACTTGGTCATGCAAACATGCAAGGGGTGAAACATGCAAACATGCACCTAGCATACACAATGTCAATATGGAATGCAACATGAACAACCTAGCAAGGCCAATGGCATACACAATGCACAATGCTAATGTACACATACTCAATGCGAGACAATCATAAGCATGCAACAATATGACAAAATGAGACTGCATACACAATGCGAATGTCAAATAGCATGCTCAATGTGACGAACTACATGGCATGCGCAATACTAAATGGACTTAAACCAAGATGGATAGGCCTCAACCTTATCCAACTCAGTGGCCATACATGATGAAAATGGAGCAACAACACACATGCAAACATATGCACGAATGCAAGGGACCAAACCTAAGGCACCAAATGCAACTCTACCAAAGCATGGCAAGGGATGAAACAATGAACGCAATGGCATATATTCCAGCTCTGAAATGGCATACAAAAAGGCTCCAAATCATGCAAACGACTCACACACTGCACGTTGGAAGGCTCAAGTACCGAAACTAGTGAAGTGCATTACACTAGAGGTACACAAAGCAATGCTAAAATGACCCAACCAACCCCAAACAGTCCCTATGCAGGTCTGAGACAGTGGGAAAATGGTCTAAAATGATGGTTCAAAATGCACGGAAATGAAGCTTATGCAATGGTCCATAAACGAGGCATATAAGCACAACCCTCAAATGCATATAAGGAGTGGAAAACATGGGAACATGGAAACCTTACATGCTCTGAAATACCATGCATAATGACCCAAAACATGCAAACACCTCAATATAAGCATGCAATAGGCTTCAAAACTCAAGACTAGGCAAGGGTATTAAACTACAACCTACATAGCAACCATGCATATCAGCATCATCGACCATAGGCATAAAATAGAGCTAAGGCAGTCCAAACATGCACAAAATCAGCTTGAGGCATGGCCAAAAAGTGCTGGAATCAAAGGCCAAAGTAGCATGCATGTAAGCTAGTAAAGAGGATTTGCACTACAAGCATGTGAGGCAATCAAGAGGCCACTAAACCAACAAAATTCAGAGGTATGACATGCCAAATAAAGCCCCAAAATCCACTGAAACATGTTAATGCATGCAAGAATGAGATGCTCCTTTGATATGCTATGAAGAGGGTTATTCTACACATGCAAGATGGACACTCAATATGGAAAAATGGGCTCTAGACAGAGCCTATGCAGGTCCTAAAACCCACCAAAAATGGCTTGAAACATGGCTTGGAAGCATGCAAATAAGGGCTCATTTGTTATGCCAAATATGCTAGTAAACAAGATAGGGGGTGCGAGGGTCACCCCTCTCTAATTTTGGTGCTCAAAACAGCATGCTAGCCATTGAAAATCCACTAGATTTTAGTGGCTAAGAGACCAAACAAAAGTCAATGCAAAGGCCCTAAGGCATGGCTCAAAATAAGATGAAATGAAGCATGCAAAGGGGGTAGATGACCCCCAACAGAAAAATGGTCTTAAACAAACATGTTAAGGACCTCAAAATAAGATTTTTTTTAGTTTATGACAAAGCCCAAATATGCTTTCAAGTATAGCTAGAAGATGAAGCAAAATAAAGACCAAAAGAAGGAATAGGGTGTTACCCTTGAAGCTAAAGCACTCCAGCAACTTCTGGACCAAAACAACAACTTCTTAGCCTCTGAAAACAAGCTCCAAGGTGCTTAGGTTGATAGTGGAGGTGTTGTGCTAGGAGATGGTATGCAAAGGGGTCAAGAACTTCAACCTTTCAAGGCCTAAAGGGAGAGATATAGAGGGATATGTATGTATGAGCGTCAACCAACTCTAGAACCCTTGCAAAGGAAGAGGAGCCCTTCCTTTATAGAGCCAAGGGTCCAAAGCTTCTCCTAGAAGCTTAACACCAAGAGTGAAGATCCTCCATACACGTGCATGGAGGATCCAGTTTGTGCCCTCCAGCTGGCACAGTTGGAATCAACTCAGTGAGACAGAAAAGGGGGAAGTTGGCCGACCAGTTCAAGTGGTCGGCCGACCACTTGCCTTGGTCGGCCGACCAGGTTCAAAAGGGTCAATGCAAAAAAGCTGGTTAGTAGCCTCTATTGATGGTCTCCACATGAAATGCAAGCAAGTGGTGTGGTGGGAGACCAGCAAATGTGGCTCAAAAATCAAGGAGACCAGCTTTCTGACAAGAAAACCGGCCGGCGAAGAGAAAGGTGGTCTCCAAGGAGAAAAGGTGGTCTCCCACCCTTGTACCACCTCCCAAACAATGAAAATAGGGTCCAAGCCAAAAATGAACCAAGACGGATGCAAAACGAGGGTTCGGGGGCCAGAACGCGCAGCCGGGTGCCCCGAAAACTGACTGTTAAGCATCGAAAGTGGCGTGCGACCACGAAGGTGGTCTCTCGGGCCACAGTGTCCCTCTAGAGAGAGGAAACAAGGTGTGTGCCAAAAATCGGAGCAAACAGAGAAAGTTAAGCGGTCCCGAACCGAGGCGCACGGCCGACGGCTCCGAAAATCGGAAACTGGTCTCCAAATGGGAACAGTGGTCTATGACCACGGAAAGTAGCCTACGGCCACTGAGAGATGGTCTACGAGACCTCTCCCTCCCTTCGGGAAGAGAAAACAAGACCTGGTCTGCAAACCGAGGCAAAGCACAAAAGGGTCTCGAGGTCCGGGGGTAAGGCTCTCAGCCGAAACTCCGAAACCTCAGAACGAGCACAACATGCGCAATCACCGAGCACTCAATCGATGACGTCTGAGTCTTAAGGTCGGTCAAAAATGGGGTGTCTATAGTTGCCCCTCTTTGACAGAACTCGAAAGTCATAACAATGACGGGAGTGAATGTCAAAGCCCAGAGACGACCCATTTTTGACAAGGCCGAAGACTTAGACAAACAGGTGAGATAATCAAAGAAATGTGCCCGCAGGCAGGGGTAAAATGCAAAAGGCATGCACAAAGCCGAACATAACTTATGATCATGCAAAGCACGCTGTAACGAAACAAATATTCACAATAAATGCAACAGTTTTAAGCAAGAATGCAAAGCAAAACTACATTTCATGCAGTAAGGATGTAAGAGAATTACAATTCTCGCTACGTCTCACGTGGAGAAGATACAATACCTGTCCGGTTCGTCACCGTACATACAATATCGTGCCTGCAAAAGAAAGAAAACTTAACAGGTACAATATTGTTAGAAACATGCATAGCAATGCAAGTGAGAAGTGCGTGACAACGCAGGTGAAGGGGTGCATGACTATGCAACCTAAGCGCGACGCATAACAATGCAGAAGGGATGCAAGCCGGTGCAAGCTAAGTGTGACGCATAACGACGCGGTAGAAAACAAGCATAACAATGCAAGTGAAGTATACATAATAATGCAATGCACTAACAAGTGCATGTAAAGTGCGCAGGATAGCGCGATGAAATGCAATGCACAAAACAGTGCGAATAAGGTGTGCAAGATAGCGTGAATGATGCAGTGCACAAAACAATACGATGCGCAAAATAGTGTGAATGATATGCAATACTAGAAAACAATGTAATAATATACAATGTAACGAAACAATGCAAATGATATGCAATGTATGTGAGATGATCAAACCACCAGCGGTACAAAACCACACAAATATCATAAAGGGATGGAGATGCAAAATCAAACTACTTTTAACACAGAAAAGGAAGTGGGCACGAGCTGAACGACGCCTAACACAAGCTAAGTGCCTACATCCTAGTACTGGCCACAACTCAGCATGGATGCTTACACATAACAGAACCGTGTTTCAACGGGAAAGGGTGCGAGCACATGCAAAACTATGTGTTTCGCAGAGAGACCACAAAGTACAAGTACTTGGGTGGTATGATATAAGTGGGGAATGATCTGCTGAGGAAAGATCATGACCTAAATGCTGAATGTAACAAACTAAAATACGATGAAATGGATGTAATGGATGAATTGAATAAAGCGCACGGCCAAACCACATTTTGCCTAGAGAAGGCATGGACACAAACAAACCACGTCTAACACAGAAATTGTGCCGTCACCCTCAACACTAGGCGCGTACACATAATCACATAACCATGGTTTAACGCGAAAAGTATGGGCACATGCCAGACTAAGCTTAACATGGAAAGGCGCAAGTGATACAACGGATATGCAGTAAATGCATGCAATATATTCTATATGCAATGCAATAGACATACTAGATGATGTAGTAGTTAGGAAGCGAAGGTACCTTACAGGGGCAATTGGCAATGACCTACCTCATGCTGCTGGGGACCTTCTCATTCTTCTCGGTTGAACCGCAGGTACCACTTTTCTCCCTGACTATGGTCGCAGCTTTCCCTATTCTCCCACAGGGTGACAGATTAGGTTGGTTCAGTATCCAGAATTGAGGCGCATACACATGCTATCTCAATCTATGGGGCTGCCATATAGATTTCAAGCCGAGGATATACCCCTGGGTATTTAAACCAGACTTTAGTCTCGGAAATCCCGAACCTTTGTGTTCTAGGCATGAGCCATTCAAACTCTAGTTTCCACCGTCTCAGTTGGTCTCCTAGGAACTCACCGCAAACACAGGCAGGTGGCTATACCAGACCACCGGAAGTCGTTCGGGCACGACGAACACCAAAGGAATTGCACCTTTAGAGGATTTAAGGTCTCCTAGACCAGAAAGTGCACGAGACAGTGCGATGTAGAGGGAATGCACAAAATAATGCTATACAGGTGCACAAGACAGTGTGATGCAGGGTGGATGCACAAAATAGTGCGATGTAAGTGTGTGCACAAGACAGTGCGATGCAGGGTGGATGCACAAAATAGTGCGATGTAAGTGTGTGCACAAGACAGTGCTAAGACAAAGGATGCGCAAGACAGCGCGAGTGATAAACTGCACAAAACAGTGCGATGCAAGTGTGTGCACAAGACAGTGCTAAGACAAAGGATGCGCAAGACAGCGCGAGTGATAAACTGCACAAAACAGTGCGATACGCAAGAAAGCGCGAGTGAAATGCATGCACAATGCAGGTAAGGTGCACAAAATAGTGCGATGCGCAAAATAGCGTGATGAAATGTATCTTCTATGCAAGTAAAGGTGCATAAAACAGTGCGATGCGCAAAACAGCGCGATAAAATGCATGCACCACGCAAGACTTGGCACACAGCTTGTGACATAGCATTCTATTCATTTGGCACACAGTTCACAACACAACACTTTGTTTGTTTGGCACGCGGCTCACAACACAAAATTCTATTCTTTCGGCACGCAGCTCGAAACACAGTACTCTATTTGCATTTTGAACACACAGCTCAAGCACTTGAATTTCTGAACACGTAGTTCATGCTTTTGGTTGTGAACACGCAGCCCACATTTTTGAAATCTGAACACGCAGCCCACATTTCTGAAATCTGAACACACAGCTCAAACTTTTTGTCGTGAACACGCAGCCCACATTTTTAAGATCTGAACACACAGCTCAAACTTTTTGTCGTGAACACGCAGCCCAAACTCTTGATGGGGGACACACAGCCCACAATTTTTGAAAGTTAAACACGCAGCCCAAACTCTTGATGGTGAACACACAACCCACAGTTTTTTGAAAGTCGAAACACACAGCCCAAACTTTTTGTAATCTGAACACACAGCTCATAGTTTTTGAAAGTTGAACACGCAGCCCAAACTCTTGATGGTGAACACACAGCCCACAGTTTTTGAAAGTTGAACACGCAGCCCAAACTCTTGATGGTGAACACACAGCCCACAGTTTTTTTGAAAGTTGAACACCTAACCCAAACTTTTGATGGTGAACACACAGCTTACAGTTTTTGAAAATTGAACACGCAACCCAAACTCTTGATGGTGAACACACAGCCCACAGTTTTTTGAAAGTTGAACACACAGCCCAAACTTTTGATGGTGAACACACAGCTCACAGTTTTTGAAAGTTGAACACGCAGCCCAAACTCTTGATGGTGAACACACAGCCCACAGTTTTTTGAAAGTTGAACACACAGCCCAAACTTTTGATGGTGAACACACAGCTCACAGTTTTTTGAAAGTCGAACACGCGGCCCAAACTCTTGTAATCTGAACACACAGCTCATTCACTTCATTTTGAACATGCAGCTCATTTACTTCACTTTGAACACGCAGCTCACTCATTACAATTCTGAACACGCAGCTCATACATTTTCATTTTTTTGAACACGCAGCTCATAACACAACACTGCTTGATCTGAACACACGGCTCATAACACAGTATTCTTTTAATTTTGAACACACAACTCATTTTGAACATACAGGATGCGATGACGGAACTTGCAGAAGTTGAAATAAACTTAGATGCCCGACATTTTCCCTTTTTTCTTTTGCTTCGAAGTCTGGAACCTATATAGCTTCAGGTAGGTCCTGGTTTTACTGTTCCCACATGACCCGGGTTGAACCCTGCAGTTTTTGAAAGAACAAAATCTTGTTTTGCACCAATATGGAGAACGGCACGGCACTCTGAGCACGAAATGATTTTTTTGCAATTGAGAGTGAGAATAAGTTCTCAACTAGGTATTGAGCCTACGACTGAACACAGCACACCACGACTCAACAACAAAGAGAAAGACAAGGTAAGACAACCTAAACACATCTATAGACACCTGAAACGACTCAAAACAAGAATCGAGACAAACAAAATGACTGACACGACACACAGACGTGTTCCAATGGCAAGAGACCTCTCAGTGCACGAGGAGCCAGTTTCTTCATGTATTATTCCCCACCCTTTCTTATTTGTGATTCTTACATCACTTGACCCTTAAGCTCGGTTTTTCTCTCAAAACCTTTTTCTCGCTTTTCCTCTCAGCGCACATCTCTCTATTCTTTAATCTCTCATTTTCATCCCTCCCCAGGGTGGTTGATGGATAAACAGGAAGTTGCGGGCTCTTGCCCCTGGCATTCTGCTAGATTCTCTTCTTCTGCTCACAACAGTGAACTTTCCCATAGAGGGGTTGCGCTACAACTGAGTGTGTAGCAAATCTGCAGCTGACATCGGTTGACGATGTTCTGCTGGGGAGTTTGGACATGATCAAATGTGTCCAGAAGAGGGAGTGGAATATCTTGATCCATTCCAGTTCATGCTTTGCACTTGGCTCGATACCTTGCTGTTTGGAGGATGAGAGAGCTTTCTGTCCTTTTGCGGTTAGCTTCAGTGGTGCCCCTTTCCGGCAAGTATGATGCCCTTTCTGGCAAGTCCGTTGATAAAGGGAAAAAGACAGAAAACCTGACTCAACTGTGCCCCTAGTTCATCATTTTGACCATTTTTTGTTTTTTGTTTCTGCTAAAACAATTTTAACCAAAATGAGAGTTAGATTAACACGCTTGTTCGATTTTTTGATTTGAAATCATGCAAGTCAGGTTATGAGCACTGAAAATTTTCCTTTTTTGGGTCCAAGAAATGGTCCAGTTTTAGAAAAATGGAATAATTTTCGAGAGAATTAGTCAACCTCATTAAAAATTCTCAAAAACTATTTTTGCAAATGGCCACTGCTCGACCAACGCAGAATTTACTCTTGAGATGCACAACCTCAGATCCAAAACAAATGGAAAATTGCCCCTTGTCTGAATGGCACTGCATGGCAACTGAAAGTTGCCCCTAGTCTGAATAGCACCGCAGCACATGGCAACCAGTCCTCACAGTGACCATTACAACCAAATTCTCGGATACAGAGAAGACAAAGATGACCAGAACCATCACATGGACACAGTCAAATTTGAAGTGTTTTACGGCTGGACTTCAAAATGAAGTTGCCTACGTATCCCAAAGATGGGAATCAAGCCTTACGTAGTTCGGGGTTAAGGTACACTTGGGTATTAATCTCTCACCTTTTACGCTCTAACTTTTGCCAAGGCCGCCATTCTGGGTTTTCAACCGTGCGAGCTATGTTTTTCTTTTCTTTTCAATTCTTTTCATTTCTTTTCTTCTTTTTTCTTTTTTATCTTTTCTTTTCATTTTCTTCATTTTTCTTCTTTTTTTTTTTTTTTAATTCTTTGCATTTTTCTTTTTTCTTTTTTTGTTCTTTTTCTTGCTCTAACTTTTGCCTGGGTTGCCCTTCCGAGTTTTCGGCCCAGCGAGCCTCTCAAGGGTAAAAGTGTAGCTTTGTCCATGCCAAATGGTTTTAGGGTCTCGAAGCCATCTGAATCCAGGAGAATGGCTGCTGTCTGCTGATGATGTAGAAGTCCATCCGATGGGGGTTGAATTTGCCCCTAGTGTTGTGGATAGGAACTCGGTTGCTCTTCAACAAAACTTTCTTCTTTCTTCCCTTCTGGGATTTGGCATTCTTGCCAATCTTCGTCTTTGACTCTTCGAGTGCATTATCTGACGTCGCTTGCCCCTAGTTCGAGGGGTGCTTCTGATTTGGCCATACAAGCCTCACATTGTGGTTGACTTTTGAACACTCTGAATCCAAGTTCAATGTTCGAAAGTGAGGGGTCGAGTCTCGAGGCTGAGAGCGATCCTAGGCTGCACAATCTCAAGAGCGATTCCACATAGGCCTTCACAAGATGGCGCAAAACATTTTTTGAAATCTTTTACGAAAGCAACAAATTGCTCGTGCTGAAGACAGTGTAGAACCAATCTGGATCAAGCCAGGATCCTTCTCAGTGCTCACATTAACAAGCATGATCTCAATCATTAAGGGCTTAGCACGCCTCTCTTTCTCTCAATTGATCAAATTTTTTTTACAAATCCCGAGGAATTCCTTCCTCTTTGTTTTCACCGCAGTGTTCAAAAAGTTTTGAAAAACTTAGGTCAATACAACGATTTCAAGGTACAAAAGAGCGGGTGAAATGTACTGCCGTTTTATTCTAGTTCGCTGGCACAACAGGCTCAAAGTAACAATAAGCACAAAAACATGATAGCCACAGCTGTTTCATTCAGATCTCCTGGTTGCAACCGGCTCTACAACAGAGACAGACTCAAGAGAAAGAAAAAGGACAATCACAAAACAAAATAATGATGTCCGAGGTGACACCCTCGGAATCACCCGACCTCTGTACAACAAGACTGACTCGATACAACAAGATAGTCCTTAATAAAAAAGACTGACTCAAAACAAAGAGACAGACTCAAAACAACACAAAACTGACTCAACACCCAAGTCAGAAACTACAAAAAATAGCATTCGCAAATGCTCAAAATTGTGCGTGCCAAACGCCACATCTGAAATAAACCGAGCGCCACCCGCAGGTAGACCAACCCCTGATCACATACTTGTATTATCCTCGAAGTCCATGAACTCAGCGGTGACAAACTTTGCTGAGCTAGGTGGAAGGATGACCTCATCATTGATCAAATCTTGCACTTCGTGGCGAAGATGAAAGCAATTGTTGGTGTGTGACCGGTTTGTTGATGGTATGCACAGTACTGGGTACATCATGCTTCGCTGGAAGGGGATTCGGGGGGGGCGAGGCTCAAGAGGTTTGAGGTGGCCTTCTTAACAAGGATCTGAAGGGCCTTAGACAAAGGCATATAAAGGGCATGGAATACCCTGCGACCTTGGGGCAGATACTTCGATTTTGCGCATTTTTACCGGATGCACTAGCAAAAGGATCGGAGGTACAGGCTTGGCTTGCTGATTTTTCCTGGGTGCAGGATTAGGTGGAGGGAACGATTCTGTATGATGACCCTTCTCTCAATTTTCCCCTTGGTTGAACTGCCCTCAGTCTGAGTGGGGAAAGTGTCATCCACAGTCTTAGCCACAACTGCGAGTATTTGTTGCTTCTTCAACCCTCTGGCTCTCAGAGCCTCAACAGCCTGCTAGATTTGTTCATAGGGATCAATGTCCACCTTCACCTTGTTCTTTCCACTAGCCTCAGCTTGTGGACGGTTTGGGTTGCTACTTCAGTGCGAAGCCCGTTGTCGTCGACATGTCGTTGTCGAAGCTTGAGACAGCTTCAGGTTGGTTGAGCTCAATTATAATTCGCCCCAGTAGCGGGGGGCTCCTGCGGCATGAAGTTCCCGGCATACGATGCAGTTGGTGGCGGGGCCGACATTCCATAGGCTAGATCAGCCACAGATCTATGATGATTGCCGATCATTACCATCAACTCGGAAGTGGTGGGCTCACGGGCTTGAAATAACTGGGGTTCCCAGATCGGATGTGCGGCAGGCGACCTGGGCGGGTGTGGTACCTCAACATTGGTCTCATCCCGCAAGATGATTCCTTGGTTTAGTGCGGCTGCCATAACCATAATTTCCTCTGAATTCTGGGTCGTCATAAGTCTACTGAACTGGACAGAGGTGGTGTAACTGGTGACTGACGGATCTGATGAATCGGTGAGTCTTTTCCTGCTTTGCCTTAGCAGAGGAGAACATTGGTTGCTCTGAACCGAGTCTCTAAACTGAAAGGGAAAACAGGCAGCATCTCAGCCCAATCGATACAGACATGGACATAGCTGAAGAACTGTATTCGACCACTGATCACTGTTCCCCAAACTACTACCCCAAAACTGAACCTGATACCCGCAGATATAACCGATTCTCAAAATACTGATATTGATGCCCATAGGCCTGATACCCAGACTTGCAAACTGATACATGCATTCCTGTAGAGACACACTCTAAAAGAACACAACAAGCAAGTGAGAGCTAAAACACCCCTACGTTGGGATAGGGTTTCCCTGTCCTATTTTGTCAGGAGCTAGGGTTTCACTACGCACGCAGCGGTTTCAAACAACCTAAAATCGGGTAAGCAACCTGTCCTAGTTTGGAATAGTCACTACGGATTCCGAATATGCACTAGGTCTAATGGTCAAAAAGGGTGCCCCAGTAAACACCGGGGTTTGTGTTCCCATCGTGGCAGAGCCCGTAACCGGTCAGCCTTATGGCACCCTTCTCAAAGCGAACCTCCGACAAACCGTTCAGGAATAGCAGATGGCAAACACGGTGTCCTAGAGGCACCAATGCAAATGCAATGCAAAGAAACACATAAGTGTAACCAAAACAAGATATCATAAGTTCGAGTCAAGTTCTCTAAGTCCCCAGCAGAGTCGCCAGAAACTGTAGACGTCCCCGAACGTCCCGGGAAAAATCCCATTTTGTTCATTGGGGCTTACTACAGTTTGGACTCAATGTCACGGTCCTGTATCTAATTTTGCAGAGTGCAATGCAAGACCGATGAATCATCAAAGAGTCCAATCCGGCAAATCATTTTGAAAAACTGATTTTTAGAAAGAAGTGCCAAACATGGACTGCTTTGCCAAATACAGAGTCGCCACCTAAATATTTTTATTTTGGGGGAATTTAGGAAACCCTGACTCGTGCCTAAGGCCACGTGTCCATCATCACCAAAGTTGCTTCGGCTCGGGAACTTGGGTACGATTGGGGAAGGTCATGCAATGAGCACCCCCGCTCGCCCGATCAAAGATCGGCCACTACTAAGCATGATATCGAGTTTTTGAAAACACATGTGCTCTTATTCCAGTTTTATTAGCCTAGAATTACTATGTGATGCGCACAGCATACAAGTATAGACTGGATTGCCTAGGTTAGAACAAAGCATCACATTATCCGTTTGTTTTGAAAATGGATTGAAGTTTGCTACTCGCAAGTAGGCTAAAACACGGGTTTCGACGACTTATTCCAACTCAAGCAACCCAACCTTCACCCACAGGCATTCAGGCAGTTATATCACATAAGCAGATAGTCTCATGACAAGCATGCTATCATGGCAGTCACTCACACGCATGCAAGGATGCTAAAGCATAAATACTTACCGAGTACTCCAAGCCAAAGAAAAAAGCTAATTAGAAATCATGTATGAATCCTAACTATGCTGAAATGCCTAATGCAACACATGCAAAAATGCAACTAAGATAGGCTCGGCTATTCTAAAATGGCATATGAGATACAACAATCGATACATGTATTCAACTTGGAATTGAAATACAATGCAGTTAGCATGATGCGCCGAGCCCGGTGCATGCAATACAGATGAATGAATGCAAACATACGAACATATAGATGCTAATTGAAACATGCCCTAAAACTAACCATCATAAGCTGGTAAATAAAAGGGAGAAAGACGTGGGGTTGGAAGACATACACCACACACACGCACACTTATTACAACAGTTTGCCCTCTTTCGGAGGGTCCGAATAAATAATACACAACGAAATGAATAACTAACTACAGCTAATTATTACATAACGCTGACTAATTAACAAATTCAACTAAGTAAGCAATAAAACTATCATGCAAGCTACATGAAATGGACTACCTCAGCTCTGCCTTGGATGGCAATGAATGCATGCTTGCTTGAATCGCTTTGTCGGGAAATCCATCGCGATGCTCCGACTTGCCTTTGTTTGCAATTGACCTCAGAACATGCACAAGGCTCCAGAAGGCTGAAACTCCACCCTGGGAAGCTGTGGGAAGGCTGCCGACCAGCTATTGGCCTTGGAGACCACCTGCCAACCACCATTTGTGGGAGAAACCAAAAGGGTGGTCCGCCTGCCAGAAAAGCTGGTCGGCCGACCAGTTTTGCCTCTGGTTTCTAGTTTTCTCCACAAAGCAAGGGAGAGGCATGGCAAGGTATTTTCAACAATGTGTGCACGACCACTCTCCCCATCATTGCACAAGCTCGAGGGAGTGTAGGTCTTATCCTCGGCCACCAATCACGCATCTCGATGCATGATGGCCGAGGAACCGAATTGCACAACTTGGTAAGGAATGAATGCACATATGAACATGTAAATACCTAAACTCCATCATGTGTAGTCAAGAGAGTCGGCGACTGGGAATCGAGACACATTTCATCACTTGGAGTATGAAACATCCCTCGTTTCCCGTGTTTGGACTAACTCTTATTCCAAACTCAATGCAACAAATATGGCATGCGTAATGCGACTCTAGCATGCAATCCTAATGCAATGCAACTTGGTCATGCAAACATGCAAGGGGTGAAACATGCAAACATGCACCTAGCATACACAATGTCAATATGGAATGCAACATGAACAACCTAGCAAGGCGAATGGCATACACAATGCACAATGCTAATCTACACATACTCAATGCGAGACAACCATAAGCATACAACAATATGACAAAATGAGACTAGCATAGACAATGCGAATGTCAAATAGCATACTCAATGCGTCGAACTACATGGCATGCACAATGCTAAATGGACTTAAACGAAGATGGATAGGCCTCAGCCTTGTCCAACTCAGTGGCCATACATGATGAAAATGGAGCAACAACACACATGCAAACATGCACGAATGCAAGGGACCAAACCTAAGGCACCAAATGCAACTCTACCAAAGCATGGCAAGGGATGAAACAATGAACGCAATGGCATATATTCCAGCTCTGAAATGGCATACAAAAAGGCTCCGAATCATGCAAACGACTCACACAATGCACGTTGGAAGGCTCGAGTACCGAAACTAGTGAAGTGCATTACACTAGAGGTACACAAAGCAATGCTCAAATGACCCAACCAACCCCAAAAAGTCCCTATGCAGATCCGAGACAATGGGAAAATGGTCTAAAATGATGGCTCAAAATGCATGGAAACAAAGCTCATGCAATGGTCCATAAACGAGGCATACAAGCACAACCCTCAAATGCATATAAGGAGTGGAAAACATGGGAGCATGGTAACCTTACATGCTCTGAAATACCATGCATAATGACCCCAAAACATGCAAACACCTCAATATAACATGCAATAGGCTTCAAAACTCAAGACTAGGCAAGGTATTACACTACAACACATGCATAGCAAGCATCATTCGACCATGAGGCATAAAAATAGAGCTAAGGAAGTCCAAAACATGCACAAAATCAGCTTAAGGCATGGCCAAAAAGTGCTGGAATCAAAGGCCAAAGTAGCATGCAATGTAAGCTAGTAAAGAGGATTTGCACTACAAGCATGTGAGGCAATCAAGAGGACTAACCAGCAAAATAAGGTATGACATGCCAAATAAAGCCAAAAACCCACTGAAACATGGTTAATGAATGCAAGAATGAGATGCTCCTTTGATATGCTATGAAGAGGGTTATCTACACATGCAAGATGGACCTCAATATGGCAAAATGGGCTTGGACAGAGCCTATGAGGTCCTAAAACCCACCAAAAATGCCTGAAACATGGCTTGGAAGCATGCAAATAAGGGCTCCTTTGTTATGCCAAATATGCTAGTAAACAAGACAGGGGTGCGAGGGTCACCCCTCTGATTTTGGTGCTCAAAACAGCATGCTAGCCACTAAAATCCACTGGATTTCAGTGGCTAAGAGACAAACAAAGGTCAATGCAAAGGCCCTAAGGCATGGCTCAAAATAAGATGAAATGAAGCATGCAAAGGGGGTAGATGACCCCCAACAGAAAAATGGTCTTAACAAACATGTTAAGGACCTCAAAATAAGATTTTTTTTAGTTTATGACAAAGTCCAAATATGCTTGTAAGTATAGCTAAAAGATGAAGCAAAATAAAGACCAAAAAAGGGAATAGGGTGTTACCCTTGAAGCTCAAGCACTCCAGCAGCTTCTGGACCAAAACAGCAACTCCTTAGCCTCTGAAAACAAGCTGCAAGGTGCTTAGGTTGATAGTGGAGGTGTTGTGCTAGGAGATGGTATGAAAGGGTTCAAGAACTTCAACCTTTCATTGCCTAAAGGGAGAGATATAGAAGGATATGTATGTATGAGCCTCAGCCAACTCTAGAACCCTTGCAAAGGAAGAGGTGCCCTTCCTTTATAGAGCCAAGGGTCCAAAGCTTCTCCTAGAAGCTTAAAACCAAGAGTGAAGGTATGGAGGATCCAGTTTGTGCCCTCCAACTGGCACAGCTGGAATCAACTCAGTGAGACAGAAAATGGAGAAGTTGGCCGACCAGTTCAAGTGGTCGGCCGACCACTTGCCCTGGTCGGCCGACCAAGTTCAGAAGGGTCAATGCACAAAAGCTGGTCGGCAGCCTCTATTGATGGTCTCTACATGAAATGCAAGCAAGTGGTGTGGTGGGAGACCAGCAAATGTGGCTCAAAAATCAAGGAGACCAGATTTCTTACCAGAAAACCGACCGGCGAAGAGAAAGGTGGTCTCCAAGGAGAAAAGGTGGTCTCCCACCCTTGTACCACCTCCCAAAAAATGAAAATAGGGTCCAAGCCAAAAATGAACCAAGACGGATGCAAAACGAGGGTTCGGGGGCCAAAACGCGCAGCCGGGTGCCCTGAAAACTGACTGTTAAGCATCGAAAGTGGCGTGCGACCACGAAGGTGGTCTCCCGGGCCACAGTGTCCCTCTAGAGAGAGGAAACAAGGTGTGTGCCAAAAATCGGAGCAAACGGAGAAAGTTAAGCGGTCCTGAACCGAGGCGCACGGCCGACGGCTGTGAAAATCGGAAACTGGTCTCCAAATGGGAACAGTGGTCTACGACCACGGAAAGTAACCTATGGCCACTGAGAGATGGTCTACGAGACCTCTCCCTCCCTTCAGGAAGAGAAAACAAGACCTAGTCCGCAAACCGAGGCAAAGCACAAAAGGGTCTCGAGGTCCGGGGATAAGGCTCTCAGCCGAAACTTCGAAACCTCAGAACGAGCACAACATGCGCAATCACCGAGCACTCAATCGATGACGTCTGAGTCTTAAGGTCGGTCAAAAATAGGGTGTTACAGTCGCTACGGGCTGTGGCTGAATCAGATAGCGGAGGCAGACTGGCAGCAGAGTAGGTTCGAAGAACTGATGTTGTTCGATGAGAGAAGGCTGAAAGCATTGTACCACGTTCAGGGCTATCAATGCAGGATTGCCAGGGCTTTTAACAAGAAGGTTAAGTTCTGGAATCTCAAAGAAGGGGATCTGGTGCTACAAGACAACCGAGCTCCCATCCATGACCCTAGGGGCAAGTTCAGACCCAATTAGGCCGGTCCTTATATCATCAAAACTATCTGGTCGGGTGGAGCTGTTATTCTCATGGACCTGGATAGCCTAGAATTCTCCCAACCGATCAACATGGACAAGTTGAAGAAATACTGTCCTTGAGAGGCTCGCTAAGCCGAAAACTCGGAAGGGTGACCTAGGTAAAAGTTATAGCACAAAAAATTAGAAATAAAGAAAAACTGAGCTTGCAAGGTTGAAAACCCTAAAGGCAAAAGTTAGAGCGCAAAAGGAGAGAGTTAATACTGGAGTGAACCCGAACCGAAGTTGGTAAGGCCTGATTCCCATCTTCGGGATACGTAGGCAACTTCATCCTGAAGTTTGGCCCTAAACACCTCCAACTCAACTGTCCTGTCCATGTGTTTGATCAGGTCATCTTTGTCTAATCTTTACCTGAAAGTTCGGTTGTGATCCCTACTCTGAGAGAAGAGCTAGTTACAGTGCTGAGTAGTGTTATTCAGTCAAAGAGCAATTTGTTATCTTTGGATTCGGGGTTGTGCATCTCAAGGATAGATTCTGTGTGTGTCAAGTTGTGATCCTTATCAAAAATGGTTTTAAAAAGTTTTGATAAAAGTTGATTTTTGCTTAAAATTTACCTTTTACAACTTAGACCATTTTTGGACCAAAAGGAAAAATTTTAGTGCTCACCACTTTAATTTCATTGATTTCAATACAAAGTTCTCCAACTCTCGATACAAATCAAAGCTGCTTTTATTACATGCATAAAACTTGGAAAGTAAGATCAAAGCAATAAACTAGGGGCATAGATGAGTCAGGTGCTCCTGCGTCCTCCGCTTGTGCTTGTGGAAGCCTCTGATGCTAAAGTGGCTTGGATTGTGCCTCATGTTCGAGCCAAGGCAGGCAGTCGTCAGAAAGGGTGCAGCTGAAACTAGGGCCAGGGGCTAGAAGTTCTCTCGTTCTTCAAGTAGTGAGGTACCTAGCCAAATGTGAACCTTGGATTGGGAATGAAATCGGGTACTCTACCCCATCCTCTGGGCAAGTTTGATCATGGCCAAATTGACACTTGAATCGGAATGGAAAATAGAATACACAGTGTGTTAGGCCAATCAGTTGAATGCCAGGTTGTCGAGTCATGTTGTAGCCCATTTCGGTCAGATTACGCTAGGGGCAACACGAAGCAATGTTAGTAGCAGACCTGTTGCACATCCAATGGCACCACCATCCTTCATTCGGGAAGTTCACTAGCTGTTGACAGAAAAAGTATGTTCGGGCTGAATATGTAGGGCAAGAATCCACAACCTTCAGTTTGTCCATAAGCCATATATGGGAAAGGAAGAAAGAAAATAGAGATTCAAGAATAGAGAGATGTATGTTAAGAGAAAAGTGAGAAAAGGGATTTGAGAGAAAAATAGAGCATGAGTGTCGAGAGATGTGAGAAACACATATTAGAAAGGGTGGGAAACATTACCTGTAGAAGTAGTGGACTCCCTACGAATTTGGTGGTCTCTCGCCAATAGAAGGCGTCTAAGCCCATCAAAGTCTCAGCTAATACCAAACCAATGCAACTCTTGCTCTCTTTCAAACCTTAGGCCACTTCAATGAGTCGAATGCTAGATCTGCTGAAACTGGCGGCAAGAAGGAAATGAGCCAATATGCACAAGCAAAGTGCGTGTTGCTGAAAACCCCGCCAAAGAAGGTCGCATCGGTCACTGACTTCGAAAAATCAATGGATCAGGCTAGGAATATCCATCTTTCAATTATGAACCAAAGATCGGGCCTCCTGTAGAGCAAGCCCGCACATCTGTCCCAAAGCTTGGATGTAACCAAAATGGGGCTGAGGTAAGATTTCCTCATCGCGCCGGGACTCCATAAGTACTTGAAATTTTCGATTGTTGGGCATATCTCTTGTCCCCTGAAGCTAAAGACATGTGTAATTGGGTTCCAACACCTAGCCGCGGTGTGAAGGAACGGAAAACAAAGTAGAGAACGGCTCAGCGAGAATAGTGCATTTATGTTGAAACACTGGAAATTCACCTTTTTCGAGTCATCCAAAGCCGCAATCCAATTCGAGAGTTTTTTGGCAAGAAATGGCTCCATTTGTGAAGAATTTGCGGCTGAAATGTAGAAACTATGAGGTCCAAGCTTTTGTAGAAGATAAGGCAGTGAGTGGAAACTAGTTGTCAACAATCTGGAGGTTTTGCACATTAGTGGCCAGCTGGCCACTACTAATGGCCGGCAGGCCGCTGTTGGTGGCTAGCACATTCCATTCATGGCCGGCATGTGGCCGGCAAGCCCTCTAATTAGTCGGCATTTGTCTTGTGTGTTCTGCTGTCCACCTATGTGCTGAGAATGCTGAAAACATGTGTTTTGTTTTGTTCTGTTCTTTATGAATTTTAAGGTCTTGTTTTGAGTCCTTTTAGTTTTAGAAAGTTATTTGAGTTGTATTCAAGTTGTTTTGTTTTATTTATCAAGTTGTTTTGTTGTTTAACGAGTCGCTTTGTTTTGCTTATCGAGTTGTTGCTATTTCGATTATCGAGTTGTATGTTGTGTTTAGAATTTCAGTTGTTGGTCGGTTCATTACCTGATTAAGACTGTTGTGGTAATACAAGTATTCGGTTTTTAGTATCAAATTCAATCTCCATTCCATGCTAAGTGGTGCTCATGATGCAAAATACAACATTTTTTTTAAAGAAAAACTGGTTTTCATTCCGATCATGGTTGCTTTTCTTTACAAAAGTGCAGTACAAGTTTTTAAAGAAAATAAAAACCTTCCTGAAGCTATACAAAGTTCCAACACTACTAACCAAAAGAAACTATGCAAAAATGTAAGAAATCAGTGCCAGCCATCTCAAGCTTGAGAGGCCCTCTTCGTCCTCTTCCTGGGTGGGGATTCAGAGCTGTCTCCATCAGCACCGCTATCTGACTCAGGTGCTGAGCCGGAACCAAAATCATTGCCACTCTCTGCCTCAGAGCCCGGCTCAGCATCACCTCCACTCTCAGATCTAGAGTCATCGTCATCTCCACTCTCGGAGGGCAGGCTCACTGCCTCTTCGGAGCCACTGGTCTCGGCATCGTTATCACTAAGCATTGGCTCTGAAGGGCTCCTCCGGCCTCAACCACGACGTCCCTCTCGGCTGTGTCCTGGGGCGTATCTCTCCCTCCTCTCTACTACTAGAGGAGGTGGTGATGGTGCAGGCGCCGCTGCTGCTGGTGCTCTCGGTAAGGCTGGAATGTGGAAAATACAATACCGGCACATCAGATACGAAGTATAGTTGCAAATGCAATATGATGAAAGTAGAAGGATGCAATGAGCCATATACAGTGCAAGTATTGTACAGTGTGTCAGTGTAGCATAGCAGTGTGGTACGACAAGGGGCAAAATGCATACCATGAGATGATCAGAGCTTCAATCATAATGCAATGTATAATAGTGTGGAATATGCTGAAATACGCGCATAAAGTAGGGGAAGAATACCTGAATGCCATGGAGACTGAGTAGTGCCTCCCTCCTCAAAATCATGCTCTCGAGCGAGGCTAGTAACTCGAGCAGTCCCTCAGTGTATCTCGAGGGTACCTGTAAATATATTGGGAATGATCAGTATCCGGAAGGAACAAACATCAGAAGAGAATGTGGAAAACTGGAGAAAATATGGCACATACCGGGATGCGTCATAAGCTCGAATGTATCTATGCCCGGCCTGTGCTGGCTTAATCGGAATCTGATAGGACGTCTCAGCTGGCCTCTAACATGTCAGCATGGTCGGGATCTCTGGCCAACCGGTCGCTTGTCCAGCGGGAGGGACCCTTCTAGCCCTGGCCTCCCGTCGCTCGAGTCCTACTCGTTGAAGGGGCATCTGCTACTCTACCTGCATGAGCATGAGCACCCATCAAGGGAGGCATCAGATGTGTCTGGATAAATATTGCATAATCTCCCTCTCCAAGGAAGTAGTCGACGTCCAAGCCCCCGGTAAATTGAATCATCTCATGGGAGGAGAGACTCTCTGCAGCCCTCATGGATGGCGGAGGCAGTATGGGAACTACCGGCTGAGGAAAGCCTGAGGTCTGGCACACAAATCGCTCACCTAGGAACCAAGCTCGACAAACAGCGCCCTCAAGTAGAAGCCGAAAACGGGAAGTCCCTCGAGCTCTGGCATACTAGTCCCGGACTCCATCTAGCATTATCACCCAAGCCTGCCAAGCAATCTACAAATAGAGAATGCACAGATTGTTTAGTTGCGATATGAATCAGAGCTAAAGTAAAGCAAAAAAAACTGAGTTTTGAGTTACCTCTGCGGCAATCACTATGTTGAAGTACTAACGGAAGAATGCGCATGTCTCTCGGGTCCTCCTCAGGCATCTCCCGTCATACCGGTGGGAGTATGGGACGACAAAAGGCATCTCTACCTCTGGCTCTGGGGCAAGGGTAGGGAAATATGCATATACCTAAAGCTGTAAAGAAAAAACAACAATTAGTATACAACATATAAATGCAGAGGAAGTAGAATGTGTGTGGAATACAGAAAGTAGAATGTGTGTGTAGTGTATAGAGAAAGCAAAAAGTCTAGATATAGAGTGTAGGAAATAGCATGTGTGTACATCGTACAGAAAGTACAGATATAGAATGCAGAAAGCAGAATGGGTAGTACATTGTACAGAAAGTGCAAGTACAAATATAGAGGATGTAAAATGTGCAGTACAGAGAGCGCATTATATAGGTGTAAACAATGTAGTATACAATGTACAGAAAGTGCAAAGTAGAAAGCACAGAAATGGCAAGTAGAAAATGTAAAATATAAATGTAAAGCGTACCTCCCAGGCTTGCCAGAAGCCTCCGACTCTGTCTCCACTTCTGCAGGATGTCGAGCTCATATAGCCATACAATGTGGCTACGCCAGCGCCGCCCCAATCATAAGGCCGGACCTGAGATAAGTCCACCAGAGCGCTCAGGAGATACAACCATATAGTTTTCCACCTGTTCGCAAACAAGGTGGTGTTGAACAGGAACATCAAGAAGCCTCAGCGTAATGCTCGATCTCTTCTGGGGTCTCTGGCTCTCTCCCACGAAAACGCTTGGTGAACCAGCTATATCGTACCATCCCCGGTCAGAGAGGTGGACGTGCTCCTAGCAGGTGTAGCCAAGCGGCCTCCTACTCGCCCATGTCCATATTGTAAGGATTCCGATGACCCCCTACCTCTATGCCTGTGAGCATGGCGAAGTCATAGGGAGTCATTGTTATCTCCTCAGTAGCAGAGAAGTGGAAGGAGTTGGTGGTATCCCATCACTGCTCCACTAATGCACCAAGAAGTGGGCGACTCGTGATATGGCGCGATAGCCCCATGCAGAATAAACCGAAGCCGGCCTCGTTGATGATGTAGCGGACACTAGCAAGAAGCTCCATGTACCAGTCCCTCGCGGATGTGGCTCCATAACCCCTGGTAGCACGAGAGTGCTCCTGTGATCAAAACAATGATATGTAGTGATATAAGAACAAGTAGATGAATAGGCAGTATAAGAAATACAGTGCAAGATTATAATTAGGGCAAGAAATGCAGTAAGAGGAAAGAAATGTAGTGTAAACATTACAGTTGAAGCAAGGAACACAGTGAAGGCAAGAAATGCAATGTACAATGAAGAGAACATAAGAATACAGTAAATACCTCGGTGGTGCCGTAAGACAAATGAGAGTCTGGCTCTCATAGCAAAAGGTCCTCCAGTGCGCGTCGCGCAAGTGCTCTGAAGTACCTGATCCCCCCGAGAGGTAGCACATGTATCTGAGGATGGTATGTCGCCGGATCAAAGGGTTGAATCCTGGGTGGTAGTAGCACTGGCTCAGGCTCCACCTCCATCTCTGGAGACAACTGGAGTGGGATCTCCGAGGAAGCTCCGTCATGAGGTATGTCGTCTGCCATCTGGAAAGAATATGAGAAAGTTGTCGAAAATGGGAAAAATGCCAAAAGTCAACCCTAAGAGAGAGAAAGTGGAGGAAAAAGTCAAAGCCCAGGAAAAGGGGCAAAACCCAAGAGAAACTTGAGGGGAATAAGCCTCACAAGGTGAAACTCCAAGAAAAAGCACCGAAATCAAATTTCAATCGGTTCAAAGTGGAGTAAACAAAGAGGGTTTAGAGAGTAAACTTCGCGTGGGGCGTTGGAAAATGCATAGAAAGCATGGATCTATAGAGAAGGAGCACCTAGAGAGAGAGAGAGAGAGAGAGAGAGAGAGAAGAATTTCGGGTGTGGGGTTGTGTGGAAATGAAGTGCCATGCCTTATATTTAAAGACCCAAGGCAAATTGGCCAATTTGCCCCAAATCTGCCATGGGTGGCCAACAATGAGCACTAGTGGTCGGCAGGTGGCTGACACCCCCCTCTGGTGGCCGACAAGATTTCTGAGGCTTCCCTTGGAGTCCTAATGTTGCTTTGTGTCTTCAGTCTTCAAGGATTGAAGAGTTTGTTTAGTGTTTCGTTCAGAATGTCTTCGCAAAAGCTTGAAACTGTGTTTTCGGTGCGCGATGTTTGTCACTTGTCAACATGGACAAGGTGTATCCTTTAAATACATTGCAATCCTTTCTAGAGGTGAATCGGAGGTTGCCTTTAAGTTTGTTTTATCAAATCATGCTTTGTTATCTTGTATGAATCGTGCATTTCTCATTCGCTGTTGCGTGGAATGTGCACTACACTTTGTGGTATAGAATATGTATTTCACATATGATCGCTATAAAATGTGTATCTCACGGGAGTTGTGTGTGCATCTTGCATTTGCTTTTCAATCATGCATGGAATACGCTTATGCTTTTTTTTTCCTGCATAGAACATGCCATTAACATTGTATCTCGGTTGTTTGTCTCACATGGAACATGCATTCATACTGTCGCACTTGTTAAGTGTCTTACCTACACATGCACGATATTGTATGTACAGTTCAATTAAAGGAGCTCCAGGTGAAGCCACTCGTGCCCTTCGGATCTTATCTTCCCCACCTCTTTTCCTCTCGCGTGAGACGCGTGAGGATTACCACCCTTCGGTTAAAAACACTTGGGTACGTTTGGTGTTCGCACCACCGTTCGGTTAAAAACACTCGGGTGCACCCGGTGCTCACACCACCCTTCGGTTAAAAACACTCGGGTACGCCCAGTGTTCACACCACCCTTCAGTTAAAAACACTCGAGTACACCTGGTGTTCACACCACCCTTCGGTTAAAAACACTTGGGTACGCCCGGTTTTCACACCACCCTTTGGTTAAAAACACTCAAGTATGCCCGATGTTCACACCACCCTTCGATTAAAAACACTTGGGTACTCCCCGTGTTCACACCACCCTTCGGTTAAAAACACTCGGGTACGCCCGGTGTTCACACCACCCTTCGGTTAAAAAACACTCGGGTATGCCCGGTGTTCACACCGGTTAAAAACATTCGGGTGCGCCCGGTGTTCACACCATCCTTTTCCTCCTTCTGCGTGAGACGCGTTAGAATCTCGGTTGAGACCTCGGGTGCGCCCGGTAGTTATGTCACTCTTCACTTTTCCTATGTGTCGCGTAGTTAAGCTTACATAATTTTCTTATGTCCTTTCTGCATGACATGTGGTTTGGCTTGTGATTCCCACGCGTGGCGTGTTTATTCGTTTACTTCTTTTCATGTTCGAGATTGCTATACCTTGTTTTGGTTTGTTTGAATGTGGCATTTTCATTGCATTGCATTTGCATTTAAATGTTTCATTACAGCCTCATTGCATGATCATAAGTTATGTTCCTACATCGTGCATCTCAATTGCATCTTGCCCCAGAACTACGCTAGTTTGATTCCTTGCAAACGGATACGTAGGCAGCCTGTGGGCACAACCATTTGTTTTTCACTTGTTTGTTTGTCCAAGTCTTCGGCCTTGTCAAAATGGGTCGTCTCTGGGCTTTGACATTCACTCACGTCATTTCATCACTTCCGAGTTCTGTCAAAGAAGGGCAACTATAGACATCCCATTTTTGACCGTCCTTAAGACTTGGACGTCATTGTTTGTGCACTCGATGATTGTGTCTATTTGTGCTCGTTTTGGTGCCCGAAGTCCTCGGCGAAATGCCTTGTCTTTGAGCCTTTAAACCCTATCCTTTCTATGCCCTGTTTTGGACCAACATCTTCAAGCTTGCAACCCTTGGTGGCTGCCGGCCACCAAGTGAGGCTGCCAACCACCCAAGTGGCTTGCCAGCCATCACTGGTGGATGGCCGACCACATTAGTGGCCAGCCGGCCATTGATGCCTTTTTGCAGATATTTTCTTGACAGCTGTTCCATCTGTTGGCACAATGGGCTTGATTGCCATATACGTGTATGGACTGATGTAACTTAGCCAAAAACTTGTTTTTCTATAAATATGGGACCTTCTCCCCTATTGCAAAGGGTTAGAAAATTTTGGAGCAAAATTCTCTCTCTCTCTCTCTCTCTCTCTCTCTCTCTCTTTACATTTCTCTCTCTCTCTTGAACTTTTATGCATATAAGTGTAGATACACTGCAAGTTTGCCTATCAACCCTTAACCAAAGTTGCTTATCTTTGGGCTAAGGTTACTTTGGACCCTCTTTGAGCTTTAGAAGGTGGTCTTGGCTTCATTTATTGCCTCATTTGTGTCTTCTCTTCAAGAGGTATAACACTCTCCTTTTATCCTTGTTTTGCCATCTTTTTCAACTATTTTTTGGGCTAATTTTGAACTATAAAAAAACTCTGTTTTTGTGGCCTAAAGGTGGTGGTTTGAAGCTATTTTTAGTTAGGGGGTGGTTCACCCTTCTTAGTTCTTTGCTTGAAAAGCTTTTGTACCTTTGTTCACCACCTCCAAACCAACTTTTTTTTCGGCCTTTTGACCACTGAATTTCAGAGGTTTTTCAGTGGCAAAAAACTCATTTTGAAGTCCAAATTTGGAGGGGTTAGCCTCCCCTCCATGTGTCTTGTTTGCATGCCTAATTAACTCAATATGTTAGCATGTTTTTCTAGCTTAACTTAGCTTAAGTCCAGCATGTTTTAGCCTCTGAAATAGCCTGTTTTAGCTCTATTTTGGGTTGGTTAGTTCATTTGAGCCTTGTTTTGCATGGTTGTAGTGCAATAGTCCTCACAAGTTGGTGTTTTCAGGTCTTAGACACCTCTTGTTTGAGTTGATAGCATCTTTTGGTGTTGTTTTTCACTCCATTTCAGCACTATAAACTCTGCAACCTCCCTCTTTGCTTCACTCTTTCATTTGCTTTTAAGGTTTGTTTCAAGCTTGGGATCCTTTAAGCTTGAGATTGAGGTCAAACTTAATGGTTTAATCATCTTTGAGGGTTCATTATCAACGCTGTGATCTCTCTCTTGCCTTACATTATCCCTTGGTTGACACTCCTTTCATCTTAGAGGACACTCACCAAATGGACAAATTGATTAAGGGATGATTTGGTAACTAAAATGTGTAAACAAAATTGGCAAGTAAAAGTGGCAAGATAAGCATTCTTGGTGTTGCATTGCATGTGTTCGAATCAAATGTTGATTTGAACACAAGGAAAATGGGACATTTCGTACTCAATGGTGATAAAATGTGCCACTTTCCTAGGTCTCCATTGGCCTTGATCATGCATGATAGAGTGATGGAATTTGAGTCTTCTTTTGCACTCATTGAACTTGTACAAATTGGTCCCTTAGCCATCATGCATGGAAATTACTTGGTTGATGGTTTGAGGGCTAAATGTATCACTCCTTTGAGCTTGTGTTGATGATAAGGGGTGATACATAGTACAAACAACCTGTGAGCATGCCTCTTCTTTGCCTTGTTTGCTCTATGTTGCAGCAAGAAAAGAAGCATCATCAGTGGCCGGCCAGCCACTGCCACTAGTCGGCAGGCCACCACATTTGGACAACACCCTTTGTTGGTTGTCGGCCGGCCACCAGTTCTGGCCTGCCGGCCACTAACGAAAATTTGGCAGAAAGCTTGTCAGGCAGAGCATAGTTGATCTGGAGAAGGAGGACCAGTGCATAGGGTGTGTAACAGAGGCAATTGGAAGCAAAACAACGGGTGTTCTTCAGGTGGAAACCGAGCATGCATTGGGCATCCCTCACCTCCCAAGACCATTTGTTTAAATTGATTAGTTAATTAGTTGTAGCTAAATAATTAATGTTGTAATTATTTAAGTAGAGCAGTTGATTAATTCATATTGTAATTAATTAGCTTAGTTGCTTTGTAATTAATTAGTTAAGTATTAAGCTAGTTAGTTTGCTTTGTAATATTTAATTAGCTTAGATAGTTAATTATTTAATTGTTTTAACTAATTAGCTCAGAATAGTTAGTTAATTCATTTCAAGTGTTGCAATGATTAGTTAAGTAGTGTAGCTTAGCTAGTTTCGTTCGAACCCTCATTGGCGAGGGCGTAATGTTGTAATAAGTGTGCATGCCTGTGTGCATGTCTTCTAACCCCACGTCTTTCTCCCTTTTACTTAACCGCTTTCAATGGTTAGATTAGGAGCATCATGTTTCAAATTAGCATGCCTTATGCTTGCATCCATTCATTCGTATTGCATGCACCAAGGCTTGGCGCATTATTCAAACTGCATTGCAATTTCAAAAAAAATTTGAATACGTGTTTAACGGCATGTTATCAAATTGATCCTTATGCAATATTAGTAGCCGAGCCTATTAATTGCATTATTGCATGTGCTGCATTAGACATTTTGTATAGTTAGAAATCATTCATAGTTTTCTAACTCATATTTTCTTGGCTTGGAGTACTAGGTGAGTTTTTATGCTTTAGCATATTTGCATGAGTGTGAGTGATTGCCATGATTAGCATGCTTGCCATGAGGCTATGTGCTTAAATGCTAAACTGCTTGCATGCTTGTGGATGAAGGCTTATTGTTTGAATTGGAACGATTCAACGAATGTGCGTTTTAAGCCCACTTTGTTAAGTGGCAAATCATGTTTTAAGCCCACTATGTTTGGTGGCAAATCCGCAAACTTTAAGCCCACTTGAGGTGGCAAATTCAAACCATTTTCGCAAACAAACATGAGTTGAATTGTTCCAAGTCTTGGAAACTAGTCTATACTCGCTTGTGCTCATCACATAGTAATGCTAGTTTAATAACCGGAATAAGAGCACATAATGTTTATAAAAAATCATATCATGATTAGTAGAGGCCAATCTTTGATCGGGCGAGCAGGGGTGCTCAATCCATGACCTTCTCCTCTCGTACCTAAGTTCCTGAGCCGAGGCAACTTTGGTGATAACAGACACGTGGCCTTTGGCACGAGTCATGGGTTTCCTAAATTTCTCCAAAATAAAATATTTAGGTGGTGACTCTGTATCTGGCAAAGCAGTCTATTTTTGGCATTTTTGATCCTAAAGTCAATTTTTCAAAAGATTTGCTGGATGTGGACTCTTTGGTGTTTATCAATTTCACATTGCACTTGTGAGATTAGATTCAGAACTGCGGGAGTCCAAACTGTAGGGCTTTCTTTTCAAACTTCCGAGAGGGGGCATGAAAAAGATGAGCTACAGCACCATATATAAATTTCGGGACTTTCATCCAAGACACTTTGGCCAACTTAATTATAATGGAGTCCATCCCCTTTCTCCTTCCAAACAATCATACATATGCAATGTATATAAACACATAATCACACATGGAGTACATCCCATTTCTCCTCCCAAATAATCATGCATATACAATGTATTCACAACATGATCATATTCAATGATAATCAACCATGGACTAGTTTCAATTCACCTAATCCACATGCAATTTCTACAACAATCAAAGCCATCCTCTATCGATAGCCCAATACAGATATACAATATCAAGATAGATTATTTAATCAAAATTTCCAAGGATGTGAAGCATTTCATTTTCAATTCCACCATCCATTCCAATACTCACTCAATTCCACGTTTACAACACCAATTTCAACTATTTATACAAAATAGATATGATAGTCATTTTAGGGAAAAAAATCCCCCTATTTTAAATATCAACCCAAGTACCAAAATCACCCATTTTGACACCACAAGACTTCATTTCAAACCCCTTGTTCATTTATTTCATTTCTACCAAAAACCCCTCTTTTACATTTCACCCAAACCCTAGGTTTGCTCAAATTTCTCCCAAATACCACCATTGTTACACAATCACAAATAACTAAGCTAAAGCCCATAACAAAGTGTAAAAAATCCCTACCTCAAAGAGAGAAGATGAGCCAAGCAAGGATAGAACTTCAAAAATGTCAAAATCCAACGTCAATCGGTTCAAAATGAAGATCTTGAGAAGCTCTACCTTTTTATCGAAGGAAGTATGGTGGATAGATCACTAGATCTAGGTGGAAATCTAGAGAGAAGGTAAGTTTTAGAGAGAGAGGCTGTCAACTTTATGGTTTAGGATGAAAAGATATGAAAAAGTGATGTAAAAAGTACTTTTCGATCTGACATACGTGCAGTCCGCTCCAACAGGGAAGTTGACACTCGAGCATCAGACACAAAGTTTGTTCTACTCGAGCGCAAGAAGAGCCTACTCGAGCGCAGAATTCAAACATCCAGTATTTATGTAACAATAGACAACCCACTCGAGCGCAAGGAAGAACGCTCAAGAGTCCATCCGCTCGAGTGTAGAAAACGCCGCTCGAGCGTGAAGAACATCCCTCCAGTACTTTTGTAGACTTGGATAGTACTGAGAATTTTCACATCTTGCTCAAGTGGAGGACCAAAATATACACAACCCGCTTGAGTGCAAGAATGGCCGCTCGAGCGGAGGAGCAAAAATCTGGACAACAATAAGGTTTGGGAAAAATAAGCAACCAACCTGTTCCAAATACAACCACAATAACCCAAAGGCCAATTTTAAAGAGATACAAGGGAAGGAAGAAGTAAAGAACAAAATGAAAGCATTAAACCCAAGTCCAAGATACTACAAGAGTTTGGTCAAAACTGAGATTGCTATATCATTACCGTAGCCTCAATGTTGAACCTCACGAATTAAGTGGTGTTTGGAGTAATGATCACTGTAACAAAATAGACATTAAATTTATAATTTTATCAATTTAAACATTAATATTTTAATTTATTTTTAATCTAAATTATTATTCTTTTTTTTGGTCAAGTAATATGGATGAAAAAAAGTAAAATGGATTAAAAAAAGAGTACTTTTACTATTAAACTCAATACAAGTGCATATAAAATATCTAAAATACTTTTTTTTATTGAGTTTAATGATTAAAATATTAATTTTTTATCAATTTTATTCCACAAAAATAAGTAAAAGATTTAAATTAAAATAAATTACAAGATTAGGGTTTAACTGACAAAATAAAAAAAAATCAAGATTTATTTTGTTATAAATGTCAAATTTTGAGGTTTTCTGTTTTATAATTTTTTTAAAAAATTATAAAATACTAAATTGTTTGGCATCAGTTAAAAATTTTAAATGACACATCAATTTTTTTCATTTAAACAAAATAATTTTTTAATAATTTTCTAAACACATTAGTTTTTAAACAAAATTAAAAATTATTAAAAATGCTGACCCCAAACAAACCCTAAATAAATGAGACCACTTGAAGATGAGTTTGTTATCAGGGTAAAGGAATTCTTAAAGTTGTTGCCACTGCAGGAAAAAGGAGATATGGTGGTGTTTTTTTAACGACGTTTTTTTAAACGTCATTGTTATTGATATTTAACGGCGTTTTATAAACGCCACATATTGTTTTAAACAAAACGACACCGTTTTATAATAAAAGGCATTTAGAAACGCCTTCAAATGCAGTAGCCACACGCTCCTTCACCCGTATTTTGCATCTGAGCCCTTTCTCTCTCTCAATCCTTATATGCACACATCTCTCTCTCTCTCTCTCTCTCTCTCTCTCTCTCTCTCTCTCTCAACCCTCTCTAAGCTCCATCGAAGCGATTTCGAAGCTCCATCGAAGATTCAGATCTAAGCTCCATCGAAGCGATTTCAAAGCTCCATCGCCAGCACCATCTGCACCGGTGAGGTAGCGAGCTCCACCGTCTCTCTCTCTCTTTAGATCTATGAAATCAATATTTTAGGGCATTCTTACTTGATCCTCAGTTGTAGAGATTCAGTGATTTCTAGAAGCTCAGATCTGAACTTTGATCCCTCGATTTAAAAATATTTTGTTACAATTTTTTTTGTTGTTGTTGTTGTTAATTTCCTAACTCATAAAAAAAAATAAAAATAAAAAAATAAATATTCATTAACTTCATTTTCTTTTCCATGTTTTCCAAGATCTGAATATCTAAATTTTGATCAGATGTATCTGATTACTGTGACTTTTTGCTTTTAGAGTTTTAAGTTCATTAATACTTGGTTGAGTTGGATCTAAAGTTAATCGAACTTTTTTTTTTAAATTTTTTTGCGAACTTTCTAATTAATTTGTGGACATGATTTTTGTATTTGGATTTGACTATCCGTGCTAAAATTTTATGTGTCATTTCACTCCTCAGTCTTTGTATTCTCTCCTTAGTTGATTGATCGGAAAATGAAAAATAATATAAGAAAGAAAAATTTAGCTTATTTTGGTTGCGTTGTGTTTGCTTCCTGAAATAGCTGTTGTGGGTTCAACTAGTGTAGATTGTTATTGTTTTGTTGGTCTCATATATAATTGTAATTTAATTAAAAAAACATTTGAGATTTTCGACAGCAACCAATGTCAACAATAGTTTCATGGATCTGGTTAAAAAAGAGGGAGGGTCTAGCTCTTACCACCAGAGCTATGGTGCCAAGATCGGAATGGAATTTTGTTTTGGAGTTCTATTTATGTGAAATTTGTATTTGGCGAGATCTTGGACTGGAATTGGCAATCCTAGAGCCTCCCACTATTGCGGGTTAGGTGTATGTAGTGTTACCCCAATGTGCAGATAAACTGCTTCCCTGGTTTGAACCCATGGTGCTCATGTTACAATGGAGTAACCTTACCACTGTGCTAAGGCCGTCCACAATCTATACCCTAGATTGGACTGCAATCAGTTGTATGTGGGATACTCTATACACCTCGCAAGGGTGAATAGAGCTACTATTTTTTATTATCATATTGATGATAGGAGTTTGGTAGTTAATTTGCCAATGCAAGCCCATCACAAGACTCGATTCCTTATAATTTTCTTTTATTCTCATGCTGATCAAATTGAGCATAATGGAGATTCCCTTGTGCCATATGACTGTCCTCACCTGATTTATGCTAGCAACTTCTATTTTATTCTTACTTTCATTAGATGTTTGATTTTTCTACAGAACTGTTTTTCAGTTTATGGTGTAAAATATGGTTCTGTTTGATGTTATTGAGGTTACAATGGTTATCTTGTCACTAATAGATATAGTGGATCATTAGAGCTAATTGATATTGGTGATGGCTATCCATTTTATAGGCCAATGCAGCTTCTGGGATGGCTGTGCACGATGACTGCAAATTAAGGTTTATGGAGCTGAAAACAAAAAGAACTTATCGCTTCGTAGTTTTCAAGATAGAGGAAAAGCAAAAGCAAGTTATTGTGGAAAAGGTTGGTGAACCAGCCCAAAGTTATGAGGACTTCACTACTAGTTTTCCTGCTGACGAATGTTGCTATGCTGTCTACGACTTCGACTTCGACTTCATGACGGCAGAGAATGTCTCAAAAAGCAAGATTTTCTTTATTGCTTGGTATAGTAAATGTTATAGCCTTATGTATAATCATCTACTCAATCTTCCTCTATTCATTTTGATTATTTTTTGGTTTTTTGAGGGTCACCTGATACATCGAGGGTCAGAAGCAAAATGATTTATGCTAGCTTGAAGGACAGGTTCAAGAGAGAGCTCGATGGCATTTAGGTGGAGTTACAACCTACCGATCCAACTGAGATGGGTCTTGATGTTTTCAAGAGCCGTGCCAACTGAATATGAATCGGAGAAGTCCTCCAATGCAGTCTTTTTTACTTAGGTGAAATGTCTATAGTTTATGCCTATGGGATGGTTAACTTGGCTTGACAATGGCATTGGTTTTATCCAAGTGCTACCATACAGTATCCTATTTATTTGAACAACATTTGTGGTTATTGTTGATTTGTTATTGTAGAACTTATTATTGTCGAACTTGTAGAGGTTGTCTATAAGCTAGTATGTAACAGTTTGTGGGGGGGGGGTTTAGGTATCACACCTTTAGTCTATTTTCAAGATGTAAAAGGATAATTGGGACCCCTGTTGCTTTTCTTTTGGAGTGGTAAAATGGCATGCTTTTTGGCCTTTCTAGTTGCTGTTTGTTTAATGAGAAATCAGTAAACATGTTGGGAAAACAACTATTTGTTCCCGCACTTCTTTCCAATTTACTTTTATTATTTTTTCAGCACTCAATTGAGAATTTGTATTTGTGGAGATCATATGATATGCTTGTTTTAATTCCTCTGGTTTTGGGCATTTCTTGTAGATATGGATGTTAGGTGAATGGCAATGTTAAGTTGGATAAGCTTCCATTCCATGGTATGTTTTTTCCTTGAACTATATGGAAATTCATACACCCAAGCCCCATTTTGAGGTGTGTATGTATCATATGTCTAGTTATGACATTTGTGGTTTTTAAGCTCACAAGATTTTATGTACATTAATGTAATAGGAAGGCTTTTAAGCTCACTATTATGGTGTGGCCTATTATAGGCTGTAGGAAGGCTTTTAAGCATAGCAACTTCATATTAATGCTATTTTTCAGTTTTATTACAGGTATTTTTTTAGTTCAATCACATAAAATTAGCACAATTAAAAAAAAAAGGATATCGTGGCGTTTCTAAAAACATCACTAAATATCATACCAACGGTTGGATTTTTTTTGAAAAAAGAGAAACAACAGCATTTTAAAAATGTCGCTAAATAGCAAGGTGACGTCATGTTACCGTTAGTAGAACTTTTAACACTTATAGTAATATAGCGACGTTTCTAAAGCGCCATAAAATTATAGCGACGGCCGCATCTTCGGCTTTTGGTGCTAAACGTCACAAAAGGATTTAACGGCGTTTTTGGGACCTGTAGCGGTGTTTTTTAAATGCCTCTAAAACCCCTATTTCCAGTAGTGTGCCATAGAAGTTGCATTTTCTATAGAACACCTAAAAACAATTTCCTTCGATAATGTTGATGGCGTGTCATCAAGTAATTGGGTAGGGTAAACATGGTTTGGGTTGTTTCAGTTTCGGATTAATTCAGTTTAGGATAAAATTAGGATCAATTCATTGTCTACCATTCTATAAAATTTGGAATCAATTCAATACTTTTAAATCGTGGAACCAATCTGAATTAAACCATTTGAACACGGTTCAGCTTGATTTGGAATCATAGATTCAGACAATCTATTAACAAAGAAAAATCATATAATATTTTCATTTCAACATTAATCTGCCCATAACTTTTCAAAACATAGATATACATATTATTCCACCATTAATTTAAACAAATATAATGCCCAGTTCCATAGCAACAACAACAACAACCATTACCAAATTCTAAAAAAAAATTAAAACTGGTTCCAACATTACACCATTACAAAAATAAACTAAAAAATAACACAACAATAACAACAAAGTAGCTATTGCACACACAAAGAAAAGAAGAGAAGAGAATGAAATGTTATGAATTAGGATTTTGGTTTTATATATAAGAGGTACGATAGTATGTATTAAGGATGTATGATATGAATATAATCTAAGTTACATATGGTGTGGACTGGTTTCAATCTGGAATCGTGAAGTGAAATATGAAATTAATCCGTGGAAAACAATTTCTCAATATTTCAATTCAAAATTGGATCACAAATTCAAAAATTCAATCCAAACCCACCAAATTGAATTAGACTGGATCAATTTGTGAATTTTACGCATTTATTACTCAACCCTATAATTGGGCATTCGTAAATCAACTGTTCACAGTAACGCTGTGAATAAGCTTTTCTCTTCTGGTATAAATCTGATTTATTACGTGATCGCATACGTAATCGTATTGTCTAAATTAGAAAAAATGATTGCTTCGTGATCACCTCTACTAATGGAAAGATAGTCAAAAATTTCTACAAGCTTACCTATACATACATATTACCGTATATATATACTAGCGTATACCTGTGCCTGAAGGAACGGTGTAAATAATGTTACGATTAGAATATAATTGTAGTCCCAACACTATTTAATAAATTATTAATTATCAATTATGTTGAAAAGAAGATGTATAGAAAACAGAGTCTATTTTCAAAGTAAGAGAAGAAAGAGGTAAGTGTGTGTGAGTGTGTTTTTTTTTTACTTTCCCACGAAAAAACTTTAAAAATACACTGGATATTGCCGGTTCACCATCCGTCATCGACCTGACTGCTAACCTTGCCAAACCCCTTTCTTCGTTTGGAAAGTTTGATTGGTTTTAAAGTTCTTTGATTTTTTTTGGTTATTTTAGTGTTGGGATTACAATTATATGCTAATCTCAACATTATTTACACCATGCCTTCACGCACAAGTATATGATAGGTAAGTCCAAATAAGTCCAGCATAATTGAGTGACATTTAGACCCCGTTTGGGGTAAGCTAGCAAGCTTTTTGACTTGTTTTGGCTAAATAATCAAAAAAGTCAAAAGTATGTTTGTAATCAACTAAGAAAAGCTAAAAAGCCACTAAATTTTTGCACTCACAGAAAAACAACTTTTTTGAGCGACTTTCAAAATATTAATGAAAAAGCCAATGCCAAACTACTTCAAAATGGGGGGAAAAAAAACTCTATACTTCCAAGGTTGCACATAGAAAATTCAACAACTAATTTTGCAATATGTATGGGCTACCAAAATCAGCCAGTAAAAATTACCTATAATATAAGAGGTCTACAAACACATTGACTGACTTAGTAACATGCATTAGTAGCCATAATAGCAATCAAGCAGCCCTATATGAATTAGATGTCTGACAGTACAAATGTTAAACATATGTTCCATATCTCCAATAGGCCATAACCAAGTTGCTCTATATACACTAATGTGGATGTAACATGCAAAGAATGGTACATTGAACCAAAACTACAAAACGGGAGAACTGAAGGCCAAATACAATTAGGATGCAATTTATAATAATTAGTCAATTGAAACGGACACAAAAAAGCGGTAGGAATATGTAGGGAGAACCACCTAACTGGCGGCCATGTTTAATTATTCCTGATTTTTCTATCGCAATGCTTTCCAAAGAACCCCAAGTGCAGCTAGATGTTCAGCACCAACCGTAGTTATGACTGAATCAGCAAGCCCAGAGCTAGAAATAATGTTTTTTGCATCCCGTGCTCCTCCCAATCCATCCTGTTCAATTAGAAAAAAACAATATTAGTCAACGTATGCCACACTTTCACTATTTATGCACATGAAAAGAGAAAAATAAAAACTAATTTTAATTTAACAGAAGAAACACCACAGGCCAACCCCAGGTTGTTGAGATTTACATTTTGCTGGTTACAGAAAAAGGTGCATTACCCTAAGAAGAGTCATGTAAGAAAGTAAAATTGCTTTAAAGATTATAGTGAAAGACGTTAACCACAATAACTGCGATATCAACTTTCTCTTGAGCAAATAAGCTGAATGCTAGGGAGACCATCAAGAGATCTCCAATGGATCTTCTGATTGGGGATGGGCTACAAAGAATGTAAACAAAGAAAAACTTCAATGGGAACCTCACAAAAATGAAAAGACGCGAAGGAAAATAGGTAGGTTTAGACATCCTTACCTGCAAGCCAAGAGAATTCAATATCACGGCCAAATGCTTCATACTTTAGCAACCATTGTGCTAGGTCAGGCTTATCTTCTAAAATTTGTGAGATGGGATTAGTTAAAAACTTCCCTCAGATATATAAATCTACAGCCCCCAACCAGTTAGTTGAGTTAATTTTTACAATGCCCTCAAGTGGGAGGTTTTGACCAAACCCTGTATCACTGGCAATAGAAAGCAAAGCTTTTGTTTCTAGAACTCAAAAACTGTTTTTCAATATAACATCACTCTTATATTTATCTAACAAAAATTCACAAACTCAAAAACATGATTCATATATAACTATTTTTAGTTTGAATCATGGGTTTGAGTGATGTTATACTGAAAAACAGTTATCGATTTGAACTAAAACGTATTAGATTGATTCAAAAAATTGGAGCACAATAATGATGTGATATAGAACAAACTCAAAAACTATTTTTTAGTATAACATCACTCTTATATTGTGCTTTAACATGACTGAAACTAAAAAATAGTTATATTTGAAAAACTATTTTTGAGTTTGAATCATGGTATAATGAAGCAAGTAATGCAAATAGCAAATTTCGGGCACGTATAACAATTTATTTTAGAAACAGGAAATGTAGGTGAAAATTGATATTACCATTTTAAATAACAATAGGGATAAACTGTAACGCCCCCAAAATAATATGATAAAACCAACTCATAAGCGGAAGAATAATAGAAATAAGACACTTTCATTCATCAGAGTTCGTTTACAAAAAAAAATTAACACATGCGATATACATTTACAAATGTTCATTTTGAATCTATAGCATGTGTTGCAATGTTAAGAGAATTAAAATTAAACATATAGTTATATGCCCTATTGTAGCTCGACTTTTTCACGCCCCCCTTTCGAGAGTTCGAATATAAGCCCTACAGTTCGGACTCCCTCGGTACTGAATCTAATTCCACATGTGCAATGTGAAATAGATAAACACCAAAGAGTCCAAAATCTGGCAAATCTTTTTGAAAATTGATTTTGAATAAAAAAATGTCAAAAATTAGACTGCTTTGACAGATACAGAGTCGCCACCTAAATATTTTACTTTGGTGAATTTTAAGAAACCCATGACTCATGCCAAAGGCCACGTGTCCGTCATCACCAAAGTTGCCTCGGCTTGAGAACTTAGGTATGAGAGGGAAAGGTCATGATTTGAGCACCCCTGCTCATCCGATCAAAGATCGGCCTCTACTAATCATGATATGATTTTTATGTACATGATATGCTCTTGTTCCGATTTATTAAGCTAGCATTACTATGTAATGCGCGCAATCAAGTATAGACTAGTTTGCTCGAATTGGAACAATTCAATTTCATGTTTGTTTTGCCAAAAGGGTTTGAATTTGCCACTTAATAAAGTGGGCTTAAAGTTTGTGAATTTGCCACTTGACAAAGTGAGCTTGAACGTACATTCATTGAATCATTCCAATTCAAGCAATAGGCCTTCATCCACAGGCACTCAAACAGTTATAGCAATTAAGCACTTAGCCTCATGGCAAGCATGCAAAACATGGCAACACTCACACTCATGCAAGTGTGCTAAAGCACTTAAAAAAACTCACCTAGTACTCCAAGCTAAGATAAAACAAAAGAGTTAGAAAAATGCATGATTCCTAACTTATGTAATATGACTAATGCAACACATGCGATATTGTAACTAAAATAGGCTCGGCTACTTAACATGTTAGTTGCAACAATTTCATAGCATGCGTTTAAACACGTATTCAACAACGTAATAAATGACAATGCAAGTTTGAATGATGAACCAAGCCTTGGTGCATGTAAGACAAATGAATGGATGCAAAAATGTAATATGCTAATTGAAACGTGATGCCCCTAATCTAACTATCAAAAGCGGATAAATAAAAAGGAAAAGATGTGGGGTTGGAAGGCATACACATTATTACAACATTGATGCCCTCGTGCAGGAGGATCCGAATGAAAAAACTAGCTAAACTAAACTACTTAACTAATTATTGCAAAACTTGAATAAATAAGCTAGCTATCTAAGCTAATTAAATATTAACACAATTAAATAATTTAACTACGCTAAGCTAATTAAATATTTACAACACAAACTAATTTAATTAATCGATCTAAACTAATTAAGTACAAAACATACTAATTAGCTACAACAAATAAATTACTAGTTGCAAATTAAACTAATTAACTAGTGCCAGGAAGCGAGCGAGGCCCATGAATGCTCGGTTTCCACTCAAAGAACGTCAATTGTTTGCTCCTGAAAGCCTCTGTTGCACAACCCTTGCACTGGTTTTTCCTCTTCCAGATCAACTTTGCTCTACTTCACAAGCATTCTGCTCAAAATTCATATGGTGGCCAGCAGGCCAGATGCGGTGGCCGGCCGGTCACCAGTAGGGGGTTGCCGTCCAACACTGATGGCCAACCGGCCAGTAACAGTGGCCGACCGGCCACTAATGATGCACCATTCCTTGCTGCAACAGAGAGTAAACAGGGCAAAGAGAGAGTGTTCTCACAGGTTGTTTGTACTGTGTATCTCTCCTTATCATCAAAACATCTCAAATGAGTGATATACTTGGTCCTTAAACCATCAATTCAAATAATTTCAATTGCATGATGGCTAAGGAACCAAGATATACAAGTTAAATGAATGCAAAAAACAAGACTAAACACCATCACCCTATCATGCATGATCAAGGGCAATGGAGACCTAGGAAACTTGGCACATTTCATCACTTTGAGTATGAAATGCCCCAATTTTCCTTGTGTTCAATTAATGTTCGATTGAACACACCAAAAACATAACCAATTCTTATCTTGCACCATTTTAATTTCAACTTTTAGTTACTCATTTTAATTACCTTTCCATTCCTTAACCAATTAAGTCCATTGGCGAGTTGTCCTCTAAAGAGAAGGAAGTATCAAACAAGGGATAGTTTAAGCCAAGAGAGAGATGTCATGCCATTGGTAATGAACCCCCAAAAGAAGGTTAAACCATTAAGCAATGAACCTCAATCTCAAGCTTAAGCTATCCTAAGGTTGAAACAACCCTCAAAGCAAATAAAGAGTAAAGAAATGAGGGAGATTACAGAGATTATAAGTGCTGAAATGAAGTGAGAAAAGCACTAAAACATGGCAATCAACTCAAACAAGGGGTGTCTAAAGGCCTAAAATACCAAGCTTGTGAGGACTATTACACTAGAGGCATGCAAAACAAGACTCAAATGCAATAAATAACTAAAAATAGTGTTAAAACAGTCTAAAATAGAGCATAAAACATGCTAAAATTAAGCTACAAATGACTAAAAAAAAAAAAAAGAAGCTAACACATTGAGCTAACTAGGCTAGCAAACTAGACACAAGGAGGGGAGGCTAACTCCTCCAAATTTGGACTTCAAAACATGATTTTTTTTTTTCACTAAAAATACTCTAAAATTCAGTGTTCAAAAGTCCAAAAAAAGATAGTTTGAAGGCAGGAAACAAAGGTGGAAAAACCTTACAAACAAGAAATAAAGAAGGGTGAGATACCTCCCTAACCTTAAATGGCCTAAAACACCAATTTCAGCCCACAAAAACAGAGGTTTAGACTGTCTAAAAACATCCCAAAAATAGTACAAAATTGTGCTGGAATGAAGAAAAAAGTAGCTAAAATAACATGCTAAATATTGAGCAATTAAGCTAGGAAACAAGCACAAGGAGGGGAGGCTAACCCCTTCCATTTTTGGGACTTCAAAACTTGATTTTTAGCCTCTAGAAAACTCTGAAAACCAGTGGTAAAAAGATCAAAAAAAGTTGATGAAGAGATGGGAAACACAAGTGGAAAGGCAAAGAAAAACAAGGTTCAAAAAATGGTGATTAACCCCTCTACCTTTAATAGCCTTAAACCACAAGCTTCAGCCCATAAAAACAGTTGAAAAATAGTTCAAAATTAGCAAGAAAAGATAGAAAATAAGTAGTGCAAAGGTGCTCAAAATTATACCTCTTGAAGAGGAATAACACTTTTGTTCACAAACCACAAGTGTTTCACTGTCGAAGGCTAAAATTTGGACTCAAGAATCTCAACAAGGAGAGCTCCAATATTGGTTTAGGAAGTGTAGAGAGAAGGTGTATAGGTTTTAAGATAGAGATAGAGAGAGAATCCCAAGTTTTGGATCTTTTGGAAATTTTTGTAACTTGAAACCATGAAGGAATGCCTGGTATATATAGAAAAACAGCCCCTCAAGTCGAAAATATCAAGCTAGAACAGCTGGAGCGTTTGGGGGACAGCTAGCACAAAATATCTAGGTTTTTCACCAGTGGCAGGCAGGCCAGAAGTGTGGCTTGCCATCCACCAGTGATGACCTGCCACCCACCAAAAATCTGTTTCCAGGCCTGACTTCAAACGGGTATATCTCCTTCATCCGGACTCAATTTTAGGTGTTTCTTGAGTCTTAATTGAAGTCCTAGAAGTCTAGTTTCCAATGGTGGTATCCTCACATCTAAATTCTAAGTGTGTAAAGAGATATACCTATTTTAGTGAATGTTTCTCATTTCGAGCTTAAAAGGATGGATGTCTAACCTCACACAGCCATATCTCCCTCATCCGGAATCGAATTTAAGAGATTCTTGAGTCTAAAATGAAGCCCTGGAAGTCCACTTTCCAATGGTGGTAGCCTCACAACTAAAGTCCAAGTGTACAAAGAGATAATCCTGATTTATTAAAGCCTACTCAATTCTCCCTTAATGGTTTCATGCTCAACTTCTCCCCAACTAGTTTTTTTCCCTCTCCTTCAATTTTCTTTAACTCCAAACCTATAAATAAGAGGTTTAAAAGATTTTTTAAAGAGGTTACCTCTCTTCCATTTATTTCCACTTTGTCCTTGCTAGGTTTACCGAAAAGTGCAACATTTAACGAAATGCGAGACTCGGAACATCGTAGAAATATTTTCAAAAATATTTTGAAAGAGAAGGTTTTAAGGTCTAAAAAATTTTTGGTTCAAAATAGTTTTGAGTCCAAAATGGGGTGTAAGGTTAGGATTTAGAAGCTCTTCTTGCTGAAGAAATCGAACATTTGTACAGCGTAACTTTCATTATCGAGTGATCAACCAATGGCGCCCAAGTCTTATGGGCGGTCAAAAATAGGGTGTCTACATTTGCCCCTCTTTGACAGAGAGCTCGAAGTCATGAAATGACGTGAGTGAATGTTAAAGCCCGAAGATGACCCATTTTGACAAGGCCGTAAGACTTGGGTAAACAAACAAAATGCAAATGTAGTTGGTTGAACCTGAGGATTACCTATGTATTCCTTTGCAAGGAATCAAACTAGTGTAGTTCAGGGGTAGGATGCAAAATGATATCCAACGTAACGAAATAATACAAATGATATGTAGTGCAATGTAATAATATAATCAAACCACAAGCAGTGCTAAACCACGAATACCACAAAGGAATGGAGATGCAAAATCAAACTACGTTTTATATAGAAAAAAAGTGGGCACAGCCAAACGATGCCTAACACAGGCTAAGTGCCAACATCCTCAATACTGGCCTCAGTGCATCATGGATGCTTACACATAACAAAACCATGTTTTAACGTGAAAAGGGTGCGAGCACATGCAAAACTATGTTTTTCGTAGAAAGAGCACAAGTAATTGGGTGGGATGATATAAGTGAGGAATGATTTGCTCAGGAAAGATAATGATCTTGAATGCCAAATGGAACAAGACAAAGTACAATGCAATGGATGCAATGAATGAAGTGAATAAGGTACAGGCCGAATCACATCTTGCCTAGAAAAAGCATGGAGACAAAACATACCACGTCTAACATAGAAAAGGTGTTGACACCCTCAATACTGGCCTCAGCATAGCATGGGTACTTACACATGACAAAACTATGTTTCAATGAGGGAAAGATATGAGCACATGCCAAACTAAGCTTAACATAGAAAGGATGTAGGCGAAAAAATGGATAGTGATGTAATGAATGCATGCAATAAATTCTATATGCAATGCGATAGACGTAGTAGATAATAAAATGTGATGTAGTTGGGAAGCGGCACTTTACCTTACAAGGGCAATAGGCGATGACTTACCTTATGTTGCTGGGGATTTTCCTATTCTCCTTGATTGCGCTTTCCAAACCACAGGTACTACTTTTGTCACTGGCTATGTTTGCAACTTTCCCTATTCTCCAATAAGGTGACAGACTAGGTTGGTTCAGTATGCAGAATTAAGGTGCATACACGCTACCTCAACTTATGAGGCTGCCATACAGATTTCAAGCCGAGGATACACCCCTGGGTATTTAAACCAGACTTTAGTCTCGGAAATCCCGAACCTTTGCGTTCTAGGCCTCGACCATTCGAACTCTAGTTTCCACCGTCTCAGTTTATCTCCTAGGAACTCATCGCAAACACAGTCAGGTGGCTATACTAGACCGTCAGATGTCATTCGAGTACGACAAACACCAAAGGAATTGCACCTTTAGAGGATTTAATGTCTCCTAGAACAAGTGAGTGCACAAAACAGTGCGAGTAAGGGTGAATGAATGCACAAAACAATGCTATGCAGGTGCACAAGACAGTGCGATATAAGGTGAAATACACAAGATAGTGCGATGCAAGTGAAATACACTAGACAGTGCGATACGGGATGAACTGCACAAGATAGCGCTATACAAGTGCACAAGACAGTGCGAGTGAGAACGAATGCACAAGACAGTGCGATGCACAAGATAGTGCGAAGTAAGTTAAAATGCACTAGACAGTGCGATGTACATTGAAATGCACTAGACAGTGCGATGTACTTTGAAATGCACTAGACAATGTGATGCACAAGATAGTGCGATATACGAAGTTGAAATGCACAAAATAGTGCGATAAAGGGTGCACAAGATATCGCGATACAAAGGATGCACAAGATAGCGCGATAGATGATGCGATTGTGCGATAGATGCACGAAGTGATTGGTTTACAAAGCAATACATTGACAATGCATGTTCCATGCAAGATAGACAACTGATGCATGAGGTTAATTGAAAGCATGCTCTCTGCAAGAAGCAAGAAACAAGAGCATATTCTATGCAAAATTGAAAGCATATTCTACGCAAAAATTGAAAGTATATTCTATGCAAAATTGAAAACATATTCTATGCATGATTGAAAGCATATTCTCTGCAAAATTAAAAGCATATTCTATGCATGATTGAAATCATATTCTATGCAATAGAAGAGAACAAAATATGTAATTTTGACAGAACGACAGATCGAACAAAGATGTTGTTCGGCGACGACCTCCGATTTACCCCTCAAAGACTTTGTAACAAGCTCAAAAGGATATATCCTGTTCATATTGGCAAACGGTAACATCTGCAAGCCGCTTTGATCGCCATTCTGACTTGAAGTAGGCTTGAACGCAGGGTTGAGGTACACTTATACTCCTGACTAGATCCCCGGATCTGCAAATCCTTCTAACTCAGGTCCAGAGTGCTTGGGGGGGTAACAGAATCGTCTGAAGTAATGGTGAATCGTCTATAGTTTGGTGAGACCCATTGGTCGTAGGATATCAGAGAGTGACCGTAGATGGACCATAGGATCCCCGGAACCATCAAACCGATCTATATGCGGCATCTTGAATCTATCTAGCAAAGTCACTGCCGAATCAGTATAGCCATCCTCAATATCAGGGATTGAATTTACGCCCTGTGCCCGCTTGAAGAGCTTTTCCAGCTTACAGACCTTCAATGCGATAGGGTCAACCTCAAATTCAAACGGCGCCTCCATTTGGTAAACTGGTGCCTTGGAGGTCTGAGGTGGGATCGGATCTGCCTGAATGCCTGCATTTTCCTGGACATTAATTGTGACCCGGGGTGTCGGAATTCCTGCTGGAGATGGATAGGATGCTGAGGCTACTGTCGGTTGTGGCTGTTGTTGCCGAAGCCTTTCTATTACTTCTGCTTGGCGGGCTATAACCTCGGCTTGGTGGGCACTGTCTAGCTGCATAGTCTCAATGGTCTGTTAGAGTTGGCGAAGCATATCTTCCATACTGTGTGAGGTACTTTGAACTACCAGAACTGGCAAATACTCTCTATCTGGAATAGAAGTAGATGATTGGGCCTGATTGGGCACATGCGAAGCAAAAGGTGATTGCTGGATTGTGAATTCTACCTGATCCTCCTCCGTCTGGTAACCGGTGGGAGTGAAACAAACACTGGCTGTCCGCTGACTAGATCCCCGGATCTGCAAATCCTTCTAACTCGGGTCCAAAGTGCTTAGGGGGTAACAGAATCGTCTGAAGCAATGGTGAAAAACTACCTTGCAAAAATAAAATAAAGCAAAAAGAAACAAAAATCAGAAACTGCATAGCAACGCAACTTAGACATAAATAACATGCAGTTGCAATCATAAGTTGGAGAACTGTACTCAAACACTGATTTCGGCCCCAAAACTGATACCCAGACTTGCAACTAATACATATATTCCTCCAGAGTTTCACTCCAAAAGCACATATCAAGCAAGTAAGAGCCAAAACACCCCTATGATGGGGGTAGGGTTACCCTGTCCTAATTTTGTTAGGAGCTAGGGGTTTACTACGCAAAACAAGCGGTTTCACACAATTCCTGCATTCGGGTGAGCAACCTGTCCTAGTTTGGAACAATCTCTATGGTTTCCGATATGCAACTAGGTCGATTGGTCAAAAAGGGTACCACAGCAAGACTTCCTAATATACCTCTCACACCTAACACCGAGAAGTGAAAGGAGGATCAAACGGTACAGCAGTAGTCCAGATCCAAGGGTTGTGTTCTCATCGTGGCAGAGCCCGCAACCGGTCAACCTTTTCCAAGCAAGCCTCTGGCAAACCGCTCAGGAATAGCAGAAGGCAAACACTGTGACTTAGGTGCACTGATGCAAATGCAAAAAAACACATACGTGTAGATAAAACAACATATTATGAGTTCGAGTCAAGTTCTCTAATTCCCCAGCGGAGTCGCCAGAAACTGTGGACTCGCCTTTTTCCACGCCTCCCCTTTCAAAAGGTTTGAAAGAAAGGCCTCACAGTTCGGACTCCCGCAGTTCTGAATCTAGTCTCACAAGTGTAATGTGAAATTGATAAACACCAAAGAGTCCAAATCCGGCAAATCTGTTTGGAAAATCAATTTTAAATCAAATAATGCCAAAATTGGATTGCTTTGCTAGATACAGAGTCGCCACCTAAATATTTTATTTTTGGGATATTTAGGAAACCCTGACTCGTGCCAAAGGCCATGTGTCCGTCATCACCAAAGTTGCCTTGGCTCGGGAACTTAGGTACAAAGGGGGATGGTCATGAATTGAGCACCCCCGCTCGCCTAATCAAAGATCAGCCTCTACTAATCGTGATATGAGTTTTTATAAACATTATGTACTCTTATTCTAGTTATTAGACTAGCTTTACTATGTGACGCGCACAAGCAAGTATAGACTAGTTTGCTCAATTTGGAACAATTCAACTCATGTTTATTTGCGAAAATGGTTTGAATTTGCCACCTCAAGTGGGCTTAAAGCGGATTTGCCACCAAACATGGTGGGCTTAAAACATGATTTACCACTCAACAAAGTGGGCTTAAAATGCACATTTGTTGAATCGTTCCAATTCAAACAACAAGCCTTCATCCACAGGCATTCATGCAGTTTAGCATTTAAACATATAGCCTCATGGCAAGCATGTTGATCATGGCAATAGGGCAATCACACTCATGCAAGTATGCTAAAGCATAAAAACTTACAGAGTACTCCAAGCCAAAACAGAAACTAGTTAGAAAAATACATGATCCTAACTATACAGGATGCCTAATGTAACACATGCAATAATGCGATTAATAGGCTCGGCTACTAACATAGCATATGAAGCATTTGAACAACATGCTATTAAACATGTATTCAAAGAAGATATTTGAAATTGCAATGCAGTTTGAATGATGCGCCGAGCCTTGGTGCATGCAATATGCTAATTGAAACATGACCCTAATCTAACCATCAAAAGCGGATAAATAAAAGGGAGAAAGAAGTGGGGTTGGAAGACATACACACACGCACGCACACTTATTACGACATTACGCCCTTGTGAAGGAGGGTCCGGATGAATAAAAGCTAACCAACTAGCTACGCTAATTAAGCTAACTATTACAAAACGTGAAACTAATTAACTAATTCTAGTTAATTAATTATTACAAACCGAAATTAAACAACTAGTTAAACTAACTAATTATTTATAGCACTTAATTAGATACAACTAATTAATTACAACACATGCTTGATCTAGTGATAATAAAACTAGCTAGCTAATCTCGGGAAGCGAGGAATGTGTGCATGCTTGATCATTCACCAGAAAAGCCACCATTTTGCTGCTGCGAGCCTTTGTTTGCACATTTGATCACTGAAAATTCTGCCAACTTCAAGAGCATCTCTGCTCCACCTCAGGAACACATTGTGCAAAAATCACTGATGGCTGACAAGAGGGACAAGGGGCAGATCGACCACTGATGGTGGCTGTCGGCCACTAATGGTTCACACTTCCATGTTGCAACAAAGAGCAAAACAGAGCAAAATAGTGTATTCTCACAGGTTGTTTGTACTATTAACCCTCCTTATCATCACACAAGCTCAAAGGAAAGAAACTCTTGGCCCTCAATCCATCAATCAAGCAATTTCCATGCATGATGGCTAAGGGACCAAGTTTGTACAAGTTCAATAAATGCACAAACGAGACCAAAATGACCACCACCCTATCATGCATGATGAAGGGAAATGGTGACCTAGGAAAATGACACATTTCATCACTTTGAGTATGAAATGTCCCATTTTCCTTGTGTTCAAATTAACGTCCGATTTGGACACATGCAATGCAACACAAAGAATGCTTATCTTGCACACTTTTACTTACCAATTTTGTTTACTCATTTAGTTACCAAACCATTCTTTAATCATTTGTCCAATGGTGAGTGTCTCTAAAGTGAAAGAAGTGTCAACCAAGGGGTAGTTTAAGGCGTGAGAGAAGCTTCATATGGCGTTGGTGATGACCTTCAAAGGAGGTTAAACCATTAAGCATGAGCCTCGACCTCAAGCTTAAACAACCCTAAGGTTGAAACAACCTCAAAACAAATGAAAAGTGAGAATGAGGGAGGTTGCAGAGTTGTAATGGCTGAAAATGAGTAATAAAAGCATTAAAAACATGTAACCGACTCGCACCAATGATGGTTAATGCCTTGAAACACTAAACTAGTGAAGAAATTAACACTACACTATGCAAAACAAAAACAAACTACCAGCCCAAAACAGAGCTAAAACGGTTTATTTTAGAGAGTAAAACATACTAGACTTGAGCTAAGTTAGGCTAGAAGAACATGCTAACATGTGAAGCTAACTAGGCATGCAAACAGAAATGAGAGGGGAGGCAACCCTCCAATTTTGGTGTCACAATAAGTTTTTGGCCACTGAAAATACTCTGAAATTCAGTGGTTAAAAGGCCCAAAAATGTTGGTTTGAAAGTGAATGATAAAGGCACAAAGCTTAGCAAACTAGTGAGCAAGAAGGGTGAACCACCCCTACTAAAGAAAAGGCTCAAACCACCACTTTTTAAGTCATAAAATAGAGGTTTTTTTTGGTTCAAAACCAGCCTCAAAATAGTTAAAATAGATAGCAAAACAAGTATACTAAATAAGTGAACAAAGCAAATAAACAACCTCTCGAAGGAAAGAGCAACTCTAGGCACAAATCCAAGCTAAAACCACTTGCTAGAGCTCAAAACAAGTCTCAAGGAACCGCAGCTCAAAGAGAAGTAACTTTGATCAAGGTAGTGTTTCTATAAGTGTAGAGAAAAATAGCTTCAAAGCACAAAATTGTAAGAGAGAGAGAGAGAGAGAGAAAGAGAGAGAGAGAGAGAGAGAGAAAGAGAGAGAGAGAATTTTGTTCCAAAATTGCTAACCTCTCAAAATGGGGGAGGAACCCCCCTATATATCGAAAAACATTCTCTAAGCTTGGAAACATCCCACCATACATGTGTAGGGAGATGCAGCTCAATGTGCCAACAACTGGCACAGCTATCAACAAATATCTGGAAAAAGGCATTGGTGCCGTCAACCACCACTGGTAGTCGACCGGCCACACTCTTGGCCAACAGCCATTATCCATGGCCGACAGGTCACCAAAAGTTCCAGGCAAGAAAAACCAAGGTTTTGGTCCAAAACAAGGCACAAAATAGATAAGGTTTCAAGGCTCAAAGGCAGGGCACTCCACTGAGAACTTCGAGCACTCAAAACGAACACATGTGTAGACACCCCATTTTTGACCGTCCCCTAGACTTGGTTGTGCTTGTAGGTACACCCAACAACTGGTTCGATTGCTCACCTAGAACTCGACTATCGCGGTGGAATGTCACCGGTTCGAGCTTCCCGGACCCTGTATCCTTTCTGCCTCATTTTTGGACCTTGACTAGGTCCTTTCAGAGTGGACCCTGTGGTACACTGCCGGCCATGGCATGGCACTGCCGGCCATGGCCTTGACCCTGTCGGCCACTGATGAAGCCCTGCCGGCCATCAGTGTGGCACTGCCGGCCATTGCTGATGGCCGGCACCCCCCCTATCTCAGCTGGTTTTCCTCCAAATCTTTTGAGCCAGCTGGATTTTTGTTTGCTCCCCTCCATACACGTATATGGAGGGATGAAGGCCTTGCAAAGCTTCTTGAAGAAGCTTTGGCTTTTGATTTCTCTATATAAGGAAGAGGCTTCTTCCTTACACTAGGTTCAGAGTTTTTGAAGAGCAAAAACTCCCTCTCTCTCTATATTGTTGCTAAATTGTGCCTTGAACTTGATTTTTCTTGCACTTTTACACTACAACACATAGATATACACCACCACCATTGGACTAAGCTTATTGGGAGGGATTCTTGAGGTTTGAAAACTGGTTTCCACCCCCTGAAGTTGCTGGTTTCGAAGAGGGTCTTCAAGGGTGAGTATTTTTCCCATTTTTGCACTTTCTTGCACCTTGCTTTAGCCCTCTTTGCATATTGTTTTAGGCTTTGCTTATAACTGAAAAAAGTCTTGTTTTTAAGTGCTTTTTAAGTTTGGTTAAGGTCATTTTGCTGTTTGGGGTGTGTAGTCCCCTTGCATGCTTTGTTTGGCTTTGTTTTAAGCCATATTTGGAGGCCTCTGAGCTAGCCTTGGTTTGGCCTTCCTACTACTGAAATCCAGTGGATTTTCAGTGGTAGAGGTGTGGTTTTGAGGTCCTAAATCAGAGGGGGTAGTCCCCTCTCTTTGTGTTCCTCTTTGCTTGTTTTTTGGCCTTCCAAAGGACCATCCCTCTATGCATTTTTGAGGCTCGGTCCAGGCCCTTTTTTGTGACTTCTAGGACCTACCTTGGCCCTGTCCAAGGCTGGTTTGGTCATGCCTTGCTTGCATCTTGCATGTATAGTGTAACTCCATCCATAGCTCATCAAAGTAGCATGTGTGCTTGGCTTTTGTTGAGCCCATTTTAGTCCATTTTTGGTGATGTTTTACCATGCCATGAATCTGTTTTGGGTTGGTTTTGTCACTCCATGCTTGCATGATGCATTTGTAATGTAAATCCCCTAAACTAGCTTCATATGTTCCATGCCATGCCATGTCATTTTAGCTTGTTTGGTTTACATTTCAGCATGTATTTGGTCATCATTTGGCATGTTATGACCCTATCCATAGTTGGTTTGATCATCCTTTGCATGCTCCATATAGGTGTAGAACAAATCTTGTTTACTAGCCTTTTGTGCATGATGTTTTGACTCATCATACTAGCATATTTTGGCTTTGCTCAAACTTGATTTTATGCTTATTTTGAAGTGTTCTAGGACTGTTTTGGGCTGCCCTAGCCATATCACTCATGCTTTGTATAGCTATAGTGTAAATGCTTAGGCTAGTCTTGGGTTTTGAGGCCTCTATAATGTCATACATGTGATATTTGCATGCCTTGTCCTCATTCAATATGCTATTTCAGTCCATGAAATGTTATCATACACTTGCATTTGACATGCCTTGAATGCTTTGTATAGCTTGTGCTTTATGCCTCAAGAATGAGCTTTTGTGCATTGCACTTAGCCTAAGCCTTTGGCTCATCATTTCAGTGCATTTTGGGTCCTAATATACCATGATGTAACTCTGTTTTTGGTTGTCCAAGTCATGCCATGATTGGTTTCAATAGGTGTAGTGCATTGCCTCTTTAAAGCCTTGCATGATCCTTGTTTGTAGCTTTGTGCTCTAGCCTATGTTGGCTAGCTTTGAGCTTGATTTTGGTCTTGTTAGGGCCTGCCCTAGGACTGTTTTAGGTCCCCTTGGCCCCTTTGGGCTTGCCTTGTATGGCCATGGCTTAAGTCCCTTTACTACTTTGAGCTTTGAGCATCCTAACATGCTTTGCTTGCATTGCGTAGTTGATTTGGCATCACTTTACATGATATTTCAGAGTTTACTCCATTGCCATATATCCATGTTTGTTGCTCCTTAAGTGTGCTTAAGAGCTGCCCTCTTTGTGCCTTAATACTTGAGCCATTTGGCATGCATGCTTGCCTTGCCTTTCCATGCTTTTCATGCCATCAATTCCATCACTTTGGCTACTGATTTGGACCTAGTTGAGAGCTGTCCATCTTTGGTATAAGCCCATCTTACCATGTTGTCGCATGCTTGTTTCATTTTGTATGTCGTTGCATACTTGTTTAACTTTGCATGCCTTGCATGTTCACATGTTCATGTTGCATTTTGTCATGATGTCCAAGGTTGTTGCCTCACATCATGCTCATATGCTTGTTGTATGCTTGAGTTAGTTGCATGTTTGCACACTTAGGTCATGTTGCATGTTTGCCATGCTTATATGTTGCATTGCTTGGATTGAGTGTTAATCCAAGCACGAGGAACGGGGGGCATTTCATACTTCAAGTGATCGAACGTGTCTCAATTCTCGATCGCCGAAGCTCTTGATGATTCATGATAGAGTTCTAGGCTTTACTTGTTGTATTTGTGCATTCATTTTCATATGATTTGCACAAGTTGGATCTTTGGCCATCATGCATCGGGATGCGTGATTGATGGTCGTGGATCCGACTAGGCCTCTCCCTTGATGTTTTGAGGTGATTTGGAGTGCCATGGTGCGTACATGGCCTTGGGAAACCCTCCATTTTCTCTATTTTGTGCTTCGTTGCAGTTTGGTGTCATAGCACACCAGTGGCTGGCAGCCTGCCATTGATGGCCGGCAGTGTGCCACCCTTGGCCGGCAATGGACCATCTTTGGCTGGCAGATCTCCCTCCATGGCTGGCAGGCCACTGGTGACTTCCCCTGCAGTGTTTTGGTAAGTTTCAGCAACAAGCACTAAAAGACACCCTGCAAACAGAGCCTCTAAAGAGCAACCGGAAGGCGTTTCGAGGTGAAGAACCAAAGCGAGCATGCACGCTTCCCTTCTTCAAACAGAGCTGGAATAGCACCGTTTACTGCTTTCCGTACTTGCTTGTTGTCATTCATTAATCAGTTAATTAATTTGTTAATTAATTAAGTTGTGTAATAATTAGTTGAAGCTAGTTATCATTTGGTTCTGTAATAATTAATTAGCTTGTGAGTTAGTTAATTAGGTGGCCTGTATTATTCTTTCGGACCCTCCGAGCGAGGGCACAATTGTAATAAGTGTGGGTGCGTGTGTGCATGTCTTCCAACCCCCACTTCTTTCTCCCTTTACTTACTTACTTTGATGGTTAGTATTGGGACATGTTTAATTTAGCATCCTTATGCTATGCATGCGTGCATCATTCATCAGTATTGCATGCACCGGGCTCAGCGCATCATACTAACTGCATAAGTATTTCAAATCTAACTTGAATACATGCTACTTGTGCATTTTCACATGTCATTCATAGACTAGCCGAGCCTACTCTAGTGACATTCTGTATGCGTTGCATTAGGCATTTAAACATGGACTTGGATCATGCATGATTGCTAACATGTTCTTGTTTTGGCACGGAGTACACTGTAAGTATTTTATGCTTTAGCATCTCACATGAGTGTGAATGTTAACATGACAGCATGCTTACCATGCGGCTAAATGCTTATTTGATTACCTGCCTGAATGCCTGTGGGTGAAGGTTGGATTACTCGAATTGGGATAATTCATTGAAATCCGTATTTTAGCCTACTTGCGAGTAGCAAATTCCAAAGCATTTTCCAAACAAACGGATATGCAATGCTTTGTTCCAAATTAGGCGATCTAGTCTATACTTGTTTTGCTGTGCGCATCACATAGTAATTCTAGGCTAATAACCAGAATAAGAGCACATAATGTTTTCAAAATCGGATATCATGGTTAGTAGAGGCCGATCTTCGGATCGGGCGAGAGGGGGTGCTCATAGCTGACCTTCCCCGATCGTACCCAAGTTCCCGAGCCGAGGCAACTTTGGTGATGACGGACACGTGGCCTTCGGCACCAAGTCAGGGTTTCCTAAATTCCCCCATTAAAAAAATATTTAGGTGGCGACTCTGTATCTGGCAAAGCAGTCCATGTTTGGCACTTCTTTCAAAATCTGTTTCTCAAAACGATTTGCTGGATTTGGACTCTTTGGTTCAGATTAAGAACCGTGACAAATCGAGTCCGAACTGTAGCATGGGGCCCAAGGGCGCGTCTACAACATGCAATCATAATCATCGGGTGCACAAGCGATTACATTCGAGTCTTGAGGACGGTCAAAAATGGGGTATCTACAGTTGCCCCTCTTTGACAGAACTCGGAAGTCATGAAATGACAGGAGTGAATGTCAAAGCCCAGAGATGACCCATTTTTGACCAAGCCGAAGACTTGGACAAGCAAACAAACAAAACAAAACAAATGGTTGTGCCTGTAGGCTGCCTACGTATCCCTTTGCAAGGAATCAAACCAGCGTAGTTCTGGGGCAAGATGCAAATGATATGCACGATGCAGGAACATAACTTATGATCATGCAATGAGGCTGTAACGAAATATTTGAATGCAAATGCAATGCAAGCAAACCAAAACGAGGTACAGCAATCTCAATCATAAGGAGTAAGCAAACACGCCATGTGTGGAAATTACAAACCTATTACGCCCCAACTTCTGGGCCGTTAATAAATCAAATCAACCTCAAATTTAAAATTGCAGATAGCTCATAATCACAAATATACAAATCGTCTCCAAAATAATTAGCTCAAATGTCTCTGTGGGGGCCGAGTATCAGGGGATGCAAAGAGGCCGAATAAGTGAACTTGGGGAGTCGAGTTATATACATTTTGTTCGGCCTCGTCTTATACAAACCCAGAAGTATCCTAATTGGCCGTATAGCCAGTTGAGCAAGGAGTCGAATGAAGAGCAGTTTGCAACAAAAGGGGCCGAGTAAATAATTACATGATGGATTAAAGGTGGGCCCAACCTTGAGGTCCAAAAAAAGATATAAATAGAAGAACATCGACCAAAGAAAGGTATGTGAGAACTAGTAAACTTAACTTAAGAAAGAAGCAACCAAGAGAGTAAATACTGACTTAACCGTCGGAGTGCTAATTCTGGCACCCCCGACCGGAGTGTTCAATCTTTTTCAGGTGACTAGTTGTGGATCACAAGCGCCCTCCAGGACCTGAAGAGTATTTCTGAACTACTTCCCCACAATTGGCGCCGTCTGTGGGAATACTCAAGCACATCCATGGCAGCGCGTGACGGAAGATCCTCTGGCAGTCGTTGGCGACCCTACGCCACAAGATGAAGCCACTCCAAGCGATATGCTTGGGCCAGAGAATATTACCGCAAGAAGGGCCTTAAACTTCGATTCACCCTCGACATCAGCACATGAGACAATGCAAGCGATTATGGAGCAAGCAATGCAAAACGAACAAAGATTGGAAAACATGATGGCTGAGAACGAGCGTCTTCGACAAGACTTGGACCCATCATCCCCATAATCTACAAAGAAGGGCCGAGTCGACATCTCCAGTTCTTCTGAGGGAAGTCCGCGTGCACGGAAAAAGTGAAGAAGAAATGATTCAGATGAAGAGGATCAACATGACCCCTTTGTACGACGAATTGAAAGAGTAGTGCTACCCAAAAAGTTCAAAGCACCGTCATTTACCTTGTATGATGGTTAATCAGACCCCACCAATCAAATTAGCCATTACAAGCAAGCCATGACGCTACATGCAGACAACGAGGCCCTTATGCATCGAATAGTTCCGAGCAGTTTGGGACCACTGGCTGTCAGGTGGTATTATAAACTGGAGCCGGCATCGATCAAGAGCTTTCACCAACTCCAAAAATCCTTCAGGGCAAGGTTCATCACTAACGAGGTCCAGCCGAAGAAAGTTGATTCTCTCTGGGCAATGCAAATTCAACCAGGGGAAACTCTTTGTGCATATTTGGTGCGGTATTGGGTATGTTTTAACCTAGTAGATGATGCTTGCAATGACTCCATGGCCATCACTACCTTCAAAATGGGGTTACATCCGGACAGCGCCCTCTGCAGCTCTTTGACCAGACGGCCCCCCCAAAAACGGTCTGGTCGTTGCTGAAAAAAGTTGAGAAATACAGCAAAGTAGAAGATGATGCCCTACGGGTCAAAGCCGGGCACAACGCCACTAAGTCGGCTCCGCCTGAAATCCTGCAGCCGATGAACGCTGTGCCACCACGGAGCCCTGAATCACGGAACCGGGCTAAGCGAGATCAAAGACGGGATTCACGGTGATCAAATGACTAATGTCCATACCGAACTAGTGAGCACTTCAAGTGGATAGCAGGGCGCAAGGCGCATTGACAAGAAATACACGGAGTTATCAGAGCCGATCAGTATGATCATGGTTAAGGTTCAACACTTGCCGTTCTTTAAGTGGCCGTCTAAAATGGTGGGACCTCTAGACACGAGGAGGCGGGATAAGCGATGCGAATATCACACGGACCACGGTCATGATACCGACAGTTGTTACGCGTTGAAGGATCACCTCGAGGAGTTGGTACAGGACGGTCGGCTTAAGCAATACGCCCGAAAGGACAACTCAACGAAACCAGTTGCTTTGCGGCCGGAGTCACCACCGCTCGGCGTAATTCATATGATATATAGCTTGCCAACGGCTTCTGCGGTGCATACAATTCAGGCACATCCTAACCTCCAAAAGCAAATCTCACCGGCGAAATGCCCCCACAAAGCTACGGGTATTTCTTTCGATGACTCTGATTTGGTCGGTGTAACGCTCCCCCACATTGATCCCCTCGTAATCGAACTACGTGTAAACAGATTCACCATCAAATGGGTTCTCATTGACCAGGGGAGTACTTCGGAGGTTATGTACTACAAGACCTTCATTAAACTCGGCTTCTCTGAGTCGGACCTGTCTCCGGCCCATTATCCATTATTCGGCTTCAATGCAAATCCAGAATACCCGTTGGGCAAAATCACACTACTTGTTCGAGCGGGCTCCCGATCAGTGGATGTGGAGTTTTTGGTTATGAAGCTCCCTTCGCTGTATAATCTCATCATGGGACGAACTTGGCTGCATACAATGCAGGCCATTCCAAGCACCTATCATCAACTGCTCCGCTTCCCGACTGAATGCGGCATTGAACAAATCTGGGGTTCCCAGAAATCGGCACAAGCTTGTTACCTCGTCGCGAAGAGTCCAAGAGAGCTGGAAGTGAATTCTGTTGAGCTGCCGGATCGAGAGAGCCTCGACGATGTTGGGCTGCTCCCAAGTGAAAAGGCCACGGAAGCCCTGGATCGAGTTGAAATCGATGGGAATCCTAACAGGTTCTTCATGGTCGGCGCCTCCCTGAATAAAGCCAACAAACAACAGCTAATTACCTTCTTACTCAGCAACCTTGATGTATTTGCATGGTCGCTGTATGAGATGCCGGGGGTGGATCCATCTGTTTCTCAGCACCATTTAAATGTTGACCCTAAATGCAAGCTGATAATTTAGAAAAGCCAGCGTTCAGCCGCAGAACACACTGCCGTTGTTGTTGAAGAAGTTGACCGACTTCTTGATGCCGGGGCAATCTGGGAAGTCACCTACCCAACATAGCTGTCAAATATAGTGGTTGTAAAGAAGAAAAATGGGACTTGACGTGTTTGTGTGGATTTCACGGACTTAAATAAAGCTTGTCCCAAGGATTGTTTTCCCCTCCCCAGAATAGACCAACTCGTGGATGCCATGGCGTGTCATCAACATATGAGTTTCCTCGATGCCTACAGAGGCTATCATCAAATTGCAATGCACCCAGAAGACCAAGACAAAACTACATTCCTCACCCCAAGAGGAACCTACTGCTATAAAGTTATGCCTTTTGGGCTGAAGAATGTGGGGGCAACTTATCAAAGACTGGTCATTGCCATGTTTAAGGAGCAACTTAGCCGAACGATGGAAGTATACATTGACGATATGGTGGTCAAGTCTAAAGAAGAGCAGACTCACCTAGCCGATCTGAAAGAGACATTCGGCATTTTACGCAAATACAAAATGAAGCTGAATGCTTCCAAATGTGCATTCGGGATCGGTTCCGGCAAATTCCTGGGCTACATTGTCAATCACCGCGGAATCGAAGCCAACCCGAGGCAAATCACAGCAATCCTAGAACTCGGCTCTCCTCGATCGGTCAAGGAGGTCCAAAAGTTGATGGGGATGGCCGCCGCACTCAACAGGTTCATCAGCCGTTCCACTGATCGCTGTTGACAATTCTTTCATACCCTACGGCAGGGTAAAGCTTTTGAATGGACCTCTGAGTGCGAAGCCACTTTTAATGGTCTGAAGACCTACCTCTGATCAGTCCCACTCTTGACAATACCCTCGGCCGGCGATCTACTCATTTTATATCTAGCAGTTTCCAACTGGGCCGTCAGCGCCGTACTATTAAAGGAAGAGATTGGGGAGCAGCGGCCTGTTTATTATGTGAGCAAGGCAATGGATGACGCCGAAACACGTTACCTCCCATTGGAAAAATTCATCCTAGCCCTCGTCATAGCAGCAAGAAAACTGATGCATTACTTTCAGGGGCATACCATCGAGGTACTAATGGACTACCCCCTCTAAACAGTACTTCGTAGGACAGAAGCATCGGGCCGCGTTTCAAAGTGGGCTCTCGAACTTGGCCAGTACGATATTCAGTTTCTGCCTAGAACCTCAATCAAGGGGCAAGTCCTTGCCGACTTTGTGGCCGAATTCACTGGAGGCCTCGCCGGCTATAAATCCGATCAGACTCAACCTCAGCCGAACTGGAGAATTTATGTTGGGGACATTTGGCAGTTGTATTGTGACAGATCATCCAACCAACAGGGCAGTGGGGCTAGAGTAGTGATCATGGCTCCTGACGGAGCAATAATTGAGCAGGCCGTCAAACTAAGCTTCGAAGCATCGAACAATGAGGCCGAATACGAAGCCCTACTAACCGGCTTATGGAACGCACATCTTCTGGATGCTCGGCGTTTGCTTATATTTTACGATTCAAAACTAGTGATCAGTCAGCTAAAGGGGGAGTATGTGGCCAAAAACGACCATATGGCAGCCTACATGAAAACGACAAACTCCTTGCTGGCACAATTTGACCATCATGAATTGAACCAAATAACCCGTGATCGGAACACACATGCAGACGCCCTAGCCTACCTAGCCTCCGCCATTAACTCAAAGATTAAACGGACAATTGAAGTGGGTTTCATCCCTAAGTTGAGCATTGGCCCTGCAGAGGAAGTCCAGGTCAATGTTATAGAGTCAGGACCGAGTTGGATGGACTCCATTGCTGCATTCTTATCTTCCGAATAGCTCCCGTCAGACAAGAAAGAAGCGCACAAGTTGCGAAACAAAGCCCTGCGATACTACTTGGATCTGCAAGGAAAGCTGTACAAAAAATCCCTTTCTGGTCCATACCTAGAATGCATTCATCCGGACCAAGTCGAGGAACTCCTGACTGAAATACATAAAGGTAGCTGTGGTGCCCATTCTGGCGGGCGCTCTTTGGCTCATCGAGCTGTGACACAGGGGTATTATTGGCCGACAATGAGAGCCGATTCCGAATGTTACGTGAAGAAATGTGAACAGTGCTAGAAGTTTTCTCCTTTAACCCATCTACCTGCCAAAGAGTTGAGCTCTATAACCAGTCCTTGGCCGTTCGCCCAATGGGGACTTGACATCGTCAGACCATTGCCTCATGCTCCGGGCAACAAGCGACTCTTGATTGTCGCGACAGATTATTTCACAAAATGGGTCGAAGCGAAGGCACTAACGCACATTCGAGATACCGATGTGAAGCGTTTTGTATGGAGGAATATCATAACACGATTTGGCATCCCAAGAGCACTTATTTCAGACAACGGCACCCAGTTTGATTGCGACGTCTACCGAGAATTGTGCAGCAAGTATGGTATTCGGCCTTATTTCTCCACCCCGGCGTATCCACAGAGCAATGGTCAAGCTGAAGCCTCCAACAAAGCCATTTTGGACGACATTAAGAAACGGCTGGAGAAAGCTAAAGGAAAGTGGGTTGAAGAGCTCCCCAGTGTACTATGGGATCATCGCACTACACCAAGGCGATCAACTGGAAAAACGTCATTTGCCCTGTGCTTTGGGACTCAGGCAATTATCCCATTGGAGATCGGCCTACCCACTTTGAAAACAAAGGTCTTTGACTTGGGCTGTAACGACATGGTGCTAGCTTCGGACCTAACTCTGATTGAAGAACGGCGAGACCGAGCCCTCGCGTCTATGGCACGGTATCAGCAGCAGCTCGCTAAATCATACAATCAACGTGTGCATCAGCGATGTTATGTACCCGAAGAACTGGCTTTGAAGAAAGTTCTTCCCGCTACTACGAATCCCACCGACAAAAAGCTAGGTTCCAACTGGGACGACCCCTATCAGATTGAATCAATCGCTGGCACAGGGGCATATCGGCTCAAAGACATGTCTGGGAGGAGTTTGCCACGCCCTTGGAATTCCACGCACTTGCGTAAATTCTATCATTAACCCAACTTGCAAGGCACGATACTTTTTGAATGTTCACTGTGTACAAATTTCACTTTTGCAATACAGTCTCTTGTTTCCTCATTGAAATTTAGCTCGTTAAAACAAGTCTTCCCGATTAAGCCTCCGAATTCAGAGCGCCCTTCGTGGATATCACGATTGGCCAAGATTTAAGTCTCCGAATTCGGAGCCCCATCAATGCAACACTTTTGGGCCGATTAAGCCTCCGGATTCGAAGCACCCTTCGTGGATATCACGATTGGCCAAGATCCAAGTCTCCAAATTCAGAGCCCCATCAGTACAAGACACTTTTCGGCCGAATAAGCCTCCAGATTCGGAGCGCCCTTCATGGATATCATGATTGGCCAATATTTAAGTCTCCGAATTCGGAGCCCCATCAGTGCAAGACACTTTTGGGCCGAATAAGCCTTTGGATTCGGAGCGCCCTTCATGGAAATCATGATTTGCCAAAATTGAAGTCTCTGAATTCGGAGCCCCATCAGTGCAACACTTTTGGGCCGATTAAGTCTCCGTATTCGGAGCCTTATCAGTGCAAGACACTTTTGGGCCGATTAAGTCTTCAAATTTGGAGCGCCCATCCGTGCATGACGTGCTTGGGCCGAATAATAATCCGAATTTGGCGTACTTCTCCTGAATATTACGATTAAAAAGCACGCGTTGTTGGCAAAAGTTAAAACATGCAAGCATCTAAAATGAAGCTAAAATGAAGTGTTTCATGACATTAACCAATTGGCTCAGAATGTATAAGCTTAAGTTGAAGCATGAAAACATTTAAAACAGGGTGTTTTATTAAATTAACTAATAAATACATAATTTGCATCCAATTTGTGTTGGAGCATTTACAGTATGTTCAATTTTATTGGGCATCACCCTCATCGTCACTTTAATCGATTTCAAAAGCGCCAAAGGGAAAGTGCTGACATTGGTATAACGACGACGCCGATTCAACGCCTGTTTCACGGAGAACCTCTTCGGCTTGTAAAGCCTTAATCCACCCGTGCATAAAACCCCGGTTCTCGTATCGTCATACTTCCTCGGCGAGTTTTTTCTTGGTCTTGTCTATCCCGACCTTTCGGCCGTCGTGGAAGCCTTTCTCATAACCCCTGGACCTCGCAGTCTCTACTGCAAACATGTTTGTCGTATCTCGATTGGCAATCGCATGACTTATCAGTCGTTGGGTCACCTTTTCCTCCACGACCAGGTTAGATTGGCCGGCAGCACGCGGCTTGGCAGTTTTGGCCTTCCTTAGCTTACGCTCAGCTTTCTCCACGCGAGCCTTCAAATTTTGAATTCATTCGTTCTTCTGCTCTATCTCCCGCCGCGCGGCACGTAGATGCATGCCGATCTCATAGGCGATATATAGCCCTTTCACTGCTCCATCGATACCCTCTCGAAACATTTCAAAATCATGTCAACCGACCATCGACTGCTGGACTTCTGGTGGAAAAATCTGTCAAGCGAACTCGGCTGCCACACCTGGGTCATGAACAATTGAATCCGCTTCCGTCATCAGTTTATTCCCCACAAAAATCGCAAAACTCAACGGTCGTTGTGTCGCGTCGGATTCACCTCTCTGTCGCGGTCGGGGGGAGCTGCCCCATTGCTATCTTTCCCTTCGGGATGATCTACTTTGACGTGGGGACTGACATTTTTCCCATTCCCTCGACGTCCTACTTCCCGTGCGCATAGGCTCGCCACTGTGATTCATCTCTGTATCCAGCTCAGCCAATGTCCTCCCCTCTCCTCTGCTGTTGAAGAATAGTCTACATAACATTCGCAATATCTAACCTTCCTCAACAGACTGTTTTAAATTGAGTCTGAACACAATAATGGGATTTACGGGCACGAAGAATTCACCCCATTTATTCCTAACGGGTGCAGCGCCCCCGAGGCGATTTCATTAATGATCTTCAAAAAGCCCGGTGCCAATCTACGCGTGCCTCAGCCACTCCATGAACTAATAGTATTCGGCCTTTCCAGCACATACATTGGCTAGGGCAAGGGCAGATTTATGAGTCTGATCGGCCAAATATCTAAGCTCGGTGCCGATCTACGTGTGCCTTAGCCACTTCATGAACTAATAGTATTCGGCCTTTCTAGTTCATACATTAACTGGGGCAAGGGCAGCCTTTCCAATTCATACACTGGCTGGGGCAAGGGCAGATTTATTAATCTGATCGGCCAAATATCTAAGCCCGGTGCCGATCTACGAGTACCTCAGCCACTCTATAAACTAATAGTGTTCGGCCTGTCCAGTTCATACATTGACTGGGGCAAGGGCAACCTTTCCAGTTCATACATTGACTGGGGCAAGGGCAGCCTTTCCAGTTCATACATTCGTTGGGGCAAGGGCAGATTTATTAATCTGATCAGCCAAATATCTAAGCCCGGTGCTGATCTACCCGTGCCTCAGCCACTCCATGAACTAATAGTATTTGGCCTTTCTAGTTCATACATTGACTGGGGCAAGGGCAGCCTTTCCAGTTCATACATTGGCTGGGGCAAGGGCAAATTTATTAATCTTATCGGCCAAATATCTAAGCCCGGTGCCGATCTACGCGTGCCACAGCCACTCCACGAACCAATGGTATTCGGCCTTTATAGTTCATTGGCTGAGGCAAGGGCAAATTTGTGAAGCTAATCGGCCATAAGACGAGGCCCTGAGCCGTTGCACTTGTTCGGTTAAATTACTAAATCGCCAAGATAGTTATCTAATCAGTAGGTGGTCGCAGATGTTTAATTCACTCACTTCGTAATCCTACATCCTATTGGATCGATAACTAGCAAGCACAGCAGACAACGGTTATCTTATTTAAAATAGCAAAAAATTAAGCACAAATAATAGCAAAGAACAAAGTAAGTTCTCAAGCAAAGAGGGATTTTCATTAGGTAAATTGAGTACAGACAGTAGCCATTTTACACATGAAAACTACCTTAAACTAACAGAAATCTATTAAACAAAAAGCCTACAACCTTGCATGGAAGATGCCTAACAAAAATTAAAAATGTCACCCTAGTCAGTCCTCAGGGTCAGACGCCAGCGGCTCAACGTCCACTTGCTCGAATGGAATCGGCTGGGCCAATGTCACATTCACGGCAGCAAGGGCTTTGAGCCAGCCGTGTTTGAAGCCCCAGTTCTCGAATTTGGGCACTTCATTCGCATAGCTCTCCAAGGCGGCTTCTTGTCCAGCCTGGAACGCTTTGGAAACCTCGGAGTCGGCTTTTTCCTTCGTCTTCTTTGATTCTTCCAAGTCGGCTTCCAACTTGGCAATCACCTCCTTGGCTAGCTGGAGCGCGTCCTCACTCGCTTTCGCCCTATCCTCGGTGGCCAGCCTTAACTGGTTGGAGTTCCTTGCACTCTCGGCCTCAGAATCCGCCCTTGCACGTTCCTCCACTGCTTTCGCGGCTTCAGAATCGGCTCTCTGAAAGGCTTCCACAGCCTTGCTCTTTTCATTTTCAACTTCATTTTTTAGCAAGGCGATCTGTTCTATAGCATCATGTTGACGGCGGCCTATTTCGGCTATCCTGCCCACCGTCTACAAAATAAGGGAATGGAGTTAAATAATATTAAAAATATATATGTATTTAAGCAGAAGACTACATAAAAAAGCACGTACCAATAAAGCCAACTGAGCCGCTAACGCGATCGAAAGCAAGTCTAGCTCGGCCCGAAATACGGCTCTGTCAGCTGGTAGGGAGATCGAAGGCCATGCTCAAGGCCACAGCTGGGTCTTTTAAAGTCGACGCGTCACAGAAATCGGCATGTTCCTTATCTTTGGTTGAACAGTGAACAAAATAACCAAATCCGATTCCTCAACGCGCGGCCGTTTATCGACCTGCTCTTCTGCGGACTCGGTTTCTTCCTCGGTGGGGCGTTTCTCTCCCCTTTGCTCCTGATTCACCTGCTCTACCCGCTCCGACTCGTCCGTTTGGGTTTGAGTCATCTCCCCCTTGTCAACAGGCTGGGAGGGCTCGGCATCGGCAGTGGGTAGAATTTTCGATCAATTGGCCTCCGCTCTCCGCCGGCGGCCATTCTTTCGGCGTTTTTCTTCTTGGCAAGTTTTGTGAGTGACAACCCAACCATGTCCTCAGGGTACGCGCCAGGAAGGTCTTCTAAACCTGTAAAGATGTCGTCGAAGGCGACGTCCCCTCGGCCTGAGGTGGACGGCGGGTTGGATGAATTGAGGTCGGCTTCCTCAAAGGCCAACTTCAAAGCCTCGTCTACTTCGGCTTTAGACGGGTTTAGCAACTCAGTGACCTTAGCTGCCTCCGCCTGCTCCGAGTCAGATCTGCCCAAACCAACTTGCCTCAAGTTTTTGAAGTTGGTTAAGATGAGGGCCATAAGAAACTCCTCGCCCCTCAGAATTTGGATGTTTTCTGCCGCCGAAAACGTCGTGCACGTCGGCTCGTATCGAAGAAGAATGTAGGCCGCCCTCCCTTGTTTCTGAAGGCTTGGACGACCAAAGTATTGGAGCACGACTTTAATTTTCGCAAGAACGGCGTCGTCGGTTGAAACTAAAACTTTCTTCAAGTCGTTTCTTGCACAAGTAAAACCATGGACCGCAAAGATAAAGCCGAGTAAATATAAGAAAAATAAATGCAAGGGGCTGTGGCCACCTGGTTCGCCTCTCCGTCTAGGTATAGGATCTAGGCAGTCCTCGCCTTCGCCGAATTCCCAATTACCTTGGACAACGACCATGATGTCATCGACTTGCTTGCCAGAGCTGGAAAGCATAGTCACTAATTGATGGTCGGTGTCCTTGGCCCTAAGGAAATAGCACCCATGCCGGCCAGAAGACTTGGCCAAGGCATAACAGTGCCGAATAGCAGGTATGCCGAGATTAATCCTAAGGCGACGGTTTAACTCTATAATTCCCATTATGATTCGGAAAAAGTTTACATTAGGTCGGGAAGGGATTAGACCCCAATGGCGAAGGACGACTCTAAGGAATGGGTGAAGGGGGAAACGGACTCCGCGCTCTGCAATTGATAAGAGAGGGAAGACGATTGTGCTTTCATCTGCCCTCTCCATATCAAGGGTGTTGTCTGTCACAAGTGATAGACGAACATCATCGGGGATGGAAAAATGGCGTCGAAAGCCAGAGACTCGATCCGCAGAAAGGAGGTCTTTCAAATGCTTCGCCATTTTCGTCAGTTTATGGAGTACGTTAAATTAAAAACAAACCAGGAAAAGGGATTCGAAGTAGAGAGGAAGAGAACTTACGAGAAGCGAAGGAAACAATGAGAGATAAAAGGAGGTTGCAGACGCGAGTCGGTTGAAGGCACACCAAGAGCTTCAAGTATTCAGAAATGAGTGTGCATTCGAAAAGACAACAAAATTTTAAATCACAATAAATGGAAGGAGCGTACAAAGGGGCGAGAAGTTGTAATGATGACCGACAGGTGTGTGAGCTCTGACATTCGTGTTGAAATGAGGTTAGCAGCTGAATTTCGACTTTGACTTTTCGAGTTCGAAACCAAACATACCAGCTAACTGTTGTTAGTGGAGTGTTTGGGGGGCAATTGTGGGGGCCGAGTATCAAGGGATGCAAAGAGGCTGAATAAGTGAACTTGGAGAGTCGAGATATATACATTTTGTTCGGCCTTGTCTTATACAAACCCAGAAGTACCATAATCGGCCGTATAGCCAGTTGAGCAAGGAGCCGAATGAAGAGCAGTTTGCAACAAAAGGGGCCGAGTAAATAATTACATGATGGATTAAAGGTGGGCCCAACCCTGAGGTCCAAAAAAAGATCTAAATAGAAGAACATCGACCAAAGAAACGTATGTGAGAACTAGTAAACTTAACTTAAGAAAGAAGCAACCAAGAGAGTAGATACTGACTTAACCATCGGAGTGCTAATTCTGGCACCCCCGACCGGAGTGTTCATCTTTTTCAGGTGACTAACTGTGGATCACAAGCGCCCTCCAGGACCTGAAGAGTATTTCCGAACTACTTCCCAACAGTCTCCAAAACATAAATTATACAAATCTCCAAAAATAATATATAGTTGTCGACTAAAAAAAATCTCCAACCCAAATAATCTCTTTAGATGCTTCAACTCCAATCGCCACTAAATTTGCTCCACACCTAAAAAATAAATTAATTCGGGAAGTATACAATACAACAGGAATAACAAGGCTCGGACATAAAATAAATCAACAGAGATCCAACAATTACACAACCGGTTAGATTCAATAATCAAGCAATTTACCAAATTGCACAAACAAGTCAACTCGACATACGATAATTTATCCATAACCAAATACCTGTCCTACTCGGTACATGACCAATGACCGGCCTCACCCACCTCACCCAAGCACAACCGCTTATCCGGGCTATTGGTCCAAGCTTTTGGCAAGGCCCACTCGATCCATGTATGGAGCTTTTCCGTCATTTAGCTAGACAAATCAACACTGACTACACAGAACAACTTCAGAAAACTTATCAAATGAGTAGAATAATCAAACGGATCAACAAGAATGATTCCATAGAATTTAACATATGACCATGATAATCAAGAAGAGTACAAATGTGTAGTAATTAAGATAAACACTCTTTGCAAGGAGATTTAGAGGAAGCATATTGTATACCACCCAAATTACCTCAAATCAATCTCCTCCGTCGCCAACACTCGAATCTCGATATTTCTCCATGGATTTCCAAATTCTAAGCCATAAGGTATGTAAGGGTTCACAAAATCTACAACTCTCCTCCTTTATGAAAATGCTTATTCTCACTTTAAACATTCTTAATCTAAACTCTATATCTATATAACAAATGGAGAGAGATATGGGAAGAACCATAGAAAGAAGTTGAGATGTGAGCTCAATTTATAGGCAAGGATGCTTGGGACAAAAGAAAAGAAAGACTTGGGGTCAAAGAAAGGAACTTTACTTGGTGGGCAAAAAAGGGATTTACTTGGAGAACAAGAAAAGAAACTTCATTGGAGACAAAGTAACTTGGAGAGAAAGGAAGATTAAATAAATTAAAAATAAAAGATTACTTGGTAAGTAAGGAAATGATGTAAAAATAATAAAATAAAATTTACTTGGTGCCCAAGAATAAAAAAATATTAGAAAACAAAGGAGATGAATAATAATGAGGTGGAGAGAAAAAGAGATAAAATAAATAGAGAAAAATAAGTTAGGTTCTCATCTTGTAATCTCACCACCAAACCACCATCAATATCTCTCACTAAAATATTAATACCTCAAAAATACGGGGTTTCACAAAACCGAACCACATTTCATGCAGAAAGGATGTAAGAAAAATTATGCATGCTTAACTACGCGACGCGTAAGAAAAGCGAAGAGCGATCGTCAGGCGCACCTAAGGTCTCCAACAAGATCCTAACGCATTGCACGCGGAAGAAAACAAGGATGGTGTGAACACCAGGACACACCCGAGTGTATTTAACCAAAAAAGAGTGGTGTAAACACTGGGGCACGCCCGAATGCTTCTAACCAAAAGGAGTGGTGTAAACACCGAGACACACCCGAATGTTTTTAACCGAAGGGGTGATCAAAAGAGGTGATAAACATCAGAATGCACACAAATGTTTTTAACCGAAGGGCAGTAACCGAAAGAGGTGATAAACATCAGGACACACACAAATATTTTTAACCGAAAGACGATGACCGAAAGAGGTGAAAACATCAGGACACACACAAATGTTTTTAACTGGAGGACGGGAACCGAAGGAGGTGATAAACATCAGGACACACACAAATGTTTTTAACCGGAGGACAATAACCAAAGGAGGTGATAAACATCAGGACACACACAAATGTTTTTAACCAGAAGACGGTGACCAAAAGAGGTGATAAACATCAGGACACACAAATATTTTTAACCGGATGACGATAACCGAAGGAGGTGATAAACATCAGGACACACACAAATGTTTTTAACCGGAGGACGGTTCAAAGGGTACAAGTGATTCTACCTGGAACTCCTCTGAATGAAACGTACACAATATCGTGCCTGCATAAGAAAGAAACTTAACAGGTACAATATAGTAAGAATGCCAGTTCTACGCAAGACAAATAACCAAGACACAATGTAATGGCATGTTTTTGCAAAACATGCGAGAAACAAAATAGAAGTGTATTCTATGCGACGAGAGCCGGAGCATGTTCTATGCCATGTTGGGATGCATGTTCAATGCAACAGTACAAAATGCATGTTCTATGCACGATCAATGGCACAAAATGCATGTTATATGCAAGATTAACAGCATGTTCTATGCATGAAAAGTTAAATGCATGTTCTATGCGACATAATGCACATTCGATGCAACAGTATATGTGAAATGCACGTTCCATGCAACGACAAAGAGATGAACGTTCGATGTAATGACAAGAGCGTATTTGATAAAACCAACTCAGTCGCAACTTCCGATTTACCTCTCGGAAGAGTTGCATTATGTTTTAAAAGGATACACCTCGTTCATGTTGACTAGCACTGAACATCATGTACTGAAGACACGGCTTGGGGCTTCTGCAGAGGCAATTCAAACTTAAAAGTGAACTTTCCTTGCACTTCTTGAGAAATGAAGACACAAAACAACATCAAGACTCGAAGGAGGAGCACTGGGCACTGGTCGGCCACCAGAGGAGGGTGTCGGCCACCCCTAAGCACTGCCGGCCACCGATGGCAGTTCGGGCCCATTTTGGTCTTTTCACCTCGGGCCTTTAAGTATACTTACCCATACTTTATTTCCACACTTCTCCATGCTCGAAAATCCTTCATCTTCCTCTCTAGACACTTTTCCTCTCTAGATCCGAGCCTTATACGCATTTTCCAATGCCCCATGCACGTTTGATTCGTCGCTAAATACTCTTTGTATACTCCGTTTTGAACCGATTGAAATTCAATTTCGGTACTTTTTCTTGGAGTTTCACCGCTTGAGGCTTGTTTCCCTCGAGTTCTTCTTGGGTTCTGTGCCTTTTTTCGAACTTTGATTTTTCCTTACCTTTTCTCTCTCCTAGGGGTTGACATGAGTTTACTTTTGGCATTTTCCATCCATTTTCCTCATTTTCAGCCACTTTTCTCATCTTCTTTCTAGATGGCAGACGACATTCCTCATGACGAAGCTTCCCTAGAGATTCCACCCTAGTTATCCCCAGAAATGGAGGCAGAGCCCCAGCCTGTGCTATTACCACCCAAGGTTCGACCCTTCGACCCAATAACATATGATCCTCCGACGTATGTTCTACCACCTAAGAGTGTCCAGCATTTCAAGAGGTTTAAGCGAGGCACACCAGATGATCTCTTGCTACAAGAGCCGGCCTCCCATTTATCCTATGGCGCCACCGAGGTATACACTGTATTCTCATGTTTTCTTTACTGTACCTTGCATTTCATGCTTAAATCACACTCTTACACTGTATTTCTTACACCTCTTTTCACTTGCTCGTTCTGAACATGTTCTTGCACTGTATTTCTTACATTGCTTTTCACTTGCTCGTTCTAAACACAAGAGGATTCCCACTCTATCAGAGGCTGTGGAGCCACATCCTCAAGGGAGTGGTATATGGAGCTCCCGACGGTGTCTGCCGTATTATTAATGAGGCCGGACTTCGGCTCGTTCTGCATGGGGCTATCACGCCTCATAGTGAGTCGACCTCTGCTTGGAGCATTGGTAGAGAGGTAGTGGGATACCACCAACTCTTTCCACTTCTCTACCGCGGGAGAGATGACGATGACTCCATATGATTTCTCTATGCTCACTGGCATAGAGGTAGGGCGTCGTCTGATCCCTTATGATACAGACATGGGTGAGTGGGAGGCTGCATGGATCTACTTGCGAGGAGCACACCCACCTCTCTTCCGATCGAGGATGCTACGGTACAGCTGGTTTGTAAAGTAGTTTCGAGGGAGAGAGCAAGTGACCCAAGAGGAGACCAAGCATTACGCTCGTGGCTTCTTGATGTTCCTCTTCGGTACCACTTTGTTCGCAGGCAGAGCGAACACTATTGGGTTATATCTCCTAAGTGCACTGGTGGACTTGTCTCAGGTCATGTTTATGATTGGGGTGGTGCCAGCCTTGCCACATTGTATGGATACATGAGCTCGACATCCCGCAGGTGTGGGAACAGGTCGGCGGCTACTGGAGAGCCTGGGAGGTATGCTTTACCATTTTTTTGCTTTGCATTCTTGCTGTGCTTTCTGTTTTGCACTAGTACTTTCTGTACTACACATTCTGCTTTCTGCACTCACACTTGTATTTTCTGTACACTGCACACACATTCTACTTTCGGCACTCTGTATTCTACATTTTCTGCTTTCTACATTCTCTGTATTCTGCATTCTCTAGACATTTTACACATATTTACTTTCTACATTCCCTGTGTTTTGCTGTATATTCAATATAGCCCTTTTTTTTGCAGCTTTGGGTATATGCCTACTTCCCGACTTTGCCCCAGAGCCAGAGGTGGAGATGCCTCCTGTCGTGTCGTACTGTCACCGATATGACAGGAGATGCCTGCGGAGGACGCAAGAGACTTTCTCATTCTTCCGCCGGTACTTCAACACTGTAACTACAGCAGAAGTAATTCAAAATTCACAGTTATTTTCATTCTACTTCAGCTTGATTCATATTGTAATATTCTAATGGCAACTAACAAGCTGTGCATTCTCTGTTTACAGATCACGTGGCAGCCTTGGACGATGATGCTTGAGGGAATCGGGGATCAGTTTGCTGGAGCTCGAGGGGCCACCCATTTCCGACTTCTATTCGAGGGTCCGGTTTGCCGGGCCTGGTTTCTAGGCGAGCGTTTCATACGCCAATCCTTGGGCTTGCTATAGCCGATAGTTCCCATGGCGCCCCCACCATCTATGAGAGCTACAGAGCTGCTCACCTCCCAGGAGATGATCCAGTTTACCAGAGGCTTGGACGCCGATTACTTCTTGGGGAGGGTGATTATGCGACATTCATCGAGACACACCTCATGCCTCCTTTGACTGGTATTCGTGGAGGTGAGGAGATGAAAGCTCCAGCTACGAGAGAGAGAGAGCCAGAGTACCCAGGGCGACCAGGGCGTGTAGTAGAGGGTCCACCCAACGAGGCAGAGGACCGGCTGGCCAGAGCTGCCTACTGCACTGACATGTTGGCGGTACACTGGGGAGGCATACCAGATCCCGATTGAGCCTGCCGCAGTGGGACACAGATACGTTAGAGCTTCTGATGTAGCCCCGGTATGTACCCCACTCTTCAGTTTTCTCATTTCTTTCTGATATTTGTTTCCTTTGGACATTGATCATTTCCAATGCATTTGTAGGCACCTCATGGACGCACCGAGGATTTGCTAGAGTTGTTGGCCTCATTCGAGGACATGATCTTAAGGAGGGAGGCACTGCTTGACTTCCACAACATTCATGTAATTTCTTCAATTTTCTGACATTCCAGTCATCACATTTCCACTGACACACTAAAACTGACACTTCAACTGAAAATTTCCCTGAGTTGCACTAATACACTGCATCTGAATTCATACACTGTACCTGACTTACATATACTCATTCTGTACACCATACTTGCCTCTGATATACATACTGTGGCTGACATATAAGAACTGCCTTTTTAGGTCCCACCTATACCGACAGCACCAGCGGCAGCAGCACCAGGACCATCAGTACCCCCTCCGGTAGCAGGAGAGAGAGATAGGATCCAGTACGCAGCCGAGGCCGAGCTAGGAGCGCCCGAGTTGAGAGTGGCCCTTCAGAGCCTGTTCTGAGTGAGGATGATACTGAGAGTAGTGAGGCCGAGGAGGCAGCGAGTCAGCATGCCAAGTTATTCGAGAGTGGAGATGATGGCACTGGCTCGGGTTCTGCTTGTGGCGATACTACTGAGCCAGGTTCTGAGGCAGAGAGCAGGGATGACTCCAGTTCCGGTTCAGCATCCATTTCAGACAGCGATGCAGATGGAGATAGTGCTGCAGAGTCCGCTCCGCCAAGGAAGAGGACGAAGAGGGCCTCTCGAGCCTGAGATAGCTGGCGCTGATTTATCTGTATTTTTGCTTAGTTTCTTTTGTTAGTAGTGTTAGCACTTTGTACAGCTTCAGACGAGTTTCATTTTCTATAAAAACTTGTATTGCACTTTTTGTAAAAACCAACCATGATCTGAATGAAAACCAAGCTTTTTGAAAAAGTGTTGTATTTTGCATCATGAGGACCGTATTTCATGAAAATGAGATTGATTTTGCCATTGAAACCAAACAGTTGTATTGTCACAACAGTCTGAATCAGGTAACGAACCGACCAACAACTAAAATAAACAAAGCAATACAACTCGATAATCAAAATAACAACAACTCGATAAACAACAGAACAATTCGATAGACAACAAAATACAACACAGCAAACTTGCTAAAACTAAAAAGACTCAAAACAAGACCTTAACACATACAAAGAGCAGAACAAAACAAAGGTGGATAGCAAGTCTGCAAAAAGGGTTACCGGCCATGAATGGATTCTGTCGGCCACCAATGGTGGCCGGTCGGCTACCAAGGTGGTTTGTCGGCGATCACTACTGACCTGTCGGCCACCAATGTGAGGAACTTCCAGAATGTTGACACCTGGCTTCCACTCACTACCTTATCTTCTACAAAAGCTTCAAGACTTCATGTTTTCTTCATTTCAGCTGCAAACTCTTCCCAAATGGAGCCATTCTTCATCGAAAAACTCTCGAATTGGATTGCAACTTTAGATGGCTCGAAAAAGCTGAATTTTCGGGGTTTCGGCATAAATGCACTATTCCCACTTAGTCGCTCTTTGTTTTGTTTTCCGTTCCTACATATCGCGGCTAGATGTTGGAACCCGATTACGCACATGTTTAGCTTCGGGGGACAAGAGATATGCCCAAAAATCGAAGAATTTCAAGTACTAATGGAGTCCCGGCGCGATGAGGAAATCTTGCCATAGCCCCGTTTTGGTCACATCCAAGCTTTGGGAAGGATGTGTGGGCTCGCTTTGCACGATACCCAATCCTTGGTTTACAACGGAGAGCTGGATATCCCTAGTTTAATTCATTAGTTTTCTAATGCTGCTGACCGAAGTGATCTTCTTTGGCAAGGTTTTTGACAACACGCCCTTTGTTTGTGCATGTTAGCACATTTCCTTCTTGTCCCTAGTTTCGGCAGGTCTAGCATTCAGCTAGTTGAAGTGGCGCAATGTTTGAAAGAGGGCAAGAGTTACATTGGCTTGGCATTGGCCAAGACTTTGATGGGCTTGGACACCTTTCATCGGCAAGAGACAAACAAATTTGCAGGAAGTCCACTACTTCTTCAGGTAATGTTTCCCACCCTTTCCTATATGTGTTTCTCACATCACTTGGCATTCATGCTCTTCTTTTCTCTCAAAGCCCTTTTCTCACTTTTTCTCTCAACATACACCTCTCTATTTTTTAATCTCTTTTTTCTTTCATCCCTCCCCAGATATGGCTTATAGATAAGCTGAAGGTAGTGGACTCTTGCCCTGCATATTCAGCATGAGGCTATTTCTTTTGCCAATAGCTAGTGGTGGTGCCATTCGATGTGCAACAGGTCTGCTATTGATATTGCTTGGCGTTGCCCCTGGTTTGATCTACCTGAGGTGAGCGGCTCAGCAACCCAGCATTCAACTGATTGGCCTGACACACTGTGTATTCTACTTTTCATTCCGGTTCAGGCGTCAGTTCGGACACGACCAGACTTGCCCAGAAGAGGGGGTAGAGTACACGGCTTCATTCCTAATTCGAGGTTCACAATTGGATAGATACCCCAATGCTTGGAGGATAAGAGAACTTCTGGCTCCTGCTCCCAATTTCAGTTGCGCCCTTTTGGCGAATGCCTGGCTTAGCTTGAAGGAAAAGCACAAACCGGGCCTACTTTAGCATCGGAAGCTTCCACAAGCACAGGGAGGGGACACAGGAACACCTGACTCATCTATGCCCCAAGTTTATTGCTTTGATCTAACTTTTCAAATTTTCCTTTTGAATGTAATAAAAGCAACTTTGATTTGTATCGAGAGTTGGAGAACTTTGCATTGAAATCAATGAAATTAAAGTTGTGGGCACTGAAAATTTTCCTTTTGGTCCAAAAATGGTCTAAGTTGTAAAAGGATTAATTTGAACAAAATCAACTTTTATCAAAACTTTTCAAAACCATTTTTGATAAGGATCACAACTTGACACACATGGAATCTATCCTCAAGGTGTACAAACCCGAATCCAAAGATGGAAAATTGCCCCTAGACTGAATAGCACTGCTCAACACTGTAATTAGCTCTTCTCTTAGGGTAAGGATCATAACCGATCTTTCAAATAATGAACATACAAGGATGCCTTGATCAAACATATGGACATAGTTGATTTGGAGGTGTTTACGGCTGGACTTCATAATGAAGTTGCCTACGTATCCTGAAGATGGGAATTAGGCCTTACGTAGTTCGGTTCGGGTTTGCTCAGGTATTAACGCTCTCTTTTTGCGCTCTAACTTTTGCCAAGGCCACCCTTTTTGGGTTTTCAACCTTGCGAGCTCAGTTTTTCTTTTTTCTAATTTTTTGTGCTCTAACTTTTGCCTAGGTCACCCTTTCAGGTTTTCGGCCTAGTGAGCCTCTCAGGGGTAATATTTCTTTAACTTGTCCATGTTGATTGGTTGGCAAAATTCTAGGCCATCCAGGTCCATGAGAATAACAGCTCCACCCGACCAAATGGTTTTGATAATGTAAGGACCAGTCCAATTAGGTTTGAACTTGCCCCTAGGGGCATGGATGGGAGCTCGGTTGTCTTTCAGCACCAAATCCCCTTCCTTAAGATTCCGAGACTTAACTTTCTTGTTAAAAGTCCTGGCAATCCTACGTTGATATCCCTGAATATGGTACAGTGCTTTCAGCCTCCTCTCATCAAACAGCATTAGTTCCTCGAACCTGCTCTGCTGTAAATCTGCCTTTGCTATCTGGCACTCAACCATAACCCGTAGCAACGGAACCTTTATTTCAATCGGCAGAACAGCTTCCATCCCATAAACAAGAGAGTATAGAGTTGCCCTAGTAGATGTCTGAATTGAAGTTCTATAGCCCCAGAGAGCAAATGGCAATTTGTCTGGCCAGTCCTTATAGGTCTTAACCATTTTCTGCAAAATACGCTTGATGTTTTTGTTGGCGGCCTCAACAGGTCCATTGGTTTGCGGCTGATATGTAGATGACTTATGAAAAGCCATGTTATATTTCTCCAACAAGTCGATCACTTCTTTCTTGAAATGGGAGCCATTGTCTGAAATGATCTCGTTCAGGACTCCATAACGGCAAATAATGTTGTTGCGGATGAACTTAGCCACATGCGCTGCTTTTAACACTACATAAGACTGAGCTTCCACCCACTTCGTGAAATAATCAATTGCCAGTAGTATGTACTCATATCCATTTGACCCTTTCGGTGTAACTGCCCCAATGATGTGAATTCCCCAGGCTGAGAAAGGCCATGGTGAAGTCATGTTGTACAGCTTCAATGACGGGATATTCATGCGATTTGCATGGATTTGGCATTTGTGGCATCGCCGAACAAAACCGATACAATCCTCCTCCATGGTGGACCAGTAGTAACCTTGCCTGAGAATCTTCCGGGCTAACATTACTCGGCTCATATGCGCTCCGCACTCTCCCCCATAGATGGCCTCCATTAGGCACTTTGACTCTTCTGCGTCAACACATAGCTTGTGCAATCCCAGATGACCCCTCTTATACAACTTAACCTCGCAGATGATAAACTGAACGACTATTCGCCGTATTACCCTTTTATCTTTGGCATTTTCCCCTAAAGGATAAACCTCATTTTCCAAAAAGTTCCAGATATCATAATACCAGGGGTTTTGATCTTGTATTTCATCTATTGCGGCGATAAACTCGTAGGCTGGCGTATATCTCAGCTCAATAATGATCGGACGCATTCGGACACCCAAAGGGATGTCTATCATGGAAGATAGAGTTGATAAAGTGTAACACGCCGCGAGGGACCCCGCTACATGCTACAGTTCGGACTCGATTCGTGTCACGTTCTTAATCTGAACCAAAGAGCCCAAATCCGGCAAATCGTTTTGAGAAACAGATTTTTGAAAAGAAGTGCCAACATGGACTGCTTTGCCAGATACAGAGTCCACCTAAATATTTTTTAATGGGGAAATTTAGGAAACCCTGACTCGGTGCAAAGGCCACGTATCCGTCATCACCAAAGTTACCTCGGCTCGGGAACTTGGGTACGATTGGGGAAGGTCAGCTATGAGCACCCCCTCTCGTCCGGTCCGAAGACCGGCCTCTACTAACCGTGATATCCATTTTTGAAAACGTTATGTGCTCTTATTCCAGTTATTAGCCTAGAATTACTATGTGATGCGCACAGCAAACAAGTATAGACTAGATTGCCTAATTTGGAAATAAGCATTGCATATCCGTTTGTCTTGAAAAACACTTTGGAATTTGCTACTCGCAAGTAGGCTAAAATACGGATTTCAACGAGTTTTTCCAACTCAGACAATCCAACCTTCACCCCCATGCATTCAAACAGTTTATCACATAAGCATCTAGCCACATGGTAAACATGCTGTCATGATAGCATTCACATACATGCGATATGCTAAAGCATGAAAATACTTACATCGTACTCCGTGCTAAAACAATAAACTAGTTAGCAAACATGCGTGGTCCTAGTTCATGTCAAATTGACTAATGCAACACATACAGGATGCAATTAGGGTAGGCTCGGCTAACCTAAACATGACATGTGAAATGTAATCAATTGATGCACGTATTCAATTTGGAATTGAAGTACAAATGCAGTTAGCATGATGTACCGAGCCCGGTGCATGCAAGACAAATGTATGGATGCACGCATGCATAGCATAAGGTATGCTAATTTAAACATGCCCTAATCTACCATCATAAGCGGGTAAATAAAAGGGAAGAAAGAAGTGGGGATTGGAAAACATGCACACACACGCACCCACACTTATTACAGATTCGCTCTCCCCCGGAGGGACCAAATAAATATTACAGATAATTAACCTACAAGCTAATTAAATATTACAGGCCATCTAATTAGCTAAGCAAATTAACTAATCTAGGGAAAACAGTAAACCGCCTCGGGAGGAGAGCCTGATGCAATGCATGCTCGGTCTTGCTCGGAAGTGCACTGCCATGCGCAATCTGCCTCTGTTTTCCCTGCTATACTCCTCTGAAGACTGCCAAAATCTCAAGGTTGCCTTTCTGAACGCTGTACAGTACCACCGGCTGGATAGAATGGCCACCGGCCGTAGGAGATGTTCGTCGGCTGAGAATGAATCCATCGGCCACCAATTGTTTGCCGGTTGGCACTCTGTGCAGTCGATCGGCAAAAAGTTCTTGCAGAACCTGTTTGACAGCAGCAGAGGACAGAGCTTGCATGGCAATGCAATTCAAGCCATATATGCACCAATCATGTCCCTTATCATGTTAGTGACTCAAAGGGACATGCTCCTTGGTTCTCGGACCATCAATCGCGCATTTCCATGCGTGATGGCCCAAGGGACCAAGTGTGCACATTTTGATGTCAAACGCAATGCAAACCAACAAACCAAAGGGGCCCAATTCCTATCACTAGATCAAGAAACAAGGCATGCATGCTAGATGGAGTGCAACCTAAGCATATGAACTAGCATGCAACATGAGCATACAAGGTATACATGCAAACATGCAAACAAACATGCAAGGTAAGCATGCAAGCAAGCATAGGATGGACTTAAACATGATTTAGGCAGCTCTAATTAGGCCCAAAACAGTGGCCAAAATGCTATGAAATGAGGACTAAACACACATACACACATGCACATGTTAAAGGGCTAATACTCAAGCACAAAAGGGTAACTCTCAAGCACACTTGAAAGAGGCATAACATGGACTAATGGCATGCAAGGTAAGCATTGAAAGTCATGTTACAAAAGGTGCTAAGCCAATTAAACAAGATAAACAAGGCATGCAAACAAAGCCAAAAACCCAAGACAAGCCAAGAGGCCTAAACCAAGACTAAGTCAACCAAGCCTCACAAGGCTAAGAGGACTTAAAACAAGTCTAAGGCAGGCCTAAACAACACCCAAGGGACACCTAGATGGCATCTAAGTGGCTCAAATTCAAAGGGTATGCACAATGGCCAAAACATGGAGCATGCAAGACAAGCTTTCAAAGCTTCAAAGAGGCATCCAAGGCAAGCATACAAGCATGTTAAAGGGACTGAAATAACATGGCAAATGGCCCCAACCCACTAAATTAAGGCAAGGATGCATGCTATACATTCACACACTTAAGGCCAACAAACCAAAAATGCAAAGGGGCTATACTATGCATGCCAAAGTCGACCTAAAAAACTAAGGACAGACCTCAAACATAGCAAAATAAGCACAAAAGCTTCACAAAGCCAAGCCTAAAACATGCTAGAACAATGGTTTACAACCTAAGGCACGTTAAGACAACGAAATGGCATTACAAGGCATGTATGCTAAGCAAGCATGGTGTACCAAAACCAACATAAAACAATGCTATTTCATGGCAAAATAAGCATAAATAACAGCCAAGGCATGGTCAACATGAGGCTTAGCCAGGTGCTCATTAAAGAGGCAAAAATGGCCCTTTTCAAGGACAATAAGGAGAGGGGGTGGCCCTCTCCTTCTTGGGACTTCAAGGCACCATCCTTACCACTGAAATCCCTCAAGATTTCAGTGGTGAGGAGGCCCAAACACCAAAGTCCCGGAGCTCACTCAAAATAGCACAAAAGGGGCCTCTCAAGGCTTAAGAGGGGTCAAACACCTCCAAACCACAAACACTCTTAACAAACTATTTAGAGGGCCCAAAAATAGAACTTTTTTGTGTTATACACTAAGCTCAAAAATAGTTCTAAGATAGGCTAACAAGCTATGCAAGAATGGGGGAAAAAGGGGTAAGATTGTTACCCTTGAAGCACCTCTTCACAAATGATGGACCAGCCCCTTCCTTGAGCTCAAACCAGCTCCAAAGCTCCAATATCAGACCTCTGGCCCTTCAAGAACCAAGAAAGGTGGAACACTATGTGTTTGTGTGCAATAGTAGCCTAACACACACACAATACAAGAGAATGAGAGATATAGATATAGGATAGATACAAAACCCTAAACCTAAAACCAGAGCTCCTCTCACAAATTTTCTCACCTTTTTGTCTAACCCCAATGCCAAGAGAGGAGCCCTCTTCTTATAGGCAAACCAATCTTGTAAAGCTTATCATGGAAGCTAATAAGAAGGCCATCCCTCCATACACGTGTATGGAGGGGAACAAAATGCAAGACAGCTGTCTTAAAATATCTGCAAAAGCAGATGAACAGTAGTCGGCCGCTCAAAATTGCCATTTTGACAAAATTAACTGCCGACCGGCAACAAATAATGCCGACCGGCAATATACATTGCCGATGGCAACAAAACACCAGCCGGTGGCCTCTAGCCACGGCCGGTGATGTATGGGGATGCCTCACAAGGCATTCCCTGCCCCTCCAAGGCAACAAACAAGTGTTTGGTGCAAAACCAGACACTAAACAGTCGGGTTCGGAGATCCTGAGGCAAGGCGCGTAGCCGAGACCTTCGGGAACTCCAAACGAACAAAAACAAGGATGATCACCGGGTGTTCAAACGGTGACGTCCAAGTCTTGAGGACGGTCAAAAATGGGGTGTCTACATAAAGCGTCAGTGAACCTGTTGTTCTCTCTTAGTTGAAGCGTGAAGGTTAGTTTCTCAAACCTAGAAATCAGAACGTCCAAAGTCTGGTGATAGATCTTTATCTTTTCTTCTTTGACCTTCCAGTCTCCTTTTGCTTGAGACACAACCAGGTTCGAGTCCCCGATGACATCCAACCCTTTTGCCCCTAGTTCTTGGGCGGCTTCCAAACCAGCAATACACGCTTCGTATTCTGCTTCGTTATTGGATACTTTGAACCGAAGTTTGAAAGCTAAAGGTATATGGGAATTGTTGGGTGCTATCAGCAACACCCCTATCCCATAACCGTACTGGTTAGATGCTCCGTCAAAATACATTGTCCAAATCTCTTCCTCGACTTGCAGAATAGCTTCATTCGGGAATAAGTATTCTACTACTTTATTCCCTTCCACTGGGTGATCTACCAGGAACTCAACTACCGCTCTTCCCTTGATAGACTTGCGAGTGACATATTTCAGATCTAATTCAGCGAGAAGAAGCAACCAACGAGCTAGCCTACCCGTAAGTGTTGGTTTCTCGAAGAGATATTTAATAGGATCTAATCTCGAAACCAGAATTACAGAGTGAGCTAACAGGTAGTGCCTCAACTTCCTGGTAGCCCATACCAAGGCTAAGCAAGCCTTCTCCAGCGGGGTGTAATGGGTCTCGAGTCCAGCATTTTCTTACTCAGGTAATAGATGGCTTTCTCCACTCTATCTTCAGATTCCTAAGCAAGCATGCATCCCATCATTGTGTTCATTACTGACAGATACAAAATCAACGGCTTCCCCATCTTTTACGATGACAACACAGGCGTGTTCTGAAGGTACTGCTTGATCTGCTCAAAAGCAAACTGACATCGGTCATCCCATTGGAATTTTTTTCCTTTCTTCAAGAGACCAAATAGTGGTTCACAAGTCAAGGTTAATTTTGAAATAAATCGTCTTATGAATTGCACTTTACCCAGAAAAGCCTCGCACCTCCTTTTCAGTCCTTGATAGTGGCATTTCTAGGATGGCCTTGATTTTGGAATGATCTACCTCAATGCCCCTCTGTGTGAGCAAAGAACCCAGCATTTTCCCTGCTGTTACGCCAAAAGTGCACTTTTGTGGATTCAGCCTCAACCGATATTCCCTGATCCGTTAGAAGAATTTCTTCAAGGCAATGTAGTGGCCCTCTCTTTCCTTGGACTTGACAATCATGTCATCTACATACACCTCGACCTCTTTGTGGATCATATCATGTAGAATTGTGGTTGCATCCCATTGATAGGTAGCTCCAGCATTCTTCAACCCAAACGACATCACCCTGTAGCAGTAGGTTCCCCACTGGTAAAAGCGGTTTTCTCTCTGTCCTCGGGTGCCATCAAAATCTGGTTATACCTAGAGAATCCATCCATGAAGAAGAGCAACGCATGGCCTGCGGTGAAGTCCAACAATTCATTGATGTGTGGTAGAGGAAAGTCGTCCTTCAGACTAGCTTTGTTTAGATCTTTAAAATCCACACACCCGAATTCTGCCATCTTTCTTTGGCACCGGAACAATGTTGGCCAACCAAGTCGGATACTCAGATACTAGCAAAAACCCTGCGTCTATCTGCTTGGTGACCTTTTCCTTAATCTTCAAAGCCTAATCTGGGTGTATTCTCTATAGTTTCTGCTTGATGGGTCGGGCCTCAACGTCAAGAGGGATCCGTTGATGTACAATCTCCGGATCAATTCCAGGCATGTCTTCGTAGGACCACGTGAAAACATCTTTGAAATCTTTTAATAAAGCGACTAAGCACTCGCGCTCCTCCAAAGACAATGTGGACCAGATCTGGACCAAACGCGGATCCTTCTCAGTACCTACATTAATTTGAATGATTTCATCAACAAGAGGTTTTACAAACCTCTCCTCCTCTCGATCAATCAAATGTTTCAAAACCAAAGGAATTCCTTCCTGTCATTTTATCAAAATTTTGAAAGTCATGATCAATGCAATATACAAGTGGCACAGAGAAGTACTCAAAACTTACGATGGCATTCTGAATCACAAAGTCTAGTTCATCTAGTTCGTCGGTTACAACCGAATCAAAAGAAAAGAAAAAAGACGACCTGGACAAAACCTCAGCATGCGGATTATCAACCCCAGGAATACCGGACCCAGACTCAGAAGAACTGGAATTTGATTCCAACTCCACAAACTCTGTGGAATCAGATTCTGGTTCACTACCTGACTCAGAGCTACTGGACAGGAAGCCCTCCTCTAGCTGCCAAGTGAGAGACGGTGCGTCAGATGCATCCAAGATACCACTGGAAGGGTCCACAGCTAGTTGGTCTCTGATCATGGAAACGGTTAGGTCATCCCCCAAGCTCTCTGAGTTGATCTAAGGATCTGAAATGAGACATGCCAGTGCTGCTCCTACCTCAAGTTCACTACTGTTGGAATCACTTCCTACGCTCTTTGGAGCCTCAGCAGTTGGTTCAGTATGTTCCTCTGTGTCGCTCTCTTGCAACTACAAGTCAAAGAAAATATCAAAGCTGAGAACCCGCTGCTTCTCAAGATTAAACCAGGGTTTGGGAAACCACAGAATGTGAAGTCTTCCCCCTCCTGAACAAAATAGCCATTCAGGGTTCCCCAGATTGATCGGTACACAAGCTCGTAGTGCTTCCTGTTTTGCTTTGCTCTGGCCCTTCCGACCATTTCTTTCCCTTTCTGTAACGACCCCAAAACACGCATAAGGAATTATCTTTATTTACCTATGAGTTAATGTGCTTTATTGTGATTATATCTTTTGAATTGAAACATTATCTGTTGAGTTACGACTTTAAAATTGAAATTGCCAACCTTTATGGGTTCAGAAATCAAAATTGAGTACTTGCATATGTTAATGGGAATTTTTAGAGCTACTTGGGAAAATTAATTGGAAATTTAATTCGTCTGATTCGTTAATGCATGTTTGGGTGGTTAACTTTGTACTACAAATTGAAGGCCTTAGAGGCTTTAGAAACCCAGAACAGAGGACATATTTATGATCAGCATAATTTTTAGAGTCATTTGGGAAGTTTAATTGAAATTTGATTTTGTGCGATTCGTAAGGGCGTGTTTGGCCCTCCCTACTTGTGGAAAGCTTATATATATATATATATATATATATGTCATATGAGTTGTTGAACTCATCAAGTCGAGTCCAAAAATATCTAAGGGAGGGGGAAGAGAACCGTGAGAGAGAGAGAAAGGGGACAAAGCTTCTCTAAGAGAGAGAGAGGAGAGAGAGCTCACCATTCATGGGAGCTTGAAGATAAACTTGAAGAGGTTGAAGAGAGAGGAAGGAGATCAACCATGGAGGCTTGGGGAAATTGAAGAGAACTAAGAGAAAGACAAAGATTGAGCTAAGGTATGACAATCTATCTTGAATCCTTATGTTTAAAGCATCAATTTCATGAAATCATGATGATATGGAAAGATTTGAGACCCATTTGAGTTAGGGTTCTATGTATGTATTTAATGGAACTCAATTTAAGATGTGAGACTTTGGGTTTTATGATTTTGGTTATCATTGGAACTCAACCTTATAAATACCATATGAATGAACCCTAGATTGTCCATAGAATAAGGTTATGTAAGGATCAAGTGTGTTGTCAGTTATGATTTGGGAACTTGCAAATTATGAAAGATAAAGCATTGATCTTGAACTTGAGGCGAAGATGATTTGTTTAAAATGGAATTACACTTGAATGATGATAGTCTGTCATGTTGTAGGGCAATTTTACATGTTTTTGGGTGATTTGAGTTGGAAACCAAGCCTAGAAATGGAAAGAGCAAGAGCTAGAGCAAACAACATTTTCGGACAGCAAAACTGACCCAGAGCCGCACGTGCGGCGGGTCTTCCTGCACGTGCGGCAATCCATTTCTAGATTTACTAAAAAAGCACGTGGTCCCGCACGTGCAGCCAAGTTTCCGCACGTGCGGGAAACCCCTGCTCAGCCAACTTCAAATAAGCATATCTTTTGCATCCGGACTCCGTTTTGAGTGATTCTTGAGCCTAAATTCAAGCCCCGGAAGTCTAGTTTCCAATGGTGGTGGCCTCACTCTCAAATTCTTTGTACACAAATAGATATGCCCAAAATAGTGACTATTGTTCACTTTCTGTCAACTGGTTTTATACCATTTCTTCGTCTAAACCATTTTCCTATCGATTCCTCTTATTTTCTGAGGCATGGATTTTAACCAATTGAGGACTAATGAGTTTAGAACCAATATGACTAATTGATTAAAGAGCAAAGAAAGGGATCGGTTATATTCACATATTGTGCTATGTGCATTGTGTTTGTAGGTCAAGGCGTGGACATCGTCCCACTACTACTAGAAGCCCATCACTGTGAGTAATACTAGTGTAACGATATGTTCTACTCACTTCTTGTGCTTATGACTTATATATCATTGTTTAAGAATGACATATACTACTGATATTGTGCTTGATTGAATTAGTGGACATGATTGAACAATGGCATTGATATGGACCTAAGGTCGTTCTGTCCCTATTAATAGAAGTGGGCCCGAGGCTATTATGATGTGAATTGTTTATGACTCATGGCCTAAGGCCGAGGGAGATGGAGACATGTCGATGTTCCATCTACCCTATAATGATATGAATTGTACATGACTAATGGCTCTACGCCAAGGGAGATGGAGACATGCCGATGTTCCATCTTCCCTATATTGCTTTGGACAGCTGTCGTTATGTTGGGCCCAAGGCCGTTTTGTATCATACGTGGGCCTGAGGCCGTTCTATATTACATATAGGCCTGAGGCCATTCTGTATTACATATAGGCCTGAGGCCGTTTTGTATTACATGTGGGCCTGAGGCCGTTTTGAATTATGGTATGGATAAGACTATGGTTGGTTTATTATATGTATATTTATAGTCTCCAAGGCTAGGCTTATTCACTTAACCTCCTTACATTGCTATTATTCATTGAGCCTTACTCACTCCGTTTTTATGTATATTTATGTAGGTGAGCCATCGGGGACCAGCACTAGAGTTGTATTGACGTCCACCCGTCTATCAAGCCGCCCGAATTACGCCTTCGTGTTGAGGCTTAAATTTTGTACTGGACTATTATATAGTTCATTGAGTTTTATGTAAGTGTGTGTGAGATCTATATAAATCCTGTGATTGTATATGTAAATATGGAAGTGTATTTAATTGCTTAAATCTATTTAAGTCGTCATGTATGCACAAGCTCAATGGATGTTCTCTTTATATTGATATTGCTTCTGCTTAAGGCCCCCTATTTGGATAAGTATTGTTTGAAATTTCTGTTTTGAGGCCTATGTACAGGCTGATCATGGACCAAACTTTTAGGGGCAGGTTTGGGTCGTGACAGTTGGTATCAGAGCACGAGTTATGATCTCACACACATGTCCATTGAGCATTAGAGTGTCTAGAATGCATTTAAGTTGCATGTATTTAGTAACGAAATGATATGATGTGCATTTTGAAAGATGTATGTGAGCTTGTACAATAAGTTAAGTATTGAGATTAAGAATGAGAATTCTTATGGACTTTGGGTAATAAAAGGAGATTCATATGTTTTGTTTCATAGACTGAGTTTTGTGACTAAGGAGAATTGGATAACTGTTATGAAATGAGAATGAGTTACATAATGAGTATGATATTGGGGCTAAGGTTTTGAAAGATGTGGAATATCGGTGTTCTTAGGATATTCAAATTGATAAGTATAAGCATGTTTGTGGAAACGTAATGTGAAAAGAGATTAAACTTAGCTTCTATCTGTGTTATATGTGAAATTAGACCATGAGGAATTTTGGGAAACTAAGGCTGTTGTCAATCAATGAAATGTATGGAATTACGGCAATTGAGAAATGTAATGATTAATAACAAGTCTGAGACTTGAGAGTTAGGGAATGATTTGATATAAGAAATAGAGATGAAAAAAATTGCCCCACCCATATCTTTGTATGCTTGTATGTGTCATGATTAAGGATGTGACACTATGTGTTATGGTGTAGCTAGCAAATGATACCCATGTTAACGGTCTACATCTTATGACCTTAGAAGTAGATAATGGGAAGTAGGATGAAATGGAAGTGAAGTCTTCGTTGAGGCAACTGGATAAGGTGGAAAGAACATTTCCAAATATGATGAAACTTATGTGGACATGTCATGGGGAAATAAGGTCAAAGGAAGAAATTAATTGTGAACTTGTCGAAAAATCAAAGAATGTGGTAGGAAGTTTTATCTATGAATGACTATTGGAGAGTGAAGAATCTTTTCAAGTGGATGAATGGAACTTGAGCTAAAAATTATGATAAGTAGAGACACTTTTATTGGTGTTTTATGTGTTTGAGCTAATTGTGAGTAAAATGTTGGTTGGAACCCATTCGTTTATCTGAATTATTTAGCTAGAGAACGAGCTGATCAGGGGCTAATAGTGTGTGTTAAGAGTTTCTTAGTTACTTAAAGGATCTATTTTATTGGAAATGTTATACAGATTTGATTTGGTGCCTATGTAAGTTATTTGTGACCTTCGACTTTTGGACCCACCTAACTAATTATCAATGAGATATATAAGTTGTGAGGAAACTGCTATTTGGATTAATACGGTTAAGAAATTTGTGAACCAAGGTTTGCACTTCATATCAAGGTTATGCTAAATGTTTAATTTTCTGACGTTATGGAAAACAAAAGAGATTTGAGGTTAAGCTGTGATTATGGGGAAATTTTGTGAATGGGACCTATTATGATTGAGATAGTTGGTGATCAACAATAAGTATGGGACCAATATTTGAATTAGATGTGATGCTCAGCCTACTTTGAAGTTATTGGAACAAGAACATAGTAGTTTTATGGTTAATGTGTCTTATGTTTGATGTCATGAAGTTGACCTTAAGACCCTCTAAGCAGACGTTGATTTAAGGGGGTTGTTATTTTAAAATAAGTTAGGGGTTATGATAATTAGGGTTTGGTCCGTATTTGATTCTACTAATAATTTATTTTGGAAATTGGGTTCCTATTTGGAGTCTGCTAGAAATCTAATTCAAATTGATAAGTTTAATTTTGATTATTTGGGCCTTCATTGAAGTTGAGGCTTTGAACTTGAATTTGGTTATTCAAAATTTAGACCTCATTTATCCCATCCGTTATGAAAATAAATCGATTGGGGATACGTTGATTTACCAAGGCCATTGTTATGTATACTTAACTTGTTAGTAACCATCGAGCCATACCTTATCCTTGGAAGAATTATGATACTGGGAATTGTTTGTGAAACTAAAGAATTTGAATTATGATCGATGGCTCATGAGTCACATGCAATCAAATACTTGAAGAGAATTAATTCCTGAACACCCTTGAAGTTGATTTATTATTTGGGGTATTGACTTGTCATTAATAAATTGAAACATACGAGGGATGTGAACGATAAGATCATATTTTGATGATATTAAGCATTATTAGCAATTGGGTTACCAATTAGACAGTAATAACGAATTACTTGTGATTCTTGGAACAAACTTCATTGAGATTGACTGTACAGGATTGTGAACTGTTAAATGATTGAGGAATGTTATATATTCAAGACGAAACTAGACATGTGACAAGGTAAATCAAGTTTGGAGGACCAAACTTCTTAAGGTGGGGAGAATGTAACGACCCCAAAACCTATGAATTAATGTGCTTTAATGTGATTATATCTTTTGAATTGAAACATTATCTATTGAGTTACGACTTTAAAATTGAAATTGCCAACCTTTATGGGTTCAGAAATCAAAATTGAATAGTTGCATATGTTAATGGGAATTTTTAGAGCTACTTGGGAAAATTAATTGGAAATTTAATTCATTTGATTCGTTAATGCATGTTTGGGTGGTTAACTTTGTACTACAAATTGAAGGCCTTAGAGGCTTTAGAAACCCAGAACAGAGGACATATTTATGATCAGCATAATTTTTAGAGTCATTTGAGAAGTTTAATTGAAATTTGATTTGTGCGATTCGTAAGGGCGTGTTTGGCCCTCCTACTTGTGGAAAGCTTATATATATATATATATGTATATGTCATATGAGTTGTTGAACTCATCAAGTCGAGTCCAAAAATATCTAAGGGAGGGGGAAGAGAACCGTGAGAGAGAGAGAGATGGGGACAAAGCTTCTCTAAGAGAGAGAGAGAGAGAGAGAGCAGCTCACCATTCATGGGAGCTTGAAGATAAACTTGAAGAGGTTGAAGAGAGAGGAAGGAGATCAACCATGGAGGCTTGGGGAAATTGAAGAGAACTAAGAGAAAGACAAAGATTGAGCTAAGGTATGACAATCTATCTTGAATCCTTATGTTTAAGCATCAATTTCATGAAATCATGATGATATGGAAAGATTTGAGACCATTTGAGTTAGGTTCTATGTATGTATTTAATGGAACTCAATTTAAGATGTGAGACTTTGGGTTCTATGATTTTGGTTATGATTGGAACTCAACCTTATAAATACCATATGAATGAACCCTAGATTTTGGTTCACATATTGTGCTCTGTGTATTGTGTTTGTAGGTCAAGACATGGACATCGTCCCACTACTACCAGAAGCCCATCACTATGAGTAATAGTAGTGTAACGATATGTTCTACTCACTTCTTGTGCTTATGATTTATATATCGTTGTTTAAGAATGACATATACTACTGATATTGTGCTTGATTGAATTAATGGACATGATTGAACAATGGCGTTGATATGGACCTAAGGTCGTTATATCCCTATTAATAGAAGTGGGCCCGAGGCCGTTATGATGTGAATTGTTTATGACTCATGGCCTAAGGCCGAGGGAGATGGAGACATGTCGATGTTCCATCTACCCTATAATGATATGAATTGTACATGACTAATGGCTCTACGCCAATGGAGATAGAGACATGCCGATGTTCCATCTTCCCTATATTGCTCTGGACAGCTGTCGTTATGTTGGGCCCAAGGCTGTTTTGTATCATACATGGGCCTGAGGCCGTTCTGTATTACATATGGGCCTGAGGCCATTTTGAAATATGGTATGGATAAGGCTATGGTTGGTTTATTATATATATTTATAGTCTCCAAGGCTAGGCTCATTCACTTAATCTCCTTACATTGCTATTATTCACTGAGCCTTGCTCACTCCGTTTTTATGTATATTTATGTAGGTAAGCCATCAGGGACCAACACTAGAGTTGTATTAAGGTCCACCCGTTTGTCAAGCCGCCCGAATTACGCCTTCGTGTTGAGGCTTAAATTTTGTACTGGACTATTATATAGTTCATTGAGTTTTATGTAAGTGTGTGTGAGATCTATATAAATCATGTGATTGTATATGTAAATATGGAAGTGTATTTAATTGCTTTAATCTATTTAAGTCGTCATGTATGCACAAGCTCAATAGATGTTCTATTTATATTGATATTGCTTCTGCCTAAGGCCCCCTATTTGGATAAGTATTGGTTGAAATTTCTGTTTTGAGGCCTATGTACAGGCCGGTCATGGACCAAACTTTTAAGGGCGGGTTTGGGTTGTGACACTTTCCTTACCTAGTCCTCTTTGGTAGGCATATAGCTCAGACCAAAGGCATGAGGGTTATGTGGCATATTGGCCAATACAGCAACACCTTTCCGGCCACTTCAGCCTAATCCCATTCTGGGCATGTGTTGTAGCTTGTTCTTGAAGTACACAGATTGGGCACTGGCAGAGAAGCCCTCATCGACAGCCAAGATACTCTGCATCACCCGGGCCTCATCCAAGGTAAACCCCGAAATGAACACATCCTCTTCGCCATGCACAATCTCTAGTACAGGCGTAGTGACCTCTAGCGGGGGATATATAGATGAATTCCCGAACACTATGGCCACCCCTTTTCCATAGGGTACTTCAGCATTTGGTGGAGAGTGGAAGAGATAACTCTTACTTGATACAGCCGAGGTCGCCCAAGTAGTAGGTTAAAAGTGGCCGAAACATGCAGGACATGAAACTCAATATCCTGTTAAGCCGAGCCAACCTATTCTCTGATTTGCACTGTCCCCGTCACCTCTCTGCTTGTATTGTCATACGCCCGGATCACCTGGACCATAGGCACAAAATCTGCCAGTTTCAGGCCAATAGCATAAGCCGTACAGCATGGCCAGACGTTGATTGCTGACCCGGTGTCGACTAACACGACTGGTACCCACTTTTCCCGGCACTCTACGGATATGTATAGAGGCTTATTGTGTGCAGAACCTTTCGGCAGCAATTCGTTGTCGGAAAAGGTCAAAGTTGGCGCAACGCCTCCTGGGAAGCCTAATTCCACCAGTTGTTCTGGGGTAGTCTCAATAAATAACTTGGCTTTATCCATCGCTGATAGTACAGCTTGTCTGTGCACTCGCGAAGCCATGAGCAAACCCCAAATAGAAATATCGGCCTGAATCTTCTTCAACTATTTCAGCACAGCCTCTTCGTCTAACTACTTTTCCTTCTGTTTCTCTGCCTCTTTGTCCTTTCCAGATGCCTCGGGTTGGTCTAGGTGCGGTGGTTTGAAATATCGTCCACTTTTTGTCATGTGGTCGAATTCCTCCACATACCAGGTATTTTCAGGAAGGCCTTCACCCCAATCCTCATCAGTGTGGGCAAGATGCAAATCATTATCTTCCCACCACATACCTCCGGCAACCGACAAGCAATTGTCTGGTTCCGGCCTAAGTATTCCCTCAGTAGAAACATTCCCCACGGGGCATTGAGCTATTCTAGCTTTCGATCACTTTCACTCATCTCTTGCCTAAACCACTCCAGCGCGGCTTCTTGTTCTGTATGTACAGTGCTAACACTACCCAATTCCTGAGTTAGTTGTTCTTCACTAGTGCTTTTTGGTAGTTTCACTTTTCTATCGGCCGTTCCGGCCATTATAGCGGTTCCCGCTTTTGCTGTTCCAGCTTCAATTCAATTCCCTCATCTACATCAGGTTCATCACTTAGCCACCCGGAATTGTCTGTTGACTTGTTCAAATCAAACTAGTTAATGTGCACGTCTCCTTGATCTTGTTCATCAAAGAACTACAAATTGCCCATGTCCTCCTCCAAGTCAATTAGATCATCTAATCCCTGGCTTGGTCCATCTTCTCGGACTACACTGACCTCCATCCCAGTCGCCAGCACCCCTTCCGACTTTGCTTGATTGATTGGCACAACATAGCAGCTCGGGTTGTACACCCCATCAGATAAGTCCCCAAAGCACTCTGGCAACGGACTGGTACTCTCTACCAAGGCTGATCTCCCTTCATCTTTCACTGTCACCACCACAGGTTTGGGTAGGAATGTTGATGTGTTCATCATGCACAAGTCTGTGCTCTCAGGGATAAACAACGTCGGCTTAGGCAGGTGGGAGGGGATGATATATATACTGGGGTCATAAGGGACGGCCAATGTATGGATGAGGCTTATATGCCAAGGTGGCGGGCTTGATTATGTGGTGGAAGAGGATTTGTAGTGACGTTGGGTTTTTCGGGAGGTGCTATCACCTTATTGTCAATGAGATCTTGAATCTCATCAGGCAGTCTATAGCACTGATCAGTATCATGACCATGCTATTGATAAAAAGCACAGTATTTGGTCGGGTTGTGTTTAGGTGGGAGGGGATCGGGCAGTGGGTGTTGTTCTAATGGCTTAAGATGTCCTTTTCTGATTAGGACCCCTAAAGCTTTGGATAAGGACATGTAAAGCGGGGTGAAGACCCTCTGGCCTCGGGCCTGATGGCTTGAGGTTTGTGATGTTGTGTTGGATGTACCGACAAAGGGGTTGGCAGTCTTGGGTGTGGTGGTGACCATACTCACATCCGAAGGCCGTGTAGAAGTGCCACCAATCGTGGCTGCATTAGAGCTGCGTGTAAAGGACCTTTTGGGCTGTTCTTTCTCGTGGTCTATCAAACCCTGCTTCATTGCGTCCTCTATTTGCACCCCTATTTCGTGGAACTCAGCAAAAGTAGACAAAGGCAAGACTATCATCTTCTGTAATAATCTTCCTTGCAAGTTACAGACCACCATTCTGATATGGTCCTTTTCAGACGGCCGGATAGTCATCACAGAGGCCTTGGCCCTCCACCGGGTCACAAAATCCGAGAAACCCTCCTTTGGCTCCTAGCGAGTTACTTCGAGATCATGAGTAGTGACCTTGATCTGAGTATTGTAGGAGTACTGCGTTATGAAGGCCTCAGCCATTTCCTTCTAGTTTCTCTTCACAGAGTCTTCAAGCTTGGCATACCAGATGGCTGCTATACTCGACAGGGTCTAGCCAAAGAGTGATAGCTTCTGTAGTCTGGTGAGACCCATTGGTCGTAGGATATCAAAAAATAATCGTAGATGGACCATAGGATCCCCAGAACCGTCAAACCGGTCTATATGCGGCATCTTGAATCTATCTGGCAAAGTCACTGCCGAATCAGTATAGCCATCCTCAATATCAGGGATTGAATTTACGCCCCGTGCCCGCTTGAAGAGCTTTTCCAGCTTGCTAACCTTCAATGTGGTAGGGTCAACCTCAAATTCAAACGGTGCTTCATTTGGTAAATTGGTGCCATGGAGGTCTGAGGTGGGATCGGATCTGCCTAAATGCCCGCATTTTCCTGGACATTAATTGTGAGCCCAGGTGTCGGAATTCCCGCTAGGGGTGGATGGCATGCTGAGGCTACTACCGGTTGTGGCTGTTGTTGCTGAAGCCTTTCTATTACTTCTGCTTGGCGAGCTATGGTCTCAGTTTGGAGGGCAGCATCTAGTTGCATAGTCTCAATGGTCTGCTGGAGTTGGCGAAGCATATCTTCCATACTGAATGAGCGACTTTGAACTACCAGAACTGGCAAATACTCTCTATCTGGAGTAGAAGTGGATGATTGGGCCTGACTGGGCACAGGTGAAGCAAAAGGTGATTGCTGGATTGGTGAATTCTGCCTAATCCTCCTTCGTCTAGTAACCGGTGGGAGTGAAACAAACACTAGTTGTCCCCTAACTAGATCCCCGGATTTGCAAATCCTTCTAACTCGGGTCCAGAGTGCTTGGGGGGTAATAGAATCATCTGAAGCAATGGTGAAAAACTACATTGCAAAAAGAAATTAAAACAAAAGAAACAAAAATTATAAACCACACAGCACCTCAGCTCAGACAGAAGCAACATGCAGTTGCAATCATAAGCTGGAGAACTGCACTCAAACACTGATTTATGCCCCAAAACTGATACCCAGACTTGCAACTAATACATACATTCCTACAGAGTTTTACTCCAAAAGCACATATCTAGCAAGTGAGAGCCAAAACACCCCTATGATGGGATAGGGTTGCCCTGTCCTAATTTTGTCAGGAGCTAGGGGTTTACTACAGAAAACAAGCGGTTTCACACAATTCTTGCATTCGGGTGAGCAACCTGTCCTAGTTTGGAACAGTCTCTATGGTTTTCGATATGCAACTAGGTCGATTGGTCAAAAAGGGTACATCAGCAAGACTACCTAATATACCTCTCACACCTAACACCGAGAAGTGGAAGGAGGATCAAACGGTACATTGGTAGTCCAAATCCAAGGGTTGTGTTCCCATCATGGCAGAGCCAGCAACCAGTCAGCCTTTTGGCAAGCTTTTCCAAGCAAACCTCGGGCAAATCTCTTAGGAATAGTAGATGGCAAACACTGTGACTTAGGCGCACCGATGCAAATGCAAAAGCAAAGAAACACATACGTGTAGATAAAACAACATATCATGAGTTCGAGTCAAGTTCTCTAATTCCGCAGCAGAGTCGCCAGAAATTGTGGACTCGCCTTTTTCCTCACCCCCCCCTTTCGGAAAGTTTGAAAGAAAGGCCTCACAGTTTGGACTCCCGCGGTTCTAAATCTTGTCACACAAGTGCAATGTGAAACTGATAAACACCAATGAGTCCAAATCTGGCAAATCTTTTTGGAAAATCGATTTTAAATCAAATAATGCCAAAATTGGATTGTTTTGCCAGATATAGAATCGCCACCTAAATATTTTATTTTTGGGAAATTTAGGAAACCCTAACTCTTGCCAAAGGCCACGTGTCCGTCATCACCAAAGTTGCCTCGACTCGGGAACTTAGGTACGAAGGGGGAAGGTCATGAATTGAGCACCCCACTCGCCCGATCAAAGATCGGCCTCTACTAATCATGATATGTGTTTTTATAAACATTATGTGCTCTTATTCTAGTTATTTGACTAGCTTTACTATGTGACGCGCACAAGCAAGTATAGACTAGTTTGCTCAATTTGGAACAATTCAACTCATGTTTGTTAGCGAAAATGGTTTGAATTTGCTACCTCGAGTGGGCTTAAAAATGCGGATTTGCCACCAAACATAGTGGGCTTAAAACATGATTTTCCACTCAACAAAGTGGGCTTAAAATGCACATTTGTTGAATCATTCCAATTCAAACAACAAGCCTTCATCCACAGGCATTCATGCAGTTTAGCATTTAAGTACATAGCTCATGGCAAGCATGCTAATCACGGCAATAGGGCAATCACACTCATGCAAGTATGCTAAAGCAAAAAAACTTACAGAGTACTTCAAGCCAAAAAAGAAACTAGTTAGAAAGATGCATGATCCTAACTATACAAGATGCCGAATGCAACGCAAGCAATAATGCGATTAATAGGCTCGGCTACTAACATAGCATATGAAGCATTTGAACAATATGCGATTAAGCACGTATTCAAAGAAGATATTTGAAATTGCAATGCAGTTTGAATGATGCACCGAGCCTTGGTGCATGCAATACAAATTAATGGATGCAAGCATACGATATGCTAATTGAAACATGACCCTAATCTAACCATCAAAAGAGGATAAATAAAAGGGAGAAAGACGTGGGGTTGGAAGACATACACACACGCACGCACACTTATTACAACATTACGCCCTCACGAAAGAGTGTCCGAATGAATAAAAGCTAACCAACTAGCTATGCTAATTAAGCTAACTATTACAAAACGTGAAACTAATTAACTAATTCTAGTTAATTAATTATCACAAACCAAAATTAAATAATTAGTTAAACTAACTAATTATTTACAACACTTAATTACCTACAACTAATTAATTACAACACATGCTTGATCTAATGCAAATTAAACTAACTAGCTAATCCCGGGAAGAGAGGAATGCATGCATGCTTGATCCTTCACCTGAAAAGCCACCGTTTTGCTGCTGCGAGCCTCTGTTTGTACATTTGATCATTGAAAATTCTGCCAACTTCCAGAACACTTATGCTCCACCTCAGGAACACATTGTGCAAAAATCACTGATGGCCGACAAGATGGACAAGGGGCCAGTCGGCTACCATTGGTGGCCGGTCGGCCATTGATGGTGGCTGTCAGCAACTGTTAGTTCACACTTCTATGCCGCAACAGAGAGCAAAACAAAGCAAAACAGTGTATTCTCACAGGTTGTTTGTACTGTTTACCCTCCTTATCATCACACAAGCTCAAAGAAGAGAAACTCTTGGACCTCAAACCATCAATCAAGCAATTTCCATGCGTGATGGCTAAGGGACCAACTTTGTACTAGTTCAATAAATGCACAAACGAGACCAAAATGACCACCATCCTATCATGCATGATCAAGGGCAATGGTGACCTCAGAAAATGACACATTGCATCACTTTGAGTATGAAATGTCCCATTTTCCTTGTGTTCAAATTAACGTCCGATTTGAACACATGCAATGGAACACAAAGAATGCTTATCTTGCACACTTTTACTTACCAATTTTGTTTACTCATTTTAGTTACCAAACCATTCTTTAATCAATTTGTCCAATGGTGAGTGTCTTCTAAAGTGAAAGAAGCGTCAACCAAGGGGTAGTTTAAGGCATGAGAGAAGCTTCATGGCGTTGGTAATGAACCCTCAAAGGAGGATTAAACCATTAAGCATGAGCCTCGGCCTCAAGCTTAAACAACCCTAAGGTTGAAACAACCCTCAAAACAAATGAAAAAGTGAAGAAATGAGAGAGGTTGCAGAGATTGTATGTGCTAAAAATGAGTGATAAAAGCACTAAAAACATGCAGCCGACTCACACCAATGATGGTTAATGCCTTGAAACACTAAACTAGTGAAGGAATTAACACTACAACTCTGCAAAACAAGACTCAAACAAACTAACCAGCCCAAAATAGAGCTAAAACAAGTTATTTTAGAGAGTAAAACATGCTGGACTTGAGCTAAGTTAGGCTAGAAAAACATGCTAACATGTGAAGCTAACTAGGCATACAAACAAGAAATGAGGAGGGGAGGCTAACCCCTCCAATTTTGGATGTCAAAATAAGTTTTTGGCCATTGAAAATACTCTGAAATTCAGTGGTTAAAAGGCCTAAAAAAATTGGTTTGAAAGTGATGAATAAAGGCACAAAAGCTTAGCAAACTAGTAAGCAAGAAGGGTGAACCACCCCTAACTAAAGAAAAGGCTCAAACCACCACTTTTGAGTCATAAAAAAAAAAGGGTTTTTTGTTCAAAACTAGCCTCAAAACAGTTAAAATAGATGGCAAAACAAGTATACTAAATAAGTGAACAAAGCAAATAAACTACCTCTTAAAGCAAAGAGTAACTCTAGGCACAAATCCAAGCTAAAACCATTTGCTAGAGCTCAAAACAAGTCTCAAGGAACCTCAGCTCAAAGAGAAGTAACTTTGATCAAGGTAGTGTATGTAAAAGTGTAAAGAAAACTAGCTTCAAAGCACAAAATTGTAAGAGAGAGAGAGAGGGAGAGAGAATTTTGTTCCAAAATTGCTAACCTCTCAAAATGGGGGAGGAACCCCCTACATATAGAAAAACACTCTCTAAGCTTGGAAACATCCCATCATACACGTGTAGGGAGATGCAGCTCAATGTACCAACAGCTGGCACATCTATCAACAATATCCGGAAAAAGGCATTGGTGGTCGTCGGCCACCACTGGTAGCCAACCGGCCACACTCCTGGCCGACAGCCATTATCCATGGCCGATAGCCTATGGTGGCGGCCGACAGGCCACCAAAAGTTCCAGGCAAGAAAAACCAAGGTTTTGGTCCAAAACAAGGCACAAAACAGACAAGGTTTCACAGCTCAAAGGCAGGGCACTCCACCGAAAACTTCGAGCACTCAAAACGAACACATGCAATCATAATCATTGGGTGCACAAGCGATGACGTCTGAGTCTTGAGGACAGTAAAAAATGGGGTGTCTATAGATGTGCAGCAGATCTGCAACTGACATCGGTTGACATTGCCCTTGGCCAATTTTGGACATGATCAGACCCGTCCAGATGAGGGAGTGGAATACCCTGCTCCATTTCTAGTTCGTGCTTCACACTTGGCTTGGTACCTCACTGCTTAGAGGATGAGAGAGTCTGTTGGCCTCTACTGTTAGCTTTAGTTATGCCCTTTCTAGCAAGTGCATTGATAATGGGGAAAAGACAGGAAACCGGACTCAACTATGCCCCTAGTTCATTATTTTGACCATTTTTTGTTTTTGGCTTTCTGCTAAAACAATTTTGACCAATATGAGAGTTAGATTAACATGCTTATTCAACTTTTTGCTTTGAAATCATGTAAGTCAGGTTGTGAGCACTGAAATTTTTCCTTTTTTGGGTCCAAGAAATGGTCCAATTTTGGAAGAAAAAAAATGAAATAATTTTCGAGAAAATTAGTTAGCTCATTAAAAATCCTCAAAACTGTTTTTGCAAATGGCCACTACCCGACCAATGTGGAATTAACTCTTGAGATGCACAACCTCAGATCTGAACTTGAATTGTCTTGTAGCTAAATCTTCCAACGGAATAGGACAACCGATTTTGAATGAAGATGAGCCAATTGGACATGGATAGGATAGCCGAGTTGAACAAGGATCTGCCAATCAACATGGATGAGACCAGCAAGCTGAAAATGGTTGGGGCCGAACTTCAGGATGAAGCTGCCTACGTATCCCAAAGATGGGAATCAGGCTTGACGTAGTTCTGGGGTTAAGGTGCACTTGGTGTTGACACTCTCCTTTTGCGCTCTAGCTTTTGCCAAGGCTGCCCTTTCAAATTTTCAACCTTGCGAGCTCTATTCCTTTTCATTTTTCTTTTTTCTTTTCTCTTTCTTCTTCTTTTTTGCTTTGTTTTCATTTCATTTTTTTTATTTCTTTTTCTTTTTTTCTTGCTCTAACTTTTTCCTGGGTCGCCCTTACGGGTTTTCGGCCCAACGAGCCTCTCAAGGATAGAAAAGTTAATTTGTCCGTGTTGATTGGCCATAGGATCTCTAAGCCATCTGAATCCACAAGAATGGCTACTGTTCTTGGCTAAATAGTCTTGATGATATAAGGGCCCATCCAATTGGGACTGAATTTGCCCCTAGTGTTGTGGATAGGAACTTGATTGTCCTTCAGCAGAAATTTTCTTCTCTCAGATTCTGGGATTTGGCTTTCTTGCCGATCTTTATTGGCTTAAGAAATGACCCAGTTTTGAATCTTCAAGCATATCTGACCTTTTTTGCCCCTAGTTTGAGGGCTGCTTCTCATCCAGCTATGCAAGCTTCCTTTGATCACAGTTGACCTTCTTACCCCTAGTTCAAGGGTTGCTTCCAATCCGATGATGCAAACCTCATATTTTGGTTGATCATTGACCATTTTGAATCGAGTCTCGAGGCCGAGAGTGATCCTATGCTGTACAATCTAGATAAATTCCAAGCATGTCTTCGTAGGACCACACAAAACATTTTTGAAATCTTTTAATAAAGCGACCAGTCGCTCGTGCTCTTCTGAAGACAATGTAGAACCAATCTGGATCAAGCCAGGATCCTTCTCAGTACTCACATTAACAGACATGATCTCATTAATTAAGGGCTTAGCATTCCTCTCTTCCTCTCAGTTGATCAAATTTTTGCAAATCCGAGGAATTTCTCCTCTTTGTTTTCATCATAGTGTTAGAAAAGTTTTGAAAAACTTTGGTCAACGCAATGACTTAAAGGCACAAAAAAAAAAAAAATTTGGTGAAAATTACTATCGTTTCATTCAAATCTTTTGACGCAACTGGCTCAATGGCAGAAACAGACACAAAAGAAAGAGTGTAAAAGACAAACACAAAACAAGAAAGTGATGTTCGAGTTAACACCCCCGAAATCACTAACCTCCGACACAGCAAGACTAACTCAATACAACAAGACTGACTCAATACCCAAGGTTGAAAGTAAAATAAACAACATTTTCAAAGTGCTAAAAAGTGCATGTCATCCACCATATCTTGGAGTAAAATGAGCGCCATCAGCAGGTAGTTCATCCCTGATCACACAGTCACATTATCCCCCCAAGTTCATTGATCCAGTGCCAATAGACTTTGTAGGACTTGGTGGAATGATGACCTTATTGTCAATCAGATCTTGAACTTCATGGTGAAGACGAAAACAACCGTCAGTGTCATAGCCGATTTGTTGATGGAAGGCATAGTACTTGGCAGCATTATACCTCGATGAAAGGGGATCAGAGAGAGGCCGAGGGTCTAGGGGTTTGAGATGGCCTTGTCCTACGAGGATTTGGAGAGCTTTGGATAAGGTCATGTAAAGGGGTTTGAAGGTGTAGCTACCAGTCCTGATAGGATTGATAGAGGGGTTGGTAGGTGTTGACTGGGTTTGATGACCTCTTATGGGTGTAGGATTAGAGCTGAAATGGATATTTCTGCTATGGCAACCCTTTTCATGGTTTATCCTTGGATTCAAAATGCTCCCAACCCGAGCGACAAAAGTGTCATCCACAGTCTTTGCAACAACTGCAAGCACTTGCTGTTTGTTCAGCCCTTTGCCCTTCAAAGCCTCAATAGCCCATTGAAGCTGTTCATAAGGATCAATACATTCCCCGGCCTTGTTCTTGCCCCTTGCCACTACTTTGCCAAGGGATTGGGTCACCATATCGGAGCAGAGCCCAGTTGTTGACATGTCATCACCCAGACTTGAGATAGCTTCAGGTTGTCCATTTTCAATTGTAGCTCGCCCTAAAATTGGGGAGCCTTTTGGCGTGAAATTTTTGGCATGTGATGTGGTCGATGATGGAGCCAAAATCCCAAAGGCTAAACCTGTCACTGTTCTATGAAGATTTTCAATCATGCTCATTAGCTTAGAAGTAGTGGGTTCATAGGTTTGAGATGATTGGGGTTCAAGTGCATCCATCATGCACAAATTAGTACTTTCTGGAATGAACACCTCAGGCTTGGGTAAATGGGTCGGAGTGATGTATATGCTGGGGTTGAAGGTAGGAAGTAATGTATGGATGAGATTAAGGTAGGGAGGAGATACTTGGTCATGGATAGGAAGTGGGTTGGTGGTAACATTGGGGTCTTGAGGTGGAGCTAGCATCTGATTGTCGATGAGATTCTAAACCTCATGACGAAGGCAGTAGCAACGATTGGTACCATGACCGCACTGCTGATGATATACGTAGTATTTGGTGGAGTTATGTCTGGCAGGGAATGTGTCAAGAAGAGGTTGGAGATCAAGGGATTTGAGATACTCTTTTTCCATCAAGACTTTTAGTGTGTTGGTTAGGCTCATATAGAGGGCGGTGAAAGTTCTGCCTTGAGCGGACGACTATTTGTGGGTTAGTATTGGCAAAAGGGTTGGCAGTTTTAGGATTAGTGGTGACGGTATTTACTTTTGAGCATTTCGCAACTGCGCTACTATTGGAACTGCGAACAACATTCCTCCTCATAGGTTCATTACCCTCTACAATGATCCCTTGCTTGATGGCATCTTCGATTTGAACCCCAATTTCATGGAGGTCCTTAAAGTTGAATAGCAGGAGGACTACCATTTTCTGTAATAGCCTTTCATGCAGATTTGTAACAATGATACGGACTTGCTCTTTCTCTGGAGGCCTGCTTGCCATCATAGCCGCCTTTGCCCTCCATCGAATAACAAACTCTGAAAATCCCTCCTTATGTTCTTGACGCGTTGTCTCAAGATCACGAGTTGTGACCTCGATCTGCGTGTTGTAGGAATATTGGGCAATGAAGGATTCGGCCAGCTCTTGCCAGCTCTATTTCACCGAGTCCTCCAATTTAGCATACCAGATGGCAGCTATTCCAAACATGGTTCGACTGAATAGGGAAAACTTTTGTATTCGGGTCAAACCCATTGGTCATAGGATATCAGAAAATAGATGCAAATGCACCATTGGATCTCCAAAACCATCGAAGCGGTCAATATGCGGCATCTTGAACTGCTCCGGTAAGGTAACTGCTGATTCAGTGTTCCCATCATCTATGTCTAGAATAGAGTTGACCCCCTGTGCCTTTTTGAACAGCTTTTCCAGCTTGTTGACTTTGAGCGCGGTTGGATCAACCTCAAATTCGAACGATGCCTCGGTTTGATACACCGGGGCTCTGGAAGTTTGTGCTGGGATGGGTTCTGCTTGGACTGGGAAAACTGGAACACCCTCGGTTTGTGGATCTTGAGCAGTGGCAGCATTAGGTGTGATATCGGGCACAGGGATAGCCACGGTGGGTATATATGATGCAGAGGTCATTGCTAGCTGCAGTTACTGTTGCTGTAGGCTAGTTATAACCTTGGCCTGACGGGTCATAACCTCGGCCTGATGGGTCGCGTCATGCTGGAGGGAGTCAACTGTTTCCTACAGATAGAGTAATAATCCCTTCAAATTTGTAGGAGGTTGAGCCATGATAGGGGTAGATACCCGGGATGAGCTGAATGAAGGTAATCTAACTGGTGAATGTCAGAATAGTGGAACTGGTGAACCCTGTATGGCCCTCCTTCGTCTTGCCACTAGTGAAGGAAACACTGGTTGCCCCTAAACTAAATCTCCAACCTAACAAAGTCTATCAACACAAGTCCAGAGTACCTGGGGGATATCGGAGCCTTCTGAAGCTATGGTTCCAGGACTACCTAGCAAAAGAGAAAATAGACGCACCTCAGGCCAATTTCACTAGAATAGATATGATCACAGCTGACTGAATGTACTCCTCGCTGCATTATGCCCCAAAATGGATACCAACTTTGCAACTGATATGCATATTCATGTTCAGTTTCACTGTAAAGCACATACTAGTTAAAGAGAGCCAAAACACCCCTATGAGGGGATAGGGTTACCCTGTCCTAGTTTCGTCAAGAACTAGGGTTTACTATTCAAACAAAGTGGTTTCACGCAATCCTGTATTCAGGTGAGCATCCTGTCCTAGTTTGGAACAATTTCTATGGCTCTCGATATGCAACTAAGTCAAATGGTCAAAAAGGGTGCCTCAGCAAGACTACCTAATATACCTCTTACACCTAACACCGAGAAGTGAAAGGAGGATCAAACGATACAGCTGTAATCTAGATCCAAGGGTTGTGTTCCCATCGTGGCAGAGCCCGTGATCGGTCAACCTTTTGGCGAGCTTTTAGGCAAGCCCCCCAAACCGTCCAGGAATAGCAGATGGCAAACACGATGACTTAAACGCACCAATGCAAATACAATGCAAAGAAACATATAAGTGTAAATAAAATTTCATATCATGAATTTCAAGTCAAGTTCTCTAATTTCCCCAGCAGAGTCACCATAAACTGTAGCTTGACTTTTTTGCGCCCCCTTTTCAAGAGTTCGAATGTAAGCCCTACAGTTCGGGTTCTCGTGGTTCTGAATCTAATTCCACAAGTACAATGTGAAATAGATAAACACCAAAGAGTCCAAAATTCGGTAAATCTTTTGGAAAATTGATTTTGAATAAAAAAATGCCAAATATTAGACTGCTTTGCCAGATAAAAAGTTGCCATCTAAATATTTTATTTTGGAAAAATTTAGGAAATCCATGACTCGTGTCAAAGGCCACGTGTTCGTCATCACCAAAGTTGCCTCGGCTCAAGAACTTAGGTACGAGAGGGGAAGGTCATGAGTTGAGCACCCCCACTCGCCCCGATCAAAGATCGGCATCTAGTAATCATGATATGATTTTTATGTACATTATATGCTCTTGTTCCAGTTTATTAGGCTAGCATTACTATGTGATGCGTACAATCAAGTATAGACTAGTTTGCCGAATTGGAATAATTCAATTTCATGTTTGTTTTTCGAAAAAGGTTTGAATTTGCCACTTAACAAAGTGAGCTTAAAGTTTGTGAATTTGCCACTTGACAAAGTGGGCTTAAACATACATTCATTAAATCATTCCAATTCAAGTAACAGGCCTTCATCCACAGGCACTCAAACAGTTATAGCAATTAAGCACTTAGCCTCATGGCAAGCATGCTAAACATGGCAACACTTACACTCATGCAAGTATGCTAAAGCACTAAAAAAACTCACCTAATACTCCAAGCTAAAATAAAACAAAAGAGTTAGAAAAATACATGATTCCTAACTTATGCAATATGACTAATGCAACACATGCAATAATGTAACTAAAATAGGCTCGGCTACTTAACATGTTATTTGCAACAATTTCATAGCTTGCGTTTAAATACATATTCAACGATGTAATAAACGACAATGCAAGTTTGAATGATGAACCGAGCCTCGGTGCATGCATGATAAATGAATGGATGCAAACATGCGATATGCTAATTGAAACGTGATGCCCTAATCTAACCATCAAAAGTGGATAAATAAAAAGAAGAAAGACGTAAGGTTGGAAGACATACAAAAATATTACAACATTGATGCCCTCGCGTAGGAGGATCGAATGAATAAACTAGCTAAACAAACTACTTAACTAATTATTACAAAACTTGAAAAAATAAGCTAGCTATCTAAGCTAATTAAATATTACAACAATTAAATAATTTAACTAGGCTAAGATAATTAAATATTTACAACACAAACTAATTTAATTAATCGATCTAAACTAATTAAGTAAGTACAAAACACACTAATTAGCTACAACTAATTAAGTACAACAAAGAAATTACTAATTGCTAATTAAACTAATTAACTAGTGTTGGGAAGTGAGGGAGGTCCATGCATGCTCATTTTCCATCCAAAGACCGTCCACCGTTTGCTCCCAAAAGCCTTTGTTGCACAACCCTTGCACTGGTTTTTTCCTCTTCCAGATCAACTATGCTCTGCTTCACAAGCATTCTACTCAAAATTCACTGGTGGCAGGCCAACCACTAGTAGGGGGTTGCCGTCCAACACCGATGGCCTGCCGACCAATAACAGTGGCCAGCCTGTGTAGACGTCCCCGAACGCCCCGGGAGGGTTAAGTCCCGTTCTGTTCATATTGGGGTCACTACAGTTCAAGGACTCAAATGTCACGGTTCTTAATCTTGAACCAAATAGTCCAAATCCGGCAAATCGTTTTGAAAACAGATTTTTTGAAAAGAAGTGCCAAACATGGACTGCTTCGCCAGATACAGAGTCGCCACTAAATATTTTTTTTTAAAATGGGAAATTTAGGAAACCCTGACTCGGTGCCAAAGGCCACGTGTCCGTCATCACCAAAGTTGCCTCGGCTCGGGAACTTGGGTACGATTGGGGAAGGTCACTTCGTGAGCACCCCCGCTCGCCCGGTCAAAGACCGGCCTCTACTAACCATGATATCTGATTTTGAAAACATTGTGAGTTCTTATTCCGATTATTAGCCTAGGTTACTATGTCGATGCTCGCAGCAAACAAGTATAGACTGGGCCGCCTGAATTGGAACAAAACATTTCATGTTTGTTTGTTTGTGAAAATGGTTTGATGGTGCTACCCGCAGGTAGGCTAAGACGCGGATTTGCCACCCTCAGGTGGGCTTAGAAAACATGATTTTGCCACTATCTAGTGGGCTTAAACAAACCAACGCATTGTCCCAATTCAATAACACAACCTCCACCCACAGGCATTCAAGGCAGTTATATCACATAAGCAATAGCCTCATGGTAAGCATGCTATTCATGGCAACACTCACACGCATGCAAGGATGCTAAAGCATAAAAACTCATCGAGTACTCCAAGCCAAAAACAAAGCTAATTAGAAATCATGCATGATCCTAAATATACAGACAATGCCTAATGCAACTATAGCAGGCTCGGCTATTCTAAACATGGTATGTGGAATGCACACTAACACGTATTCAATTTGGAATTGAAATACAAATGCAGTTTGTATGATGCGCCGAGCCCGGTGCGTGCAAAACAGATGAATGATGCAAACATGCTGTCATGCTGTATGCTAATTAAAATATGCCCTATATCTAACCATCGTAAGCGGGTAAATAAAAGGGAGAAAGACGGGGGTTGGAAGAAGACATACATCACACTCACCCACACTTATTACAATTATGCCCTCGCGCAGAGGGTCCGAATAAATATACAGTCCGAAATAATAAAAGAATAATACAGTCCGAAATACAGTCCGAATAATACAATTCTAATTAATTAACAAATAACTAAGAAAACTGTAAACTGGCATGCAAGCCAGGGGGTGCCTCATTCTGATAATGTATGCTGGGCTGCCTGGCGCGAAATCCACTGGGATGCCCCAATTAGCCTCTGTTTGCAATGTTTCTCGAAATGCGTGCCGACTCCGAAAAGTTGCTGATTCCTCATTTTGCTGCAACAGAGAGCAGGAAAGGGGCATAGCAATGTATTTCACAAATATATGCATGCCTCGATCTCGTGCCACCAATCACGCATAACGATGCATGATGGCCGAGGAGTCGGATTGCACAACTCAATATAGGATGAATGCAGATGAATGCTACGACAAAACCTAACTCCATCATGGGTGATCCGGAGTGTCGGTGACTTGGGAATTGAGACCCGTTCCGTCACTCGAGTACGAAACGTGCCTCGTTTCCCATGCCCGGGCTAACTCCTATCCCGAACGCGATGCAATATGCATGATATGCATGAATGCAACTAGAATACAATCCGAGCATGCACAATGCTATGAAAATGAGATGCCTCGAAATGCGTGCACACGGGCGCACAAACCGAGGCGATGATCCTAAGGCATAAAATGGCATACACAATGCAATTGGACTTACACTAACACGAGTGGACCTCAGCCACACTCACATAAGAGGCCGTCGGATAAAAAAAAAAGAAGTGCCTCGAAATGCGTGCCCACGGGCGCGCAAACCGAGGCGATGCATACGGAATGCAAAATGACATGGAAATGATATGTAATGAGGCTAAAATGAGATGTCTCGAAGGCGTGCCCGCGGGTACGCAAACCGAGAAATGGCATACGGAATGCAATGATGCGAAAATGGCATACAGAATGCAGAATGGGCTTATACCAACATGAGAGGACCTCAGCCACTCTCACACGGGAGGCCGTCGGATAAAAAGAAGTGCCTCGAAATGCGTGCCTACGGGCGCAAACCGAGAAAATGGATTAAAGCATGAAATGACACACGAAATGCGAAATGGACTTATACTAACATGAGTGAGCCTCAGCCACACTCACATGAGAGGCCGATGGATGAAAATGAAGTGCCTCGAAATGCGTGCACACGGGCGCGCAAACCGAGGCAATGGCCCTAAGGCATGAAATGACTTGAAATATGATATGCAATGAGACTAAAATGAGATGTCTCGAAATGCGTGCCCACGGGCGCGCAAATCGAGAAAATGGCATACGGAATGCAATGAAGCTAAAATGATATACAAAATGCAAGATGGACTTATACCAACATGAGAGAGCCTCAGCTACACTCACACGGGAGGCCGATAGATGAAAATGAAGCGCCTCGAAATGCGTGCACACTGGCACGCAAACGAAAAATGGCATACGCAATGCGATGAGACTAAAATGACATACAGAATGCGAAATGGACTTACACCAACATGAGAGACCTCAGCTACTCACACGGGAGGCCGTCGGATAAAAATGAAGTGCCTCGAAATGCGTGCACACGGGCGCGCAAACCGAGGAAATGATTAAAGCATGAAATGGCACTCCAAATGCAAATTGGACTTATACTAACATGAGAGAGCCTCAGCTACACTCACATGAGAGGCCGTCGGAGAAAAAAAGAGATGCCTCGAAATGCGTGCACACGAGCGCGCAAACCGAGGCGAGGGCCGTAAGGCATGAAATGACATGGAAATGATATGCAAATGAATTTTGGCACTGAAATGTGGGGGAAAACAGCCCCGAAACATGGCCGAAGTGCACCCGAAGCATGAAATGATCCCGAAATGCAATATTAAGCATCCGAAATGGCCTACAGCCACACTAAACATGCGTAATTGGTACATGACATGAAAACAGTAGCAAGGCAGCCCCAAAAATAGCATTTTTCAGTCTAGAACAAGGCCAAAGTGCAAGCATAGATAGGGCAACAATAGCATGCGAAAATACGGGCCAAGAGAGGGGTATTGAAGCAAGTGATACATGCGATGCCCAAATGGAAAAGTACCCTTCTACAACACTGATGAGGGACTAAAAATATGAACATTTACAGTAGATGACATCCCCCAACTCAGTATGCAAACATGCTAAAAATGCCATGCAAGATTGAGGATACATAAGGCTATAACATGAAGTACCCCAAACATTCATCAAACCAACAAAGACCCTCAATGAGATATGACAAGAAGGCCAAAATATGGATATTTTCAGTACTGATGATGGCCGAAAACAGAAGCTAGGTAAGCTCAAAAAGGCATGCAAAATGGGGTCAAAGAGATATAAAGGCAAGTATAATATGGAGACCCCAAACAAGATTGATCCCTTCTACAATATTGTAGGGACAAAATAAGCTCACTAACAGTTCATGACATGCTCCAAAACAATTTACATGTAGGTCAAACAAATCATGCAAGTTTACGGTAAATTGAAGGAATTGTGAAGCAAGTGCATGATAGAGAGGCCAAACAGGGTTGAGCCCTTCTTCAATGTTGAAGAGGGGCTCAAAATAGGCCCACTCACAGTTTATGTCATGCTCGAAATCAGATCACTCATAGGCCTAATATTTCATGCAAAATAAAGGCATACAAGAGGATATTGAAGCAAGTGTGTGATAGAGGGCTCAAACAGGGTTGAGCCCTTGAACAAACATGTAGAATAGCTCAAAAGAAGGCCCCTTTCAGTTAGGGCCGGAGTCTAAAACAGTGAGCAAGTAGGGTAGAGGAATGGTGAAAAAAAAGTGCCAAAAGAGGGTGATTGATACTTACCCTTGAAGATCACACTCTTGTTGCTTCTTGGCTCAAGTTTGCTGCTCCTAAGCCTTTGAAAAACCCTTCCTTGCAGCTGGAATGGAGTGGTGGTAGTAGAGCTTGAAGATGATGAAGAAATGGAGCCTAAACTGGAAGATTTGAGAGAAAAATGAAGAGATAGAGATAGATATCAATGTATATCCTTGAGAGATATTTTCCAACCCTTCTACAAGAGCTGGGAGGCCAGCTATATAGGCAAGAAAATCGGAGAAAAGGTGGGCAAAAAGGTGCTTTAGGTTGCCGGTGGCCGGCCGGCCAGGTATAGGAGAAAAATGGCCGGCCACCCCTAGGATGAAGCCCCAGAAGTTAGCTTTCCAATGCCGCAAACCTTGCATTAAAATTCCTCCTGTAGAAAAAGTTATGCCAGTTTCCGTAAAGCCGCGCAGATTCGGTCCAACCGGGCTTCAACCAACCATATCTCCTCCCCTCGGATTTGGACTTAGGAGATTCTTGAGTGCAAAATGAAGCCCCGGAAGTAAGCTTTCCAATGGTGGTGGCCTCATATTTTAATTCCTCTTGTGCAAAGAGTTACGCCCGTTTCGGTGAAGCCGCGCAGACTTTTCTCCTTCCCGGATCCACTTTCAAAGAGGTTCAAAAATGAAAAGAAGTATTAATGGCCGGCCATGTGTTTTTAGGGTCCTCCCATGTGTGTACAACACAAATATGTGGTTTTGGCTCGAAGAAAATGGCCCTAGGGTGTTCAACATTAGCCCGGAATGAGAAAAACGGGCGCCGGGGGGGCGCCGGAAGAGCATAACAGGTTACTGAGACAATTGCTAGCCTCCCACCCTCCAGTAATCTTCCTGGGGATAAAACAGAGGTACCTGCCAAAAATGAACAAAAACCGATGCAAAACGAATGCTCGGGGACCAAAACACGCAGTTCGAGGTCCCGAAAACCGGCCGTTAAGCACCGAAAGTGGTGTTTGGCCACAAAGTGGGTATCTAAGACCCCAGTGTCCCTCGTTATGATGAAACAGAGGTACCTGCCAAGAAAGAACAAAAACCGATGCAAAACGAATGCTCGGGGGCCAAACCGCGAGGTTCGGGGCTCGAAAACCGGCTGTAAGCACCGAAAGTGGCATTCGGCCACGAAGTGGGTATCTAAGACCCCAGTGTGCCTCGTTATGATGAAACAGAGATACCTGCCAAGAACCGGAGGAATCGGAGATGGTTGGGTGGTCCAGAACCGAGGCATACGGCCTGACGGCTCCGAAAACCGGGAACCGGGCTCCGAAATGGGCAAAATGGCCTACGGCCACGAAACGTAGCCCACGGCCACTGAGAGATGATCTGCTAGACCTCTCCCTCCCCTCAGGAAAGAAAACAGAGAAAATCGAGCCTGGTTCGCGAACCGAGGCAAAGTATAGAAAAGGGTTCGGAAGTCCGGAGGCAGGGCTCACGGCCGAGACTCTGAGACTTCTGAACGAGCACAATATGCAACATCACCGAGCGCTCAATCGGTGACGTCTGAGTCTTAAGGTCGGTCAAAAATGGGGTGTCTACAGTTGCCCCTCTTTGACAGAACTCGGAAGTCAAGAAGTGACGGGAGTGAATGTCAAAGCCTAGAGACGACCCATTTTTGACAAGGCCGAAGACTTAGACAATCATACAAGATAAACAGAGATATGTGTGCCCGCAGGCAGGGGCAAAATGCAAAATGATGTGCAGGGAGATTTTGATAATTGGACTTATACGCTACGCGAAGCCGGTTTGACAATTGGACTTATACGCTTCGCGAAGCCGGTTTGAAAATTGGACTTATACGCTAAGCGAAGCCGGTTTGAAGATTGGACTTACACGTTAAGCGAAGCCGGTTTGAAGATTGGACTTACACGCTAAGCGAAGCCGGTTTGAAAATTGGACTTACACGCTACGCGAAGCCGGTTTGAAAATTGGACTTATACGCTAAGCGAAGCCGGTCTGAAGATTGGACTTATACGCTAAGCGAAGCCGGTTTGAAGATTGGACTTGTACGCTAAGCGAAGCCGGTTTGAAGATTGGACTTATACGCTAAGCGAAGCCGGTTTGAAGATTGGACTTATACGCTAAGCGAAGCCGGTTTGAAGATTGGACTTATACGCTAAGCGAAGCCGGTTTGAAGATTGGACTTATACGCTAAGCGAAGCCGGTTTGAAGATTGGACTTATACGCTAAGCGAAGCCAGTTTGAAAATTGGACTTATACGCTAAACGCGAAGCCGGTTTGAAAATTGGACTTATACGCTAAGCGAAGCCGGTCTGAAGATTGGACTTATACGCTAAGCGAAGCCGGTTTGAAGATTGGACTTACACGCCACACGAAGCTGGTTTGAAGATTGGACTTATACGCTAAGCGAAGCCGGTTTGAAGATTGGACTTATACGCTAAGCGAAGCCGGTTTGAAGATTGGACTTATACGCTAAGCGAAGCCGGTTTGAAAATTGGACTTACACGCTACGCGAAGCCGGTTTGAAGATTGGACTTATACGCTAAGCGAAGCCGGTTTGAAGATTGGACTTACACGCCACGCGAAGCCAGTTTGAAGATTGGACTTATACGCTAAGCGAAGCCGGTTTGAAGATTGGACTTATACGCTAAGCGAAGCCGGTTTGAAAATTGGACTTACACGCTACGCGAAGCCGGTTTGAAAATTGGACTTACACGCTACGCGAAGCCGGTTTGAAAATTGGACTTATACGCTAAGCGAAGCCGGTCTGAAGATTGGACTTATACGCTAAGCGAAGCCGGTTTGAAGATTGGACTTACACGCCACGCGAAGCCGGTTTGAAGATTGGACTTATACGCTAAGCGAAGCCGGTTTGAAGATTGGACTTATACGCTAAGCGAAGCCGGTTTGAAAATTGGACTTACACGCTACGCGAAGCCGGTTTGAAAATTGGACTTACACGCTACGCGAAGCCGGTTTGAAAATTGGACTTACACGCTACGCGAAGCCGGTTTGAAAATTGGACTTACACGCTACGCGAAGCCGGTTATCACTCATGACCATGCAAAGAGAGCTGTAATGAAGCAATTATGCAAAATAAATGCAACATTTTAAGCGAATGCTAGGCAAGCAAGTAAACTCGAACCAAACTATACCTCATGTAGAAAGGATGTAAGAAAATTATGTAATGCTCATTGCGTCTCACGCGGAGAAGGCTAAAAAGCGACTACCGAGAATACCCGTAGTCTCACATAAGACATCTCTCTGCGTATCACACACAAGAGAGGAAGAAGGTAAAAACCGGGTAAACAATGGTGTAACCAACAGGCGTATCTCGACGTATTTCATACGGAGAGAGGGAAGGTTTTAACTGGGGGAACACTGGTGTAACCAACAGGCGTATCTCAACGTATTTCATACGGAGAGAGGGAAGGTTTTAACCGGGGGAACACTGGTGTAACCAACAGGCGTATCTCAACGTATTTCATACGGAGAGAGGGAAGGTTTTAACAGGGAGAACACTGGTGTAACCAACAAGCGTATCTCAACGTATTTCATACGGAGAGAGAGAGGGTTTTAACCGGGGGAACACTGGTGTAACCAACAGGCGTATCTCAACGTATTTCATACGGAGAGAGGGAAGGTTTTAACCGGGGGAACACTGGTGTAACCAACAGGCGTATCTCAACGTATTTCATACGGAGAGAGGGAAGGTTTTAACCGGGGGAACACTGGTGTGAGTGTGTGTGATTGATACACAAAGTAGGCAAAGCGAGTGTGTGATAGATACATTATTTGAGCAAAGTGTAATTGATGTACAAAAGGTGAAGTGAGCAAAGTGTGATGGATACACAAAAGACAAGCACAAAGTGTGATAGATGCACTAAGTGAATAAGTGTGATGGATACACAATAGGTGAACACGAAGTGTGATAGATGCACTAAGTGAATAAGTGTGATGGATATACTAAAAGTGAATGAAGTGTGTTAGATACACTGAGTGAAGCAAGTAAAGTGTGATTGATACACTAAGTGAATGATCTCAAATGGAACTTCTTTGAATGAACCGTACATACAATATCATGCATGACTGAGAAAGAAACTTGACAGGTACAATGCATTACAATGCATGATGCTTAAGGAAAGCGATAAATGGACAAAACGGCGCTTTAGAAAGCACCTCATGAAATGAGTGGCGGTAAACCGCTCTACTCTGATGGGGATCTCCCTTCGTGCTCTTCGAACACTTTACCTTTAACTCACAGTACAAAGGTTCTGGAATGCTAACAAGTAATAACATCTTCATGTAGGAGCTACGGATGCCACTTGTCTTCCTGATCATACTCACAACTTTCCCTATTCTCCAACGGGGTGACAGACTAGGTTGGTTCAGTATCCAGAATTGAGGTGCATACACGCTATCTCAACCTATGGGGCTTCCATACAGATTTCAAGCCGAGGGCACGCCTCTGGGTATTTAAACCAGACTTTAGTCTCGGAAATCCCGAACCTTTGCGTTCTAGGCAACAGCCATTCGAACTCTAGTTTCCACCGTCGCAGTTGGTCTCCTAGGAACTCATTGCAAACACGGCCAAGATGCCTCTGGCAGGGAATGGTACTCAGGGAGAGCACTTCTGATCGCCATTCTGGCTTGAAGTAGACTTGATTTTGAGCTCGAGGTAGAGGCACACTCATACTTCGGAACATTGGCAAGACCTGAAGAGGTACACACGGAATATAGCCTCGGAACTTACTGAAGTTGGAACGAACTCAGATGCCCGATATTTTCCTCTTTTGCTTTTGCTTTGCAGCCCGAAACTCATAGCTTCAGATAGGTCCTAGTTTCACTGTTCTCATATGACCTGGGTTGAACCCTGCGGTTTTCTGAAAGAACAAATTCTGTTTTGCACAAATGCGGAGAACGGCACGGCACTCATAGCACAAAACGATTTTATTTTTTGAAAATGAGAAAAGGATTCTCAACCGGGTATTAAGCCTACAACTGACCACAGCCAAAACAACTCAACACAGAAAAACAAAAGGTAAACGACCTAAACACAACGAGGCACACTCGGATGAAATGAGACAAATGAAAAGACACGACACTCAGACGTGCACAGGGAGCCTGTTTCACACCCTTTCTCACTTGTGATTCTCACATCACTTGGCACTCAATCTCTAGTTTTCTGAAAAAGCCTTTTCTTTCTCTCACTTTTTTTTCATCGCACATCTCTCTATTCTTCAATCTCTCATTTTTCAATCCCTCCCCTGGGTTTGATGGATAAGCAGAAAGTTGTGGGCTTTTGCCCCTGGTATTCTACCAGATTCTTCTTCTTCTGCATGCAGCTAGTGAATTCCTTCCATAGAAGGGTTGCGCTACATTTGGGTGTGTAGCAAATCTGCAGCTGACCTCGATTGACGATGCTCTGCCGGGGAGTTTGGACGTGATCAGATATGTCCAGATGAGGAAGTGGAATATCTTGCCCTATTCCAGTTCGTGCTTCGCACGTGGCTTGATACCTCGTTGCTTGGAGGATGTGAGAGCTTTCAGCCTTTGTTGTGCCCTTCAGTTGTGCCTTTTCTGGCAGGTAGAGTGCCCTTTCTGGCAAGTGCGTTGATAAAAGGGGAAAGACAGAGAATCTGACTCAACTGTGCCCCTAGTTCATCATTTTGACCATTTTTTGTTTTTGCTTTCTACTAAAACAGTTTTGACCAACATGAGAGTTAGATTAACATGCTTGTTCAACTTTTTGATTTGAAATCATGCAAGTCAGGCTATGAGCACTGCAAATTTTCCTTTTTTGGGTCCAAGAAATGGTCCAGTTTTTGGAAAAGATAGAACAATTTTCGAGAAAATTAGTCAACCTCAGTAAAAATTCTCAAAAACTATTTTTGCAAACGGCCACTTGCTCAACGAGCATGAAACCCACTCTCGAGATACACAACCTCGGATCCAAGGGAAAACTGCCCCGTGCTTGAAGAGAGCTGCATGGCAACGGAAAGTTGCCCCTTGTTTGAACGGCACTGCAACGCATTGAATGGCAACGAAAAGTTGCCCCTTGTTTGAATGGCGTCGCAGCACACTGAATGGCAACGGAGAGTTGCCCCTTGTTTGAATGGTACTGCAGCACATTGTAGTCAGCCCTCAGAGTAACGAACGCGACCAAATCCTCAGATACAGAGAAGACAAAGATGATCAGAACCATCGCATGGACACAATCGAATTTTGAATTGTTTTACGGCTGGACTTCAGAATGAAGTTGCCTACGTATCCCAAAGATGGGAATCAAGCCTCACGTAGTTCGGGGTTAAGGTACACTCGGGTATTTACTCTCTCCTTTTTATGCTCTAACTTTTGCCAAGGCGCCTGTTGCAGGTTTTCAACCTTGCGAGCTATGTTTTTCTTTTCTTTTTCATTTCTTTCTTTTCCTCTTTTTTTCATCTTTTCTTTTCTTTTTTTTCTCTCTTTTTTTTTCATTTTTCTTTTTTTTTTTTTCTTTTTTTTATTTTTTTTTTCATTCTTCTCTTTTCTTCTCTTTTTTTCTTTTTGCTTTGTTTTTTTTTTTCTTGCTCTGACTTTTGCCTGGGTCGCCCTTCCGGGTTTTCGGCCCAGCGAGCCTCTCAAAGGGTAAAAGTGTAACAGGTCCATGCCAAATGGTTGTAGGGTTTTGAAGCCATCCATATCCAGGAGAGTGGCTGTTGATTTGCAAGAGGACTCATCTTCGGCTCTTCGAGCACATCTGACATCTTTGCCCCTAGTTCAAAGGGTACTTCTGTTTTAGCTTTGCAAGCTTCTTCTGATCTTCTGATCTTCTTGATCCGACTTTCCTGGCCCCTTGTTCGAGGGCTGCTTCAAATCTGGCCACACAGGCCTCACATCGTAGTTGACTGTTGAACATTCTGAATTCAAGTTCAAGGTTTGGAAGCAAAGGGGTTGAGTCTCGAGGCCAAGAGCGATCCTAAGCTGCACAATCTCAAGAACGATTCCACACATGTCTTCGCAGGACCGCGCAAAACATTTTTTTTTGAAAGTTTTTAAGAAAGCGACAAATCACTCGCGCTGAAGACAGTGTAGGACCAATCTGGATCAAAGCTAGGGTCCTTCTCAGTACTCACACTAACAAGCATGATTTCATTCATTAAGGGCTTAGCACGCCTCTCTTTCTCTCAATTTGATCAAAGTTTTATAAATCCCGAGGAATTCCTTCCTCTTCGTTTTCACCGCGGTGTTCAAAAAGCTTTGAAAAAACTCAGGTCATTACAATGACTTCGAGGCATAAGAGAGCAGGTGGAATGCATTACCATTTCATTCAAATCCCGGCACAACTAGCACACGGCAGATGCAAATACGAGAGTGTGGAAATCACTGCTGTTTCATTCAAAATCTGTTGGCACAACTGGCTCCCTGGCAGAAACAGACTCAAAAAAAAAAAAAAAAACAAACGCAAAACAAAATGGTGACGCCCGAGGTAACACCCCCGGAATCACCCGACTCCTATACAACAGGACTGACTCGATATAACAAGACAGACCCAAAACAAAAGAGACTGACTCAAAACAAAAAGACAGACTCAAAACAAAGCAACAAAACTGACCCAATACCCAAGTCAGAAAGCACAAAAACTGGCATTTGCACATTGCTCAGAACAATGCGTGCCATTCCCACGTCTGGAGTAAATTGAGCGTCATCCGCAGCTGGTTCATCCCCCGATCACATAATCACATTATTCCCCTAAGTTCACCGATCCAGTGCCGATAGACTTTGCAGGGCTTGGCGGGAGGACAACCCCGTTGTCAAACAGATCCTGTACTTCATGGCGAAGACGGAAGCAGTCATCGGTAGTATGGCCAGTTTGCTGATGGTATGCGCAGTACTGGGTAGCATCATGCGTAGCCGGAAGAGGGTTCGGGAGAGACCGAGGCTCAAGGGGTTTGAGATGGCCTTGTCCAACAAGGATTTGGAAAGCTTTGGATAAAGGCATGTGGAGGGCATGGAAGACCCTCTGACCTCGGGGTTGGTACTTCTGGGTTTGTGGATTTTTGCTAGGCGCACCCGGAAAGGGATTGGCAGGTGCTGGCCTGGCTTGCTGATCTCTTCTGGGTGGAGGATTAGAGCTAACAGGATTGCCTCTGGTATAACGGCCCTTCTCCCAGTTTTCCCTTTGATTTAGACTGCCCCCAACTTGAGCGGCGAAAGTGTCGTCCACAGTTTTTGTGACAACCGCGAGCACTTGTTCTTTGTTCAGTCCCTCGGCTTTCAAAGCCTCAACAGCCAACAGAAGATGCTCATGGGGATCCATGTCCGCCCCTATCTTGTTCTTTCCACTTGCCTCCACCTTGCCAAGGGATTGGCATTCCTCAAATGCAGCCCGCTCCAAGACTGGGGAGCCTTTTGTTGTGAAACTCTTAGCATGTGCTGTGGTCGATGATGGAGCCAATGCCCCAGAGGCTAGATCTGTCACAGTCCTTTGGAGATCTACGATCATTCTTTTTAGCTCAGAAGTAGTGGGCTCACGGGTTTGAGATGATTGGGGTTCAAGTGCATCCATCGTGCTTAAGCCCATGCTTTTCGGGATAAACATCTCGGGCTTGAGTATATGGGTCAGGGGGTATATACTGGGGTTGTAGGTGGGTGGCAGTGTATGGCTGAGGTTGGGATGTGGATGAGATACTTGGTCCTTGGGGTTTTGAAATGGAGCTATTGTCCGGTTGTCAATGAGATTCTGGATCTCATGACGAAGGCGGTAGCAACCATCGATGCCATGGCCGCGCTGCTGATGATATACACAGTATTTGCTGGGGTTATGTCTGGCAGGGAGTGGGTTTGGCAAAGGTTGAGGATTAAGGGGTTTGAGATGCCCTCTTTCCATCAGGACTTTGAATGCGCTGGTTAGGCTCATATGGAGGGGGGTGAAAAATCTACCCTGAGCTCGGGCTGGGCTGGCTATTCGTAGGCTGGCCTTGGAAAAAGGGTCGGCTATGGCGACTGTGTTGACTTTAGCAGGTTTGGAAAGGCCCTGCGAATCTTCAGCTGGCAAAAGAGGGTCAAAGTTCGGCTGGGGTCCCGAAGCTGGGTGTGAGGCAGATGCCCCAGATGGGAGTTGCGTTTCAGCACTGGTCTTATCTTGCATTGCAGTTCCCTGATTTAGCGCTGCTATCATGGCCACAAATTCTTCCGAACCCTGTGCCATCACGAGTCTACTAATGATGTGACTGGTGACTGTCGGATCAGATGAACCAATGAGCCCTGTCTGGCCCTTCTTTGCCTTGCCTCAGCGAAAGAACACTGGTTGCCCTTGAATTGAATCTCTGACTTAACAAAGTCTATCAGCACTAGTCCAATGTACCCGGGGGATTTCGGAGCCTTCTGAAGCTATGGTTCCAGGACTACACTAGCAAAAGAGAAAACATGCAGCATCTCAGCCTGATTTCACCAAAACGGATATGAGCATAACAGGATGACTGTGCCCTCTACTGAATTCTGCCCCCAAAACTTTGCCTCAAATCTGATACCCTCGGGTAAAACTGAGTCTCAAAATACTGAACTGGTGCCCACAGGCCTGATGCCCAAACGTATACACTGATACATGCATTCTTGTAGAGACGCACTCTAAAGCACATAACAGATAAGTGAGAGCCAAAACACCCCTATCTTGGGGGTAGGGTTTCCCTGTCCTATTTTGTCAGGAGCTAGGGTTTCACTACGCACGCAGCGGTTTCAAACAACCTATAAACGGGTAAGCAACCTGTCCTAATTTGGAATGGTCACTATGGATCCGAATATGCACTAGGTCGAATGGTCAAAAAGGGTGCCCCAGTAAAACTGGGGTTTGTGTTCCCATGCTGTCAGAGCCCAGAGCCGATCAGCCTTATGGACATGCCTTGACAAGACAAGCCTCCGGCAAATCGTTCGGGAATGGCATATGGCAAACACGGTGTCCTAGGCGCACCAATGCAAATGCAATGCAAAGAAACACACAAGTGTAGTCAAAACTAGATATCATGAGTTCAAGTCAAGTTCTCTAAGTCCCCAGCAGAGTCGCCAGAAACTGTAACAAGCCCGCGGGGGACCTCGCTACAGCTCAGACTCGATTTGTGTCACGGTTCTTAATCTTGAACCAAAGAGTCCAAATCCGGCAAATCGTTTTGGAAAACAGATTTTTGAAAGAAGTGCCAAACATGGACTGCTTTGCCAGATACAGAGTCGCCACCTAAATGTTTTTTTTTTGGGAAATTTAGGAAACCCTGACTCGTTGCCAAAGGCCACGTGTCCGTCATCACCAAAGTTGCCTCGGCTCGGGAACTTGGGTACGATTGGGGAAGGTCACTTCGTGAGCACCCCCGCTCGCCCGGTCAAAGACCGGCCTCTACTAACCATGATATCTTATTTTGAAAACAATGTATGCTCTTATTCCGATTATTAGCCTAGGTTACTATGTGATGCTTGCAGCAAACAAGTATAGACCGAGCCGCCTGAATTGGAACAAAACATTTCATGTTTGTTTGTTTGAAAATGGTTTGATGGTGCTACCTGCAGGTAGGCTAAGACGTGGATTTGCCACCCTCAGGTGGGCTTAGAAAAACATGATTTTGCCACTATCTAGTGGGCTTAAAACAAACATTTGACGCATTGTCCCTGTCACGCCTCAAACTTGCCCCTAAAAGTTCGGGCATGACCTATACATAAAGGGACACTTAACCTGATATATAAACTATATGGGGCCTGAACGGAAGCATTAAATATCAAAATTTGACAATTAAAAAAACTCCATTGAGCTATTTCTACATGCCAGGATCTCATGCATCACATGCATTATAGTGGATAGATAAAATTCCAAACTATAACCCGGAGCTTACGCATACACATTTACAGTCCCTGCCCTACCTAACGGGCATATACAAAAGTACATATGGAAATTATATACATCAACCTTGAATGGACACTCATAAGCAAACCAACATCCTAACTGCTTAACAAAATTAACGGCTAGTATAGTGCCTGGACATATGAGGGTTGACAAAGAAAGCGGGCGTCTTGGCTAGAACTGACCACCTGTTTGGTGACCTACAGAAACAGACATAAAAGATAGTGAGCCGGGCTCAGTGAATAGTAATACATAAATAAAATGACGCTTAACTTGGAACATAATACATATCAGTGCATTCAGTGCATATAAAAAAAATGCAGAGTTCAAATGGTTAGTCTGAATCTGTGCTAAGTACATGGCGGCCTCAGGCCCAATCCTGCAACATAAACATGATGGTTACATGCCCTTATTTCTCAACATAAATGTCATAAACACAATGACTATAAGCCTTTAATCCTGTAATATAAACATATTAGCTTGAACTTCTTCAAACATATAGCGTGAACATCTTAAACATAACAACTTGAACATCTTGAATATATTAGCTTGAACATCTTAAACATATCAACTTGAACATAACATTTTGGCTTAAAGCCCTTGAGAGTTGGCACAAAGCCCTTGGAAGTTGGCATAAAGCCCTTGCATACATGAAAGTTGGCATCAAGCCCTTGAAAGTGGCATAAAGCCCTTGTAACTTGTAATGGCGTAAAGCCCTTGAAATGGCATAAAGCCCTTGTAATGGCATAAAGCCCTTGTAACTTGTAATGGCATAAAGCCCTTGAAATGGCATAAAGCCCTTGTAATTTGTAATGGCATATAGCCCTTGAAAACATGGTGGCTATAAGCCCTTGTAAATGGCACGAGGCCCTTGAAAATGTATGTAAACTTGTACCATACTTGAGCTTGTAACATGCATAGACTTAAGCTTGTAACATGCATAAACTTGTAATATACTTGAACTTGTACTATGCGTATACTTATAACATGCTTGAACTTGTAATAGACATGAGCTTGTAACATGCGTATACTTGAAGACTTGTAGACTTGTAACATACATGAACTTGTATATACTTAGAACCATACTTGAAATAGAACATACTTGTCAAAGATAGAATAATTCACATCCTTATGAGGATCACATAATAATGTTAAACATTTACATGCATGTCATAGGTTCTTAACGACCTCGGGTCCATAAGTAACCCCAGAAATAATTCATACATATGCATTATGCTTGATTCATAAGTAGAAATCAGAATTCATACTTGCTATACTTGGCACTGTAATAGTGCTAACAAATCAACAACAAGTATTTGTTTGTTCGTTCCATAAAAGGAATCCCCCAACATTGTGAACTTGTAGCATACTCGAACATGTACATACACATATTTAATCTTATAACATACTTAAGCTTGTAACATACTTTAAACTTGTAACATACTTAAACTTGAACACACTTAAACTTGTAACACATTTAAACTTGTAACTTAATTATTTGAACCACGGTATTATTACCCCCGGGTAAGGGCCGTGTGCTACGGAGGTCATGAACACTTTACATTTATGGACAACTGTTCATTAATTGAAAACGTAACATATCAGAACATAGAGCATTTCTTGTTATATCATGTCATCGTAATACACTTAGCAAAGACAGAACGGTTTACATTCTAACGTGAGTTACATAATGATATTAAACCCTTGTTTTCATGTCATAGTTTCTAACCGACCTCGGGTCCATACGCAACACAACAAGATAATCTTGGACTCATACAGATATCATTGTTCAAGAATGAACATAAGCTCCATTTATTCTTTAAGAAGAACGTAACATGCTAATAAATAACAGAGAGTTAACACTTGTTATTGACAGAACGAAAGGGTTCCAAAGTCATATCGACGTATGCAAATCTTTCCATATTCATGGAAGTTCATATTGATTTTCACTTGTCATGAACGTTGATAACACTTACAAAGAACAGAGTGTTAGTGACAATAATTATCAACGATAATAAGATGTATATTTCTGTACTACTACTCACAGTGCTACAACGGAGTGTTTGTCCCTCCTGAAGTGTGCCCTGTGCCCTGTACACATATATAACTTGATCATTAGTTCTTTTTTCTTTCCTTCATTTTCTTCACAAGTCCACCATTAAGCATCCATTTATACCACAATTTCCTCCATCTCAATATATAAATAGAAGCTTACCATTATCAAAACCAAACATTTCCTATCTCCATAAGGAAACTTCATTAAATCATTCTCTTGATTTTAATAACTAAGCAAGCCCACAAGTATTTAGCAGAATAATTTGGAATTAAACCCATTTCAGAAAACTCAACATTTTAGGTTACAAAAATTAAACTCAACATAATCGCCACAATTCAACATAAACAACATGCTTCAACTAAACATCATTAAATATAATTCAACATAATTCAAGAGGAATTCTTAAATTCCATTTCCACAGTTCACAACCGAGTTCATGTCATCCATATCCTTAATAAATTATTTCACCAATTTTTTCTTTACATTATAGCATGAATTTCAACATTTATAGCAAAGTTCATTCGCAAATTTTAAACATAATTTCCAAACATTTCCAAATTTCAATTAAACTTGTACATATACAATTCAATATCTCAATTTCATTATTCTACCTTCAATTTGGGCCAATTCATTAGTTATCATCATTAATCAACCTAGGGTTTCAAGAAAACCTAGAAATTTCAAGAAAAATCCAAATTTCTTAATCCATATAATTTTGTTCCAATTTCCTCATTGATTACAAGTCTAAAGTTCATAATCCATCACCTTAATCCAACAATTACATCCCAACATTATAAACCCGAAATCCCCCAATCTCAAGTTGGACATCTTATGTTCAAACTATAGATTTTGTATTGAGATACTCAAAATACCATAAATTCATACTCAAAATACCATAAATTCATCAATGAATACAAATAAGATCTCCTACCTCAACATTCAAACAAGAAGAGCAAGCTTTGAGAAGAATCCTCCACAAATTCGAATTTTAATCGGTTGAAATTGTTGCCCTCTACTTGTTCTCCATCCTTGATGCAATATCTATGGTGGATTTGTTGAGAAAAGTGAAGGAATTCAAGGTTTGGGGAGCTAGGGTTTCGGACATGGAAGAGGGGGGAAGAAGAGAGAAAAAGAAAATGCAAGAAATGAGCTCAAAATCACGTTTTTGGAGCTGCTGCCCGCACATCGCCGCACGTGCGCCGCATTTCCCGCACGTGCGGTTCTGCTTCCAGCACAGATATGAAAACTTCAAACATGCATAACTCTCTCATCCAGACTCCGTTTTAGGTCATTCTTGTGCTCAAATTGAAGCCCCGAAAATAATCTTTCCAATGGTTCTAACCTCACATCCAAATTCAAAGTGTGGAAAAGAAAAGGGCAAAAGAGTGACGGCTGATCGTAGGCGAATTATTCGAATTAAAGTTTTTGGTCCAATCTCACTTTACCATCACACCACTACCTCAATCAATACCCCAAAATAGATAAAAACATTCTCAATTCCAATGGATGTAGTTGAATTAAAATACATTAACCCCTAATTAAATAAGGATGACTTTTGGGGTCATTACATTCTCCCCACCTTAAGAAGTTTGGTCCTCCAAACTTGATTCACCTTGCCACAAGTCTAACTTCGTCCTGGACATATAACATGTCTCAATCATTAGGCCATTCATAATCCTATACAGTCAATTCAATGGAATTTGCTCCCAAAATCACAAGTAATTCATCTTTCCTAATTACTTGATAACCCAATTGATACATCAAAGGTTCATCTCATTATTCATAACCTTGTACATTTTAATTCATTACTCCACAAATCAAATCTTTCACATCATATAACAACTTAAGGGTATTTAGAAATGAATTCATTTCAAGTATTCGTTTGCATGCAGCTCATAAACTATCAAACATAATTCAAACTCACAAATAACCCACATTATCATAATTCCTCAAAGGTTCAGGAAACATTCACAACATAATCGCGTTTCAAAGGTATATACTTCGTACAATAATTAGACCCATCGTAGCAATTAAGTTCTAAATCAACAACTTCATGGCTCTTTGTTCATTATCTGAATTAAACTTATCAGTTCAACTCAAATCTCTAACAGACTCCAAATGCCAACTTAATTTTCATATCAAGAAATTACATGTTCAGAGTAGAGGATTCGTAAAATCAAATACAGATCAAACCTTAATGGTCATACTTCCCACATTACAGTAAAGTAGTACTCATTTAAAATCCATGCCAGCTTAGAAGATCTCAAAGTCAACATCATGACATCAAGCACATAATACATTTACCATGAAATTCTTATATTCTTGTTCCATAGGTCGTAAAATGTTTCTAACATGGAGAAAAACATTTTCCAAACATATGTAATACATAAAGTTCTTCAAACCCTTCATACGTACATACAATACGTTGTTTAGAGATATTACTCAGAAACTTATCAGACTTTTTTAAAAATATCAGATGATGGGAAAATTCCCAGTAACATTAAACTTACTTCAACTTTGACAGAACAATCTCCGATTCAACTGATAACAAATAAAACAGAATAACTTGAAGCTCAACATAGAGCCTTCATTATCAAATGAAGAATTCATTCATGCATAGTAAAATATTTCTTTCAGAAAACTTGTCATATCTTGAACATTCGGAATTTTGTAGCGTATCTAGTCATTTTGGGACAATTTACCCAGAAAGATTATCATGTCATAACATGTTGAGAGTTCATAGCATTTTTATCATTTCAGAAAGTACTTATCATATAAAATATTCCACAATCCAAGTATGGAGTTCATGAAACATTGTCTAGTAAAATCATTTTCAACATCATTTACATATCATGTGATAACATAGCATAAACGGAACGGATAAATAGAAACATATTCACACATATTCTTAGTTATACTTGAATCAGAAATAGAAATCAGAGTTTATGCTTGATCCTAATCCACCCGTACAAGACCGTCGGTGGTACCATCCGTACAAGACCGTCGATGGCAAGAGATATCTTATAACATACTTTTTTTTTTTTTTTGATAAGTAATATCTTATAACATACTTAAATCACAATAAAGGTACAAGCCTTAATTCTTTTAACTAATAATAGTAGGTTCAGTACGGAAATGCATCAGAATAAACTTATGTCCTTCGGACAAATAGCAAAATTTCAACGAACATTATGTGAGCACAAATCATAATACTTGTAGTTATTAACATTCCAGGTAGCAATTTCAACGTGCTAACTATTGGTCACTAGTTCCCTGCTCATTATCAATCATTCCATGCTTAGAGTTTAATCAATTCACCAATTCACTTATCATCATCCTTTCTCACAAATGTATAACAACCGACAACATATATTTTATTTAATCTTTGCATACAAGTCATCTTACCAACCAGTTCGAATCCTCACACGCTTCCGCTGCGCGCAACTTTATTGATTGAATCCCATCTGTAGGTCTTACCATGTTCTGCATAGCAATTAATCACAATATATACAAAAATGTATAACAGACATGAATAATAACCATTACGTTTAGCGTCATTACATATACCATTATCGTTGCTATCAATTCCTTTCATATGCACTAAGGATGTCATGCATTATGCTTAAGTCTTTTCTAGACATCCTAAAGCTCAATGGATCCGTGTGTGAGATAGCAACTCGTGCTCTGATACCACTTGTCACGCCTCAAACTTGCCCCTAAAAGTTCGGGCATGACCTATACATAAAGGGACACTTAACCTGATATATAAACTATATGGGGCCTGAACGGAAGCATTAAATATCAAAATTTGACAATTAAAACAAACTCCATTGAGCTATTTCTACATGCCAGGATCTCATGCATCACATGCATTATAGTGGATAGATAAAATTCCAAACTATAACCCGGAGCTTACGCATACACATTTACAGTCCCTGCCCTACAACTGGGCATATACAAAAGTACATATGGAAATTATATACATCAACCTTGAATGGACACTCATAAGCAAACCAACATCCTAACTGCTTAACAAAATTAACGGCTAGTATAGTGCCTGGACATATGAGGGTTGACAAAGAAAGCGGGCGTCTTGGCTAGAACTGACCACCTGTTTGGTGACCTACAGAAACAGACATAAAAGATAGTGAGCCGGGCTCAGTGAATAGTAATACATAAATAAAATGACGCTTAACTTGGAACATAATACATATCAGTGCATTCAGTGCATATAAAAAAAATGCAGAGTTCAAATGGTTAGTCTGAATCTGTGCTAAGTACATGGCGGCCTCAGGCCCAATCCTGCAACATAAACATGATGGTTACATGCCCTTATTTCTCAACATAAATGTCATAAACACAATGACTATAAGCCTTTAATCCTGTAATATAAACATATTAGCTTGAACTTCTTCAAACATATAGCGTGAACATCTTAAACATAACAACTTGAACATCTTGAATATATTAGCTTGAACATCTTAAACATATCAACTTGAACATAACATTTTGGCTTAAAGCCCTTGAGAGTTGGCACAAAGCCCTTGGAAGTTGGCATAAAGCCCTTGCATACTTGAAAGTTGGCATCATGCCCTTGAAAGTGGCATAAAGCCCTTGTAACTTGTAATGGCGTAAAGCCCTTGAAATGGCATAAAGCCCTTGTAATGGCATAAAGCCCTTGTAACTTGTAATGGCATAAAGCCCTTGAAATGGCATAAAGCCCTTGTAATTTGTAATGGCATATAGCCCTTGAAAACATGGTGGCTATAAGCCCTTGTAAATGGCACGAGGCCCTTGAAAATGTATGTAAACTTGTACCATACTTGAGCTTGTAACATGCATAGACTTAAGCTTGTAACATGCATAAACTTGTAATATACTTGAACTTGTACTATGCGTATACTTATAACATGCTTGAACTTGTAATAGACATGAGCTTGTAACATGCGTATACTTGAAGACTTGTAGACTTGTAACATACATGAACTTGTATATACTTAGAACCATACTTGAAATAGAACATACTTGTCAAAGATAGAATAATTCACATCCTTATGAGGATCACATAATAATGTTAAACATTTACATGCATGTCATAGGTTCTTAACGACCTCGGGTCCATAAGTAACCCCAGAAATAATTCATACATATGCATTATGCTTGATTCATAAGTAGAAATCAGAATTCATACTTGCTATACTTGGCACTGTAATAGTGCTAACAAATCAACAACAAGTATTTGTTTGTTCGTTCCATAAAAGGAATCCCCCAACATTGTGAACTTGTAGCATACTCGAACATGTACATACACATATTTAATCTTATAACATACTTAAGCTTGTAACATACTTTAAACTTGTAACATACTTAAACTTGAACACACTTAAACTTGTAACACATTTAAACTTGTAACTTAATTATTTGAACCACGGTATTATTACCCCCGGGTAAGGGCCGTGTGCTACGGAGGTCATGAACACTTTACATTTATGGACAACTGTTCATTAATTGAAAACGTAACATATCAGAACATAGAGCATTTCTTGTTATATCATGTCATCGTAATACACTTAGCAAAGACAGAACGGTTTACATTCTAACGTGAGTTACATAATGATATTAAACCCTTGTTTTCATGTCATAGTTTCTAACCGACCTCGGGTCCATACGCAACACAACAAGATAATCTTGGACTCATACAGATATCATTGTTCAAGAATGAACATAAGCTCCATTTATTCTTTAAGAAGAACGTAACATGCTAATAAATAACAGAGAGTTAACACTTGTTATTGACAGAACGAAAGGGTTCCAAAGTCATATCGACGTATGCAAATCTTTCCATATTCATGGAAGTTCATAAATAGAAGCTTACCATTATCAAAACCAAACATTTCCTATCTCCATAAGGAAACTTCATTAAATCATTCTCTTGATTTTAATAACTAAGCAAGCCCACAAGTATTTAGCAGAATAATTTGGAATTAAACCCATTTCAGAAAACTCAACATTTTAGGTTACAAAAATTAAACTCAACATAATCGCCACAATTCAACATAAACAACATGCTTCAACTAAACATCATTAAATATAATTCAACATAATTCAAGAGGAATTCTTAAATTCCATTTCCACAGTTCACAACCGAGTTCATGTCATCCATATCCTTAATAAATTATTTCACCAATTTTTTCTTTACATTATAGCATGAATTTCAACATTTATAGCAAAGTTCATTCGCAAATTTTAAACATAATTTCCAAACATTTCCAAATTTCAATTAAACTTGTACATATACAATTCAATATCTCAATTTCATTATTCTACCTTCAATTTGGGCCAATTCATTAGTTATCATCATTAATCAACCTAGGGTTTCAAGAAAACCTAGAAATTTCAAGAAAAATCCAAATTTCTTAATCCATATAATTTTGTTCCAATTTCCTCATTGATTACAAGTCTAAAGTTCATAATCCATCACCTTAATCCAACAATTACATCCCCAACATTATAAACCCGAAATCCCCCAATCTCAAGTTGGACATCTTATGTTCAAACTATAGATTTTGTATTGAGATACTCAAAATACCATAAATTCATACTCAAAATACCATAAATTCATCAATGAATACAAATAAGATCTCCTACCTCAACATTCAAACAAGAAGAGCAAGCTTTGAGAAGAATCCTCCACAAATTCGAATTTTAATCGGTTGAAATTGTTGCCCTCTACTTGTTCTCCATCCTTGATGCAATATCTATGGTGGATTTGTTGAGAAAAGTGAAGGAATTCGAGGTTTGGGGAGCTAGGGTTTCGGACATGGAAGAGGGGGGAAGAAGAGAGAAAAAGAAAATGCAAGAAATGAGCTCAAAATCACGTTTTTGGAGCTGCTGCCCGCACATCGCCGCACGTGCGCCGCATTTCCCGCACGTGCGGTTCTGCTTCCAGCACAGATATGAAAACTTCAAACATGCATAACTCTCTCATCCAGACTCCGTTTTAGGTCATTCTTCTCCTCAAATTGAAGCCCCGAAAATAATCTTTCCAATGGTTCTAACCTCACATCCAAATTAAAAGTGTGGAAAAAGAAAAGGGCAAAAGAGTGACGGCTGATCGTAGGCGAATTATTCGAATTAAAGTTTTTGGTCCAATCTCACTTTACCATCACACCACTACCTCAATCAATACCCCAAAATAGATAAAAACATTCTCAATTCCAATGGATGTAGTTGAATTAAAACACATTAACCCCTAATTAAATAAGGATGACTTTTGGGGTCATTACAGTCCCAATTCAAATAACTCAACCTCCACCCCACACAGGCATTCAAGGCAGTTATATCACATAAGCATATAGCCTCATGGTAAGCATGCTATTCATGGCAACACTCACACGCATGCAAGGATGCTAAAGCATAAAAACTCATCGAGTACTCCAAGCCAAAAACAAAATTGATTAGAAATCATGCATGATCCTAAATATACAGGAATGCCTAATGCAACACATGCAATAATGCAACTATAGCAGGCTCGGCTATTCTAAACATGGTATGTGGAATGCTACAGCTAACACGTATTCAATTTGGAATTGAAATACAAATGCAGTTTGTATGATGCGCCGAGCCCGGTGCGTGCAAAACAGATGAATGATGCAAACATGCTATCATACTGTATGCTAATTGAAATATGCCCTATATCTAACCATCGTAAGCGGGTAAATAAAAGGGAGAAAGACGTGGGGTTGGAAGACATACATCACACTCACCCACACTTATTACAATTATGCCCTCGCGCAGAGGGTCCGAATAAATAATACAGTCCGAAATAATAAAATAATACAGTCCGAAATAAACAGTCCGAATAATATACAAATTCCTAATTAATTAACAAAATAACTAAGAAAAACTGTAAACTGGCATGCAAGCCAGGGGGTGCCTCACTTCTGCTGAATAATGTATGCTGGGCTGCCTTGCGCGGAAATCCACTGGGATGCCCCAATTAGCCTCTGTTTGCGATGTTTCTCGAAATGCGTGCCCGACTCCGAAAAGTTGCTCATTCCTCATTTTACTGCAACAGAGAGCAGGAAAGGGCATAGCAATGTATTTCACAAATATATGCATGCCTCGATCCTCGTGCCACCAATCATGCATAACGATGCATGATGGCCGAGGAGTCGGATTGCACAACTCAATATAGGATGAATGCAGATGAATGCTACGACAAAACCTAACTCCATCATGGGTGATCCGGAGTGTCGGTGACTTGGGAATTGAGACCCGTTCCGTCACTCAGAGTACGAAACGTGCCTCGTTTCCCGTGCCCGGGCTAACTCCTATCCCGAACACAATGCAGTATGCATGATATGCATGAATGCAACTAAAATACAATCCTAGCATGCACAATGCTATGAAAATGAGATGCCTCGAAATGCGTGCACACGGGCGCACAAATCGAGGCGATGATCCTAAGGCATAAAATGGCATACACAATGCAATTGGACTTACACTAACACGAGTGGACCTCAGCCACACTCACATAAGAGGCCGTCGGATAAAAAAAAAAAAAAGAAGAAGTGCCTCGAAATGCGTGCCCACGGGCGCGCAAACCGAGGCGATGCATACGGAATGCAAAATGACATGGAAATGATATGTAATGAGGCTAAAATGAGATGTCTCGAAGTGCGTGCCCGCGGGTACGCAAACCGAGGAAATGCCATACGGAATGCAATGATGCGAAAATGGCATACAGAATGCAGAATGGGCTTATACCAACATGAGAGGACCTCAGCCACTCTCACACGGGAGGCCGTCGGATAAAAAAAGAAGTGCCTCGAAATGCGTGCCTACGGGCGCGCAAACCGAGAAAATGGATTAAAGCATGAAATGACATACGAAATGCAAAATGGACTTATACTAACATGAGTGAGCCTCAGCCACACTCACATGAGAGCCGATGGATGAAAATGAAGTGCCTCGAAATGCGTGCACACGGGCGCGCAAACCGAGGCAATGGCCCTAAGGCATGAAATGACTTGAAATATGATATGCAATGAGACTAGAGATGTCTCGAAATGCGTGCCCACGGGCGCGCAAATCGAGAAAATGGCATACGGAATGCAATGAAGCTAAAATGATATACGAAATGCAAGATGGACTTATACCAACATGAGAGAGCCTCAGCTACACTCACACGGGAGGCCGATAGATGAAAATGAAGCGCCTCGAAATGCGTGCACACTGGCACGCAAACTGAGAAAATGGCATACGCAATGCGATGAGACTAAAATGACATACAGAATGCGAAATGGACTTATACCAACATGAGAGGACCTCAGCCACTCTCATACGGGAGGCCGTCGGATAAAAATGAAGTGCCTCGAAATGCGTGCACACGGGCGCGCAAACCGAGGAAATGGATTAAAGCATGAAATGGCACTCCAAATGCAAATTGGACTTATACTAACATGAGAGAGCCTCAGCTACACTCACATGAGAGGCCGTCGGAGAAAAAAGAGATGCCTCGAATTGCGTGCACACGAGCGCGCAAACCGAGGCGAGGGCCGTAAGGCATGAAATGACATGGAAATGATATGCAAACATGCAAATGAATTTTGGCACTGAAATGTGGGGGAAAACAGCCCCGAAACATGGCCGAAGTGCACCCGAAGCATGAATGATCCCGAAATGCAATATTAAGCATCCGAAATGGCCTACAGCCACACTAAACATGCGTAATTGGTACATGACATGCAAAACAGTAGCAAGGCAGCCCCAAAAATAGCATTTTTCAGTCTAGAACAAGGCCAAAGTGCAAGCAGATAGGGCAACAATAGCATGCGAAAATACGGGCCAAGAGAGAGGGTATTGAAGCAAGTGATACATGTGATGCCCAAATGGAAAGTACCCTTCTACAACACTGATGAGGGACTAAAATATGAACATTTACAGTAGATGACATCCCCCAACTCAGTATGAAAACATGCTAAAATGCCATGCAAGATTGAGGATACATAAGGCTATAACATGAAGTACCCCAAACATTCATCAAACCAACAAAGACCCTCAATGAGATATGACAATAAGGCCAAAATATGGATATTTTCAGTACTGATGATGGCCGAAAACAGAAGCTAGGTAAGCTCAAAAGGCATGCAAAATGGGGTCAAAAAGAGATATAAAGGCAATATAATATGGAGACGCCAAACAAGATTGATCCCTTCTACAATATTGTAGAGGGACACAAAATAAGCTCACTCACAGTTCATGACATGCTCCAAAACAATTTACATGTAGGTCAAACAAATCATGCAAGTTTACGGTAAATTGAAGGAATTGTGAAGCAAGTGCATGATAGAGAGGCCAAACAGGGTTGAGCCCTTCTTCAATGTTGAATAGGGGCTCAAAATAGGCCCACTCGCAGTTTATGTCATGCTCGAAATCAATCACTCATAGGCCTAATATTTCATGCAAAATAAAGGCATACAAGAGGATATTGAAGCAAGTGTGTGATAGAGGGCTCAAAGGGTTGAGCCCTTGAACAAACATGTAGAATAGCTCAAAAGAAGGCCCATTTCAGTTAGGGCCGGAGTCTAAAACAGTGAGCAAGTAGGGTAGAGGAATGGTGCAAAAAAAAAAGTGCCAAAAGAGGGTGATTGATACTTACCCTTGAAGATCACACTCTTGTTGCTTCTTGGCTCAAGTTTGCTGCTCCTAAGCCTTTGAAAACCCTTCCTTGCAGCTGGAATGGAGTGGTGGTAGTAGAGCTTGAAGATGATGAAGAAATAGAGCCTAACTTGAAGATTTGAGAGAAAAATGAAGAGATAGAGATAGATATCAATGTATATCCTTGAGAGATATTTTCCAC